>CM060833.1:143692500-144292500 GCA_030762175.1 Metallyticus violacea
ACCCACGATCTTGGGTTTAGGAGGCAAGTATGGTAACCACTACACCACCAGGACCGACTTCAAATTCCTTGGTACCGACCTACTTGACCATGGATTTATTCTAGTTTCCCCTGTTCGCTTAGGCGGATGCTGCGATAGATATTTCCTTTCCGTGAATTTACTGCTGGTTCTGCTATAGTGTTGAAAGTACCAGGTGAGTGCGATATGATGGTAACTTGCTCTTTGGAAAAGTGCCTGCCCCAGTATTTGGTATGGAAGCAACCCTTCTGAGGGCTCCAACATCTTGGAGGGGACTTAGGTAACAATGCTAGGGATCCCGCCTATGACATCGTAAATTATGGGCGCCCTGTGTATCCCTCAATTCTATCCTCCCCCAGGAAGTCGTCCCATAGGCATAAACAGTCAGCCGTTGAGCAAATTGTCCTTCGAAACATTTTCCTCAGTTCGCCAGTTCTCAATCTAATCCAAACTAACAGACTTGGAATTAGAATTAAATTTTGTAGGTGGTTTCAACAGTACTTAATTTTCTTTAGCGACAAGATTTGATTTCATCTGAGTAGGAATATTAACAACCGAAATCGTCATTACTGAAAATTGTTCTAAGTAATTCTTTATGACTTATAATGTAGTGTAGCATGACTTATAGTTAGGAGAGTGGTGTGTACTATAAACCAGAAAGACACAACATTTTAATATTAATGTCTTTATTAATATTTTAATTGTTATTGCGTTTTTTTTTTTCGAACTGACAAAAGATGAATATTATGCGGACTCTATGCGCTTGCTTAGCTGCCTCCTATATATCCTGATTAGAATCTACGCTGGAAAACCTTAAAGACAAAGTGCATAAAAATAAACCTCATATCCTAGACGAACTGAAAGAAAATATCAAGAGACAAATTCCTAACATCTACACGAGGAGCTGAATCGAGTTTTTAGGGAACATTTTCTGAAGCCTTGCGTCATGTTTAGAGTCGTCTTTTTGAGAATATGTTAAGTCATGTGTACTTTTATTTTTGAAGCGCAAGTGGCAGTAAAATTAAAGGACCGACGTTTACACTGCAACTACAGATAAAGACGTGCGAGTGTCGGAAACCAGTGAGTGACAAGGTAAAATAATCGCCCAGTACTTCTCATGATTCATTGTTTTTCATAGTTTTTACATCTGTTGAAAACACAATGGCGCTAATTCGGTAACAAAATCATGGAGTTTGCTATCTAGTGTTTACTTAACTTAGGTATTTACATTAAACGATGTTACTAATTTTTTCACTCAATGTTGCCAATCCTATTCTGGTGGGGGACTCCAAAATACTCTCCATTTTTATACAGTTTACACTTTTATAAAGTGTACAGTAATATCCAACGTCTTTGAGGCATTGGTAGTAATGTTAAATAAAAGCAAGTTTAAAATTTTAATTAAATATACATTTAGTGACATTAATGCTATAAAATAATAAATATATAATTCACCCATCACAATTCCACATATTTCCTGTCATCATAACCTAATTAGCTCAAAGCTGACAAATCTATAATTTGCTTCAATCTTCTAACACATAATTTATTACATACATAAATCGATCTTTTATGAGTAGAGATAAAAAAGTGGCAAATTAATGGTAAGTATATTTAATAAAACTCAAATAAAGAAGTACCATTTATTCCCCCTCCCCAAAAAATCCCAGTTAAATGATTACTCTTCAAAATACCTTGCGAACTTTAAAATACGAACTCGAAAGTTGAATAAATGTCCACCAATCGGCAAAGTGACAATGACTGACTGCAAAACTTGTGATGAGAAAATGGATGTAGGAGTAGAAGCAATCATACGAGCCTAAGTACTTTTTGAAACTTTCTGAAAAAGTTATTTTCAGAAAACTTTGGTTGTAAAATTTACGCCATCTTGATGGTTGAGATCACAGGCACATATCCTTAAAATAGGAAGAGCCAAAACAGAGAAAATGAAGACATTTTGCGAATACAGCAATGTAAAAATGACAAAATAAAAGAGTATTAACGCATAAAAAAGGGATCTAAAATAGGTAATTATGCAAAGTGAATATTAACCTGATTATTCCAAAATAAACAATGACATGTTTATATATATATAACCCTAAGCATCTTGCTTGCAGTAATTTCAGTTATCTTTTTAAAGTAAAATAATTTGAAAATTTCTTTCTCTTCTCTATACTTCATTTGTGTGATGAATGATATCTCAGGAAAACTCTTACTGCGTATATTCCATGTTTGTGTTCTGGGCCTAACGCATAGAAATCATTCTCCCCATTTGTTCATATGAACTTACGACTCAGGAATTTCACATTATGTTTTAGAGAAATTTTAATGCATCTCTTCATTTTTACTCATTCTGAATAATACTTATTTCTTTACGCTTGTTATTTGTACATACATAGCAAGATTGATCTTGGAAAGCTATTTTAAGTCGCTAAACCAATGCAAGTGATGCAAGCAAAGACAAACTGTTAAACACATGGCCTAAGTAAGACATTACAAATGTGTTAATGACCATGGCTCCATTATATAACCTATGACTTAACAGACTTTCTTAAATGTCCTATTCTTAGCATTTATTTGCTAAGGGGGGAGGGGTATTAGCTACTCAAGGGAACGACAATCGGAGTTGTCAAATATTAATAAAAAAAAAGTAGAAATCCGAAAAAAAAAGCAGAATATTGAGCAATCCTGTTGAGAGACAAAGACTTCTGTTGTTGGCGGCGAATACGAAGACCAGGACAGGCACCGAATAAGCATGAAGTCTTTTTTTTTTTTTTTTTTTTTTTCATTTTTTCCACTTATTAAAATCTAAATCGGTACACCAAATGTTCCATTTTTCACAATCAAATGTCTTCATGTCTACTTTTAGTCCATTTGGCATTATTTTCATTATTTTCATTCATTACAAGTTTTAGTTTTTGAGTTCCCTGCCCCTTTTATCTTATGTTGTGTGCTTGCTCCAGATTGCTATTGCCCTGACACTTTTCAAACGTTGGAGAAACTTTGTATTAGTTAAACTTTGTATTTGGTGATGTCAACAGGCAGGTTTTAGTTACAAACCTTGTACGCTCACGCTGTGTTTTACGTCTCGGTTTATTGACCAGATCTCATAAATATACTTCGCTTCCCCTTTTTGTCTTCTCTTGCACATCGTTCTGAATTTGTGTGTTGCCGGTCTCACGGCAATATACATTCATTCACGAAGATGATTACACAGTTCACTTTGGAACAGCTAAGCGTTATTTTAAATAAGAACCCGCTCGTATTTTTGTGAGAAATTTATTCATAACTTTCCAAATCAATTGCCTACAACTACAATCCAGGATACCGTGCACAAAATTTGATCTAATGGTTCAGTGCAAAACATAAATCATGACAGTGAAAACATGCAGTTTTAACGGAAGGAAAAAATGAATTATCCACAAAATTAGCTAAAGTGTGGATATTGGGTGCAAAGAAAATACTATCAATGAAATGAGATACTTTAGATGACCGAACTTAATGTGTACCCAATACAATGTCTGTTTAGTCGAAGGATGACAATTCCAACATTGTCTGTAAGGCAGGATTATATCTGTATACGTGTTTTAGGAAGCGGAGTTGAAATACAAATGCTACCGGCTGCAATACCCTTAGCAGCCGAAACTTAAAATACACTAAGAAAAAACTCTCCTTTCGAATGTGGGTTTGATCCTTTCAAATCATTTCGATTACCCCTTTTTTTAGAATTAGAAGACCAACCAGCTAACATAATTGTATAGACCCCTATTGCAATGCAAATTGAATAAAAAAAACCTAAATTAAAAACAAACATATAAAGACATAACTAAAGCTGGTGCTTTTGGACAAAGCAGTTTGTACGAAATAATACCGTGAATGTTCGTAACATAAAAACCATGCCAACACTATACAGTATTATGTATTTAAACTCCTAAATTCAACAATGAATAACTATACATTATAAAAAGCTATCTTGGATTTTGATGTTCTTGCAACATTTAACTTAAGTCAAAGGGTTCGGTCTGATATTGTGCATTATTTTGATAGTGAAATAAAAAAATAAAAATGCTATACTTGCAAATGTGTTCAGTTTCTCTCTCATTTCATTTTTCAAAATTTATTTTTTTAATTAAAAATTAAATTAGCAGCCACCGAAGAGACACTTATAACTTCAATCGATCTTTTAGAACTATACACTATGTTTCGAACTTGTGGAATGTGTTTTTGAAGTTAAGTTTATTGTGGTGGTATGAAAATAGGGGAAATCTTGCTAAAATATAAATTAGTAATAAGAATCTGATTTACAGAAAGCTAATTTCGTCTCAGTAATAAAATAACGCACCATAACACAAGAACAATAAAATATTCCTATTTTCAATACTATTCATTTTTTACCCTGTTGAGGAAATTACCCATAATTAGAGCTCGTAACTTTCTGAACATACATGGCACCCAAATCAGCACTCTTTAGACATTGCTGATATTCTCTCAAATGACATAGAAGATATTTTCTCAAAAAACATATTTCCCTACACATTTAGAGTTGAAAGTCTTAAAGAGTTCTTAAAGTTCGTAGATTAGGACTATAAACAAGTTTTAGAATGACAAAATGGCTTGTCTTTCTGGCTGCCAATCCAACTCTTTATGTTTCTGCCTCTAAAACCAGTTTTGAATTCCGAAATAGGTGCCCACTTGTCATAAAACTCTGTTTGAAAATCCTTTGTCAGAGGCATGGCTCTACCTTATCTACACCTCAGTATCAACCTTTCACTCAGCGTACAAAGAATAGAAGGTACAACAGTTGCAGTTTTTGAAGTAATTTATATCGTGTGTGATTAAGGACAAGCTTCACTTCAAACGGGAACGACCGTTTTATTACATCAGCTAACAAATTTGGAATTAGAGCATTATTTTAGAAGTAGTGAAATTTCGACAGTACCAAATTGCTGCTGATTTTTTAGGAAAACGAAGTGTGCCTTTTGAAATGATGAAGCAATTTAAGTGGGAAATATTGAGAGATGTACCGAGATAAATACATAACACAACAGATTTTGTTGGAGAAAGAAGTCCTGCTATCGAACTTAATGAAAATACTCTCTCTGTACGATGAAAACATGGGCGTCTAACTATATGGCCCTAGAAATATTAGACAAGTAGATATTTATGTTTAATTTTTGAGCATTTAAGGTAACCAGGAAGTTTACAACCTATCAATATGAAATTTTTAGGAGATAATAAGAAAACTTAACTAAAGATGCTCTGTAAATTTGAATACTCTAATGCATATAATTGTTTTTTAAAAAAAAATTAAACCAAAATGATACATTGTTAAAAAATTGAAAACATTATGACTTAATAATGCATTTTTCTTATAAACTATTGGCGGAATTGGAATGCTTTTGTTTTCTTTTACTTAAACTGCAGAAAACATGTTATTCTGGGAACTAGAATAATATATATGTATATACACATATACTAGTTGCTTGAAAAGAAATTAATTTTCAAAGTATGGAAAAAAAATTAAATAAGAATATTTTAAATGTTTTATTGGTATTGAATTTTATCAAATAATAGTGATATTTAAATACCTCTAGTTACCACACTTCACATTTGTATGCATTATGTGTGCAAAGTCTCAATAAGATTGGTTCAGCCAATCCTGAGAAAAATTTTAAGTTATCGGGAAATAATATTTATTTTTGTTTAAAAAACCTTATTATTTTCATGAGAGAATTGAAATTTACAGAGCACCTTTAATTAAGCATTCTTATTATATCGTAAAAGTTTCATATTGATATCTTTATAAGTTTTTGAGATACAGTGCAAAATTTATATGCTGCATTAATTTGCTAGATTTTCACTTCCTGGTTACCTTAAGCCCCCGCCAGCTGCCAGGATCTTTCGAGTGGGAAATGAAATGATAATGTAAACGAATGCATAGTCCTTAGCGCCAAATATTTCCTGGTATTCACTTTTTCAGGGTAAGACAGAAAACCTACCCAGGCAATCTATACTGACCGGAGATCTACTCTGGACTAGCCTTAATAAAAGCGGATGCGCTAGTCACAAACTGAAACAATGGAAATGGAACGTCCTGGAGGGTTTAAACAAAACTGGTCAGTGCTATTGAGTCCTCTAGTCATCATTTGAAGTTTTCTTGGTTTTTCTCGTTTTCTAAGCAAATGGAAACATATTTTCAATGTCTTCATCAGTAGCGTGGTTCTTAATTCATCAACAGGATTAGTGACTGCTCATATCCTTCGCTGAAATAATATTCAACTTATTCATTACAGCCAGCCTACCGCATCACAAACATTAAATTTTACTGCCGCACTTTTCATTACTTTTAGAGAGGCAAGGGTGGTTTTGGAGCATCTTGTTGGCATCCACTGCAAATGGTACGTTTTATCCAACGCAACAACATGCATACTAATTATTTAGGTACACCACAATATGATAGATATTCCATTGTTTCCATGTTAATGAGAGACGCAGTAAAGTAGTAAAAAATGGAAAAATATTCTTATAGAAAAAATACACTACAAATTGAGGAAATGAGATTTCTAAGAAGATACAAGTAAATTTTAGGAGTGACAAGAAGAGATAGACTGAGAAATAAAGACATCAGAAGGTAATTTATCATCTATAATATATCAGTAAATAAATAGAAAACTATAGTAGACTACGTATGATGTTGACACTTACCAAACACCGAAGGGAAAACGAAATATTGACAGAACCCCACAAAAAAAATTAATAAATAAAACAGTAAAGCCAATAAATATATACGGAGCTCGTAACAAGTCTTAAAGCCTTTAAAGTTGAATCAGAAGAAGAAGAATTGCTGTGCTAAAAGTAAAGACAATTTCTTATTAATATCAGATATTAAATGGTTACTATGACAAAAGTAATTTTTTCTAGAGTATAAAATATATCTATTTTTTGTTCACGTGAAATTTGGTAATCAAAATAAAATTTGAAGTAAAAAACTTACTGCTCATCATTAAAAGATAAATATCGGGGTCTTTCATGGATTTCTAGCCAGTTTCGCGACAGCTGGTAGATCGACAGTAAGAACGGCAACTCTCTGCCAAACGGATTTAATATACGCGCAACTGGTTCAAGCTCTCACAATTATAACTAAAATTACAATAAAAATAAACACGTACCTTATGACAAGAGGTGCTGAAAATGTTATTCCTACCAATTCCACGCATTTCTGTCGCCTTTTTAGAAAACTGTCATTCACACCATCAGTTGATCGTCTTAAATTGAGTAAAATAGCTTTGTTGTCCACGAGCTGCAGGCAGGTTACCCTGATATTCGGATAAATGTTGTAATTTGATGTAATAGAACGTTAGTTATAAGGTTAATTGATCCACGCTCAGTATTCTTGACTGGTTAAGCAGGGTTCCGTTTACATGATCATGTTTCGATAGATATTGGAATACTTCGATTTTTATACGAAACCCCCGACAAGAAAATTGGTATAGTGCATACAGAGTAACAGGGCCTATTTTTTAAATGCCATAAAATCAGAAAGATACAAGAATGGCATGCTCACACCATTATTTTTGAGCAACTGACTGATAATAAATGCCGATCTGGGTATTTCTAGGAAGACTGCCACCGCGTATACAGCTAGAGTCGTTAAATTCAAATCAGTAATTTTTAAGTAGGGTAATTAGTAGAAAATTATGTCTACACGGTTCATTAATCCGACAGTATGTTATTTTTATTTATGGGAAAAGTTGAAAAATAAATTGTATGAGCAAACACTCATACATAGAAAAACTGAAAGAAATATCAGGCGAGAAATGTACTCAATTTCGGAAGATAAACTGATCCGTGTGATCGACACTTTTCTAAAAAGATGCCAGAAAGGTGTGGATGTAACGGTATAACATTTTAAATATCTTCTGTCGTTAGGTATATGACTATTTTCAGTTGTAAATGTGTGAACCTTATTTACGCGGATATTACACAGAGTGTTCGGAAAGTCACCATGCACTTAGACTATGGCTGTAGAAGTTGGAAGTTCGAAACAAAATTAGGAGTTTTTCTACATAGAATCTTAACACAAGTTGGCATGATTGATTTTTCATAGACGCGTGATTGTTTTTTTTTTTATTCGTTGCATTGTTGCATAACATTTAACTGTTTAGTTCAATTATTAGTTGATAAAAGCTATTGAAAGCTTTGTTTAGTTGTTCAATTTAGTTTTAAATTACAGCGCTTTCAATTGAGGAACGTATTTTTCTTGTTGAACATGTCTTTCGACAAGGCGATAAATACATATATTTAGTGCAGAAGGTATTAGCTGAAAATTTCCCAGAATCAGCTGTACCTATTCGTAGTTAGATGCGTCGGTCCTGGTGGTGTAGTGGTTATCATACTTGCCTCCTAAACCCAAGAACGCGGGTTCGAACCCGGCCAGGACCGATGGATTTTTCGGGGCGTAAAAATCCTAAGTATGGCTTCCTTCGGAAGGGAAGTAAAACCGTGTGTCCCGTGTCGTACATTTACGGCACGAAAAAGAACCTCAAGCCTGAATGAGAGGCCTCTGAGCAAAATTTGTAGGCCGTTTCACGCCCTGAGTTGAATGGGACGTTGATGACCTGAGCTGTTAAAGAGCGTCCTTAAATAAATAAATCAAAAAAAAAAAAAAAAGTAGTTAGATGCCAAACGAACTGGAAGATCAATTAAATTAAACGAAGAGAAGTTGTTGGACATTTCGGACTCTATGTGGTGCAGCCCATCAAAATCATTGCACAAGTTGGCACAAGAAAATCATATTGGGCTTGCAACCGCGCATAAAGTGGGAAAACATTGGCATTGTCCCCGCTTAAAGTGACAAGTGCAAAAATTGAAAAATGCGGATCATGAATGGCAATGGTTTACATATTTTATTGAAAGGGATACAATTGAAACTCTTGATCTCCCTTTCTGTACAGACGAAGCCTGGCTTCATCTCTTTGGTTATGTTAACACCTCTGTATAAAGTGTTTTCCAATAAAATTAAGCGGATTCAGGCTTGTTTATCCGCTCGTTGAGAACATTTCCAATATATGTTGTAACTACTTAGTGACTTTCCGAACACCCTGTAACTGTTTCGCCGGGAGTTACTGCTTGTGCTGCCGATGCCAGCTGCCGCCAAAAGGGCAACAAAACCATAAAAAGCCGGTTTAACCCATTGTTGGAGCTGCATGGCGACGTCAACCATACACTTTCTAGTTCAACTGGAACTCAAACGGGAACCCTCCAGTTAATTAATAGCTGTAGCAGCAGTAGTGTCACCGCTGCCAGCTGCTCTATTTATTTAATTTTTTTTATTTGTTCTCGTATTATCTTTGCATCTGAAAAATGAGCTAAATATCAAACTCAGTGCATGTCAAACTCGTCACTTTTTCCGCGTTACTTGCAGCATTTAGTCTAAAGCTAACGATAAACAACACTCTGCGAAAGTGCAGAACAAACAAAAGCATAACTTATGCGCTTTTCATCCAAGTCTCTGGCAGGTTGACCGACATAATTCGGCTGACGCAAAAGTTCAGTGTTTGTAGTTACTAGATCTGGTCCAGGCGTGTCAGCATTACGTGTGTCTTGCTTTTTTAATTTCTCGGGCATTCCATATAATCGGGGGCGGGTAGGCGAGCAGGAATGTTGGAGAGTAAGTAACGCCCCTACTGACGGCCAGCCGGCCCGAGGGTCTCAGCCAAGCACGCACGACGTGAAAGTGGGTGACTACTGCCACTCGTTCTGGTCTCAATATATCATCCGACTAGGGCCCTAACTCACGTCTCTCATTCTTATATAGTGTTCACTTTGATTAACTGGGTTATAACTCCGTAGCTCACCACAACATGTGATCGTAAAAGTGAAAATGTGACATACTCCATAACACCAAGTTCAATTAAGTAAACAAGTTCCGTGCTTGCTATTTACATCTATCTGATGATAAATCTCGGCACAGTGTGTGAGTTTATATTTCCGGAAAATTTACAGACTGCTTGCAACTCTTGCAAGGATGTGCTAAATTTCCGAATAATTTAAGTTTTTTTTTTTATAGCTAACAATTTTCATTGCGAATCCCACAAACTTTCAATTTTTATCAGTAAATCAATGAAAGATATTATTACAATGGAGAGAATACTTCAAACTTAGGAAAAATCTGTTGCTAAAATGGTAATCAAAGGATGTAAGCTGAATATTTTCAACAGTTAATTACTATATCAATTGTGATGAAAAAAATCTACATTTTTTATTATATATATGTGTTTTAATACACCTCTCAAAATATAATAATAATAATAATAATAATAATAATAACAATAAAAATAAAATTATTGGTTTTGTTGAGCAAACCTGTATTTTCTCGAAGAAAACTAAATTTTCCTTTCAAACTTAACGTATTAACATAAAGAATGTTTATAAATCACATCGCAACAATTACCAGATACTGTACAAAAGATTTAGACCAGTAACTTGAGATCTATTGTCTGCCAGTTCAATAAAATGTATTGCGTTTGGTGTTACCCACAAACTAAGATAGTTTCCACTCAAAATGATAGGACGCAGTCAGCACGATATTGCATCAAGTAAAAATGAACCAGTTTAATTGAATTTTTTATTTAATATAATATATATAATTAATAAAAATAAATATCTACACGGCAGTATCCCAACTATGATCTTCGAAATCACAACTTGTCGCCTTATCCATTAACCCACTCTGATTCCTCTAAACCAGCGGTTCCCAAACTTCTTGCGTGCATGATCGCTGTTCGAGAATGAAATTATTGGTGACCCTCCATTCACTTCGCTGCTTAACAATAATAATTTATTTGCAAGTTCACACTCATCTATTCAATCATAATGGTCAATGTTGCGCTGTTGCACAACTGGTCAAAATAATCATAATGCAACATTTATATAAATATTTTAATAAGAATGGATATGAAAATGGACAGGTTTTTAAATAAAAGTACTTTCCCCATGTTCACCGCGACCCCCCAGATAGAATCCAGCGACTCCCCTCTCTTGAGGTCCGGGCTCGCAGTTTGGGACCGCTGCTGTAAAATAATTTACATAACACGATAAATCAGTTAAGCGAAATTTTGTGCCATAATATCATATGATTAGTCGGATATTTTAGAAAATCTTATAGTACTAAATCTTGAAACGCTGATGATAAACTACTGAAATTCCTGGTTTCCTGGCTCGCGAAGTAGTTTTGAATACATTCTGAGACAAACTTTTACCCCAATTAATTTTAACACTGACTTATCCGCATCTAATTTCAACTTCCTTGTTACTGCGTAATTTCCATATTTTTCTTCATGGACCATAAACTTCCTGTTTCAAATCGTCTTAGATCCCTCTATAATTTCTCAATTTATAGCAATGTAGTTCGGTATTACTGTGAGGTTGTTTGAGAACAGCAAAAGTTGGTCATCAAGGTCATATACTGCTTGTGCAGGTAGCAGTTTTTATGTACAATACATATGTGAAAATGAATTCTTACGGAGAAATGATAAGACAATTCACAGGAAAATATTCTGGCAATTGTACTCTAAGGTACAGAAACAGTTCCTCAACTTGTTCAAAAATTGCAAGAGACAGGATCTCTCAAGGACAAGAAACGTGTTCCAAACTGCCGTGTTCTTAAAGAAGTTTGATGAAATATAAGAATAGCCTAGGCAGATGCCGGCAATGTATTGCCTCCAAGGGACATCGTTTTCAATATAACACAGTTAGTGCTTATTAATATACGTTTTAAATACATTATCAGTTCATGTTTTAAGTAAACATATAATGCTAAAATAAACATACTAACTTAACTCGTGGCAGTTATCCTCCTTTTTTCGGTTGACAGCAATAAGCAGCGACACTCAAGCGTTTAGTAACTCAAATAACCTCACTGTATATGTTGCAGATTGAAGTTAGGAAAAGTTTGAAGTCACGGTCAGTTTACTCACCAATGCTATAACTATTTCTACTCTTGCAATTTTGCCTAACAGAGAAATTTTTATTAGAAAGTCAAGCATTCATACAATTAAAATTAAGATTATTTCTCATTCTTTGTTTGAGAATACTTAAGGAGAAGCCTGCGTTACAAACTGAATTGGCGGTGATCCTTTATTTAACTACTGCTAGCAGCATCAATTATTAAGCAGGCGATATTTACTAAAATAAAATGTAAAAAAACCCGGGAGATTGAACTAGCGGAACAATGACAACGAAAGAAAGGGGAGGAGAGAAATAAAGTCTTATGTCATTCGCACTCCTCAAATGGATTCTTGGAAGCAACAATAAATTATTTACTTTTAAACTATGGACTCGTTATATTAAATGTAGTAGTCAGTTTTATTGACAAAAACTCAATAACCGCCCTTTCTACAGAATTTTCCACAAGGCAGTAATGCAGTTTTCTTTTGCAGGATGAAAATGATCGAAGAGTTGGCGACATTTTTGTACGTGTCCCACGGTGGCAACTTGGATGCTTGCGGCGTCGAATGAAAAGTGATCTCCTGACCCCAGCGTGGCCAAGTTTTTTTAACACCGCGAGGCCGTAAAACACGCACGTGTATCACGTGATCAGGCGCCGTAGGTCAGGGTCACCTCTTCACACAAAATACGACGCATAACTCGTCTGTGTCAATACTTGATCTGTGCGGCACAACAGGATTGTTTTCTTCGCTTGTTAATTACAATCTTCCTTTAACTTCATTTTAACTGTGTTTCATGTTCTCTTTAGCTGAGGATGGTTGGGATATATCGTGTGTTTGAATCAGTTATAAAACCTCAACCCGCAAGTAAGTGAACACACGGACTCAATCGTAATAGTTTTTTTCTTCTGTAGGATAGGCACACATGTCCCCAGAATAAGGCAAGTTAGCGATATGATGGAGTCCATAGATTTTTTGTTGATTTGGTTTATTTATGGGCTCTGTAACATCTCAGGTCATCAGCGTCCGATTCAATTCAGGGCGTGAGACGGCCGACAAATTTTGCTCAGAGGCATCTTCTTTTAGGCTTGAGGTTCTTTTACGTGCCGTAAATGTACGACACGGGACCAAGGGCTTTACTTCCCTTCCAAAGGAAGCCATACTTAGGATTTTTACGCCCGAAAAAATCCATCGATCCTGGCCGGAATTGAACCCGCGATCTTGGGTTTAGGAGACAAGTTATATAACAAATACAATAATACTACCTCTTTTCTATATATAGCCTCTTATCGCATTTCCTGAACGGCCTTGTTGCTCTAGAAACGAAAGTGAAACATGCTTGAAACGTTGTGTTAGTGGCTCTCATCAATTTGAGTGTTCAGTTCAGAACTGGCTTTGGTAAGTGCACTGGCTATTACATGAATCTGAAGGTTGGTTGACATTTCTGATCACCTGCTTGGTGCCACTAAAGTGTCTTGCAAAGAGAGGTGTAATAAAGGAAATTTACAGTCTCTTCATCAACACTTCACATCCACAGAAGGTGAACTTTTTTGCCATCGTTGTGAAGGCCTTGGAAGAGTTTCCTGCAGGTACTTGAATAATTAATTGAAGCAGAATTTACTATGACAGGGGTTCTCCATTGCAACCTCGAAATTGTTATCTCTGCCCACGTCATGTTGAATAGTACTAATACCACCTATTCGTCATTTTTTAATCACTGCTCTCTGTAAACAAGTATCAGTATTCATTCATAGTCAACAAATACCTCTCTAAAGAAAAGTGACCTTTTGTTTTGGGACAAATATGATGCATTTTAACTGAAATATTATTATACATACTCGAAAATGTTTAAGAAACAATTTTCACAATGTAATATCTAATTTGCATTATGGGTTCTTCGCAAGTACTTTGTTCCCCTAAGAGACAAACTTGATTAGCTTAGCATTATTTATTTATTCACTGTTCTGAACATAACAGGCTTAAGCCCAATTACAATGCTCATTGCAAAATACAGTCTGATACAATGTTTTATAAATCTAACTTATACACAAAAAGAAAAAATACATATAAAAAGAGAACGAAAGGAGCAAAAGCAAGATGGCATGGCAATTAATTATGAAGTTATTTCTAATTTCAATACTTATGTTAATATACAAAATAATTATTGATTATAGAATTCCCAAACTGAGTTTCAGACACATTAAAATATCTACATAAAAATAATTAAGTTTATTATTTAGATATATAATTCTATTTAATAGTGAGTTTTTGTGGACTTCTGTATTTATTCTGGAGGTGAAAATAAGTTCTTATATCTACTCATTCTATTTGGTGCATAAAAGAATATATTTGCAATAATATTGATATCACCCTACAGAAATAGTAATCGCATAATATCTCTTCTAAAATTTAAAGCTTTAACTTTAAATATTCTTAAGAGGGTTTCGTAATTTATGACCATAGGATAATAACCAATTCTTTTAAATAGTACATATTTTAGAACATTTGATTTTGCTTTTTCTATCAAGTTAACATACTTACATACCTATACAGTCGCCACTTCTGAATTAAATTTGTGCTAACAGAAAGAAAATTCATCATTGGAAAACTCTATAAGTTCTTGAAAATGTCAATATGTTTGTAGTCAACCGGTAAAACGAAAATAAAGGTATCTTAGATTTCCTCTGCTTTGCAAAGGAAAGCTACCCGTCCTTTGCTTGCAAGCTACGCATTAACATCATTAGATCCACATAGAGTTATTTAACATACAGAATACCAAGTGAGGTTGAACTTATTTCATGCCAGAATATAGTCAATATGTTTAGATAATCTGCACATGCTTGATCAGTAGACGATATTTTTATTCAGAAGGTAGTAAAGGCTACGTCGGCACATATTTGTCCGCACCGAGCTTTACGTTCTTGGATTTCCCACAATGAAGCTTCAAATTAAATAGGGCAAAGAAGTCGCGTTGTCACCGAAACACTTTCCGGCGATGAGAACTAATGCTTATTGTTAAACATGATCCCTAAATAACACAAATGAATTTAAGACGTGTGCTGGAAAGCAGTGGAGATGGTGAACTTAACAAACACTTTTCATACTTTTCTTTATCCTCTTCTTCTCCAGTAAAATAGAATCCTGATTTGTTTTGGTTGTTTGCTCTCCTGCATATGATCTATTTACATGTTTGCAGTTGTTGCGATACTCTCCTGTCATATCTATAACTGAAGAAACCTTTGAATTAGCTCTAATGTTTTCATTTTTAAATTTATTTCTAAACTACAGACTGGCATATCTCAGGAATCTGATTTCAGAAATTTGAAATGTTTTAAAATTTTTTGTATAAGTATTCAGATTTGTATGCGAATAATAAAACTAGGATGTCATTAACTCATAGACTTTTATTTAAAAGTTGTTTTATTAATATATTTTCACGCGTTGCTTGAAATTTGCTTAACTTAGATCAACATCTAAATTAAAATCATATTACACTCTTAATGTGGAAAACATTTAACTGTAATTATCATCTCTGATCGTCAGCATATACAATTATATTTAAAGCAACACCTAGTTTAATAGTGACTCTAGTTCAAATAATAGTTTTCCATTTCCTTAATAGGCCTTCAGCATATACAAAGAGGAAAAGAACGCATTACCATAGCTTTAAGAGGGATCCCATGCTGCAAACGGAACAAAATTTTCTGGTTGTTGACATGTTGTTTCTTATAAAACTTATTTCTGCATATGTTTTATGTGCTGTGATACGTTGACGCATCGGAATGAATAGGTTCCGATGTAAGAGATAGACAACTTGAAATATAACAAACTCCTTTACTATTTTTTCATAACTCGAAGCGTTTTGATGTAAATTCAGCTGAAAAGTTTTATGTGTATCATTTGGGTTCGCAAAATTATGTAGATTTGGCATCACTGAGCTTGGTATTGTTGTCAAGGATTTGGTGTTAACTAAGATAAAAAAAATGAGTAACACGAGTTACGCAGTAAGGTTATGTAACCACAAGCAATTAAATGTACCATGAGAAGTTCATCATTCAGGAATATTTAAACATGCTATTTATTTATCGACAAGTACGTTAGAGCTCACCATCAGTAACTCACTTGTATAAACACATACCCGACAAGAAGACCAGCAAATTCTCGAAGGTTTTGTGATCAATAAAGGCGAAATTTGCATCTAAATTAAATTTTTATAAACTTTTCCTTGCCATAAACCAGATTGTTCTAATAAAATAATCAAGCTCAATAAACTAATGCCCCTCTGTAACAAGACATATCATTTCTCTTTCCCTTAACAGTAGTAATTCACGCAATTTTTTCTTCTTCTTAAAGTCGAACCGGATCGATCGATCGGAATAGAATACAAAAATTTTATTTCAGTTTTTCGAATGCTGCTGAGTGGCCGAGAGGTTAAGCTTCATTACCATTTTGGGAATAATTTTTTTATGTATCTTGATATCTTAAGATTAAAGTTTCATTGTAAATCGCCTGATTCATGACAGATAAGGAAATGAGCACAGAATGGAGGGCGTTCTTGACCTATTCCTATGACTCCGTTGGGAGTTACATTTTTTTGCCTTACGTTTCTTTATAGTATCGGTCAAGTGTTATCGAGGTCGCCACGAACTCCCCAAGAACTGCTGCATTGCTATGCGAGTCAAGCGCTACACTTCGGATGCAGCTGCCGGGAGGACAATAGATGATAATTATGCCAAATGGGCTCAGAGGACTTTGTGGCCTAAGTTTCTCAGGCATTTACCTTAAGAACTGAGGGAAAGCCCCTGATAAAACCTAAGCTAGGAAACCGACCCGGCAAGCATGAATGAAGCCACTAGAATACAGCGATGGTCTATTCTAATTTAAAATGTTCTATTCTAACCATTCCTATTTGAACGAGACTGCCCAATATTTCGTCTCTATCCACATTTCACTGCAGTGTTTAAGTAAGTTTAAAGCAGAATTGTTTGAAAACATACAAGATTATGCCCCGCCAATAAAATAATATGAATGTTCATTTTCACTTCCAGGTTTATCTTTTAACTTGTATAAAAATAATTAGGATAGCGATAAGTCGCAAAACCTAAATATTTCTGTAGTCAGTCGGTTACTCCTAGATCTGACGATAAACGTCGCTTAATTGGCAACACTGCATGGCTGCCGAGAATCAAATGCCAATATATCATGCTTTGTTATGCAAGAATGGAATTAAATTAAGATAATAACTGTGCTTGAAAGAAAGAAATAAACAAATTAAATACGGAAAGAATGATATTAAAGGAAAAATATCTCAAATACAGTTTTTCATAAAATATGCATGCAAAATAAAGTATTCTTATTTGAACTTATTTGTTAATATCGGTAAAGTTTTGTCATTTCGTTTCTCAAAATGCCCATTTTATAAATTATTTAACAAATAAAAACTGAATTAAACTATACTGTTGACGCCAAAGTAGCGTCCACAAGTTTAACAAAATTTCACTTAAAAGCTACTGCATTTGGTTGAGCATTGCCTTTAATGTGCTTGTATGCAAAGCGAAATGAATATAGAGTTTTTTTTCCCCCTCTCGAAAATGGACGAAGAAGACAACAATGATGGTGGAGGTGAAGAGGGACCTGTTACTCCTTGTGGAATACTTTCGATCAGCATTTTATCCACTTAAAGCTGTTTCTAGTATTACATAGAAATTGATTTAATATCTTTGATATTAAACTAGATTTTTCTAATCTATACGATGCCATTCCTTCTCAATGTATCTTTATAAGGTAAATTCAACTTCAAAGAAAGAAAGCAATAAAAATGTATATTATTAGGACAAGATGTCACTTGAAAATGGGTGCCTTAATTGTTTCATCACAGACTTAGAAATCTTTGATTGGTAATTATTGTGTCGCTGTTCGAACTGAAGACACAGAACAAATGCAGTTTATCTTATCCCCCTACCCCAATAAGCAGAAAGGGGATTACTAAATGACATTACATTACAATCTTAAATGGAAAATACTCTCACACAGCAAAAAATGTTCTGTCGCTATCTCCCTCCCCCCTTTTTGTGCATAGTCTGCTTTAGTGTTGCAAAAGAAAGTCGATTTCTAGGATTAACCACATGATTTCAGTTCCAGGAATCGCAAGTGAGACAAACTCCTGATGGCACGTACTCACATGAGTTGTCACAATCAAACATTTAAAACGTAAACTTGCAGAACTCTGGCTGAACCGATGTTACTTTAGAGAGCAAAACTATAAATTATACATATGTAATCAGCCTGCAAATAATTTGATCATCGCTGTAAACAAGAATGTAAAATTAAATAGGCAATACGTACCAAACATTACATTTTACTAAACGTTTTCAGCTACTAAAAAAGAGGGGGAGGTATCTTATTTCCACTCATACTGACGTGATAATTAATTAAAACGGATGAACATCAACATTTACTGAGCAAGTAATCGCTAGAAAACAAAGCTAGGTAGTAGATTGCCGATTTATGATTTGTCTTAATGCTGTACATATTTTGTGATTGTCAATAATTACGTTTATTTGCATTATATGATAAAATTAACACATCTCAAAAAATATAAATGAAAGCGAATTATGGAGTGCTTCACACGCATTCGGCCCCAGATTATTTTCCTTGTACATTTTCCACTAATATGCATAATTCAGGATAACCGAAATTGACATGCTTTGGTATGTGAGAAGCACAATGCTTTTCTATCAAGTGTTGAAAGCACTTGTTGATTTGTTTTATTTACGGGCGCTCTTTAACATCTCAGATCATCAGCGTCCCATTCAATTCAGGGCGTGAAATGGCCGATACATTTGCTCAGAAGCCTCTTCTTTCAAACATGAGCTTTTATTTCGTGCTGTAAATGTACGACACGGAACCCAAGGCTTTACTTCTCTTCCGAAGGAAGCCATACTTAGGAATTTTACACCCAAAAATTCATCGATCCTGGCAAGGATTGAACGCGCGATCTTGGGTTTAGGAGGGAAGTATGGTTACCACTACACAACCGGGAGCAACCATTGAACGTGCTTTCCATTAGCATCAAAGCATACCTGTATTATATTTTCCATGATTCGAAAGGTATCACTAGCATATCAAGAGTCACTGCCTCAATTATAAGCTCCACACGAGTCCTTTTCAGCTGTAAGAGCAAGGTCAGGCGACCTTCGTAACTACAGTCCTTTAGAAATGAGAGCATCATTTCAGTCATGCCATTGAAGGTGTGATAGTTGACACCACATCGTCTTTCAACTGATTCACAAATTCTTGTAAGATGTCCACGCAAACTACGTTATTCATCGTTATATGGAAGAAATCGAGGTTAAAAATGCGGCGCGGCGACAGAGTACACCAAATGTTTCATCATGAAAAAATTCCTCATGTAGGCTATGAGGATTAGCTCAAATACAGGTATCTGGGAATTACATATCTCTTAATGGAACAACTTCTTGGGAGGGTTCAGTATTACTGAATGTACGTACGTTGACAAATTGTTGAAATCAATGACAGCTTTTGAGACTCCTCTTTTCATCGGGAGGCTTCAGTTCTTACACGGCAGTAATACAATTGGCATACAATTTACTCCTTTATTTTATTTTCAGGTCCATAGCGTCACAAGAACTTCTGTGGAAGGCTGCAGTTTCTTTTTCAACTCCTGTGCCATTGCTTCTGTCAGTTTCGGACAACCTCTTTCGGGTATATCTAACAGCATTTCCTTGATTTCTAGTTTCTTTAACAGATAGTGAATGACATAGCCATGCTTTCATAAGTTACTACTACTACTACTACTACTACTACTACTACTACTACTACTACTACTACTACTACTACTACTACTACTACTACTACTACTACTATTACTACTTCTACTACTACTACAATACCACTACTTATAATAATAATAATAATAATAATAATAATAATAATAATGATGATGTTCAATTTCGACAGTTACATGCCACTACTGTTAGTGAATGTAAAGCTCATTAGGGATTGTTGATAATTATATGAATATTCAACTTCATTAATCTAGAAATGCATACAACACAATCAAACTCAATGAAAGTCTCAGGATAATTTATATTCGGTGCAGTTCTAACAACAGCTGAACGCGTTGACAATAAAATGAATATTTTCCAAAGCCACTCTACTACGTACCTTTGATGGATGGTCTAAGGCGGAAGGAGGATACTTTCGGTACTTAAAGCTTGCTCAACGCTGGCTGTTTGTGCCCTCGTCTGTCCTCCACTAGGGGTACCCCTAGGAGGAGGGTATGAAATGAGGAGTACATCGGGTAACCAGGATCTGCGCGGAGTGGATGGAGCCCCTAGATGTTTGCAGATAAAATCATCCCAACAAGGGGAAGGTCTCCCCCACTCCCCGTATTGTTCGAGTCAATTCAGAAGCCTGGACAGAAACCTTTTCAAAGAGCATTCCTTTACACCGCGCCAGTCCTCCTCGCTCAGGCTATTTCGACTCTGTAGCAAAACCAACGGAATGATATGAAATATGAAATCCAAGGTTAGCATGACCAGCTCAACGGGCACTGAACCCTTACCGCCGAATCTGAGTCTCAACAGTTACCTCCTGAGCCTAACGTTACGCACTTAGTTAAACATACAACCTGACAAAAAAGTACTTAGTAAAATAAAATAAGTAACCAACTTTTGTGTTTATATCACAATATTACACACTAAATGCAGATAATAATATGGTTTTAACACAAACATGAAAAAATTAGTGACATATAGTTCTATCCCCATTTCTTCCCCTTCCCAATTCGCCTTCAGTGCAAACAAGATAGGGCGCATTACCATTTCTACTATCTTCAGTATTCTATGCGTTATGATATAAAGAAATACTAGTAGAGTCAAAAAGAAACCGAACATGTGTTGCAAACTTTCATTAGAAAGGAAATAGAATATTTTGCACAACGCCATCTTGGGCAGTGACGCACTTCTGCCAACGTCCGTACTAATTTTCGAAACAGTCCTGCAGTCCTTTTTGGTCAGAAATCATTGGCATACATCACTTCTTCCACCTAAGCAAACCTCCCTCCCTTGAGCAAGTTTTTGACTGTCGGAAACAGATATTAATCAGCTAGAGGAAGATCTGGAGAATTCGGAGGACGAGGGAATATAGGTATGATACGCTTTGCGAGGAATACTCGAACTGTACTGCTTGTATGCTATGTTAGTCACAATCGTTCAACCACTACTCCTGCGCTGCCGCGGTATGTCATATACGCCTGGGATCGTATGCTGTATTCCACGAAGGCAAGGCAGAGAAGTTGCCTAAATAGCATAGCGCAGTCAGGTAAAGTTCGGTTTCTTTTTGACTTTACTAGTATATAATGAAATTGATCTTGCGTGTTAAAGATAAGATGAAACACTGAAGTTCAGCTTTCCATAAAGTATAAATATATGGAGACAGAACAGCTTATTCTCAGCTAGTTGTATTCAATTAAACTCAATTTATTCATTGGAATAATAGCAGATAATACATCATTGTAAAACCACATGAGTGAACAAATGCTCCTGCGTAGCTGTGGTTCAGTTAAAAAGCATATTAAGTAATTACAGGTATAATAAAATTTCACTAGAATGGTATCCAGACACTATAAATGCACAAATTGCTTATTGTATCATAAAACACCAAGTCATCGACCAGGCAATTACTGTTATATAGAAATATCGATAAATGAAACTAAAGCTAATGTTTTATTTTTTAACTTTTATTTTTAAAGCTGCTCCAGTTTAATCTATTTAACTCTACTTTGTTTATCATTAATGGTTACAGAACTTAAGTTCTAAAATTCCTTTCACATTTTAAACTTGCAGAAGTAAAATTTTTGGATTCGTTCAAAAAAGCAGCATTCACTGTGTCTGTTATCATGGCTATGTAGATCAACTTTTAAGAAGTCACGATTCTTGTGAACTTGTGAAAAATTATGATAACTTCTGTTTAAAATTAAATTCATTTTTAAAGAATTCAATTCTGTAATAATAATAATAATAATAATAATAATAATAATAATAATAAAAATCGAAAACAGAGAAAATTACAATAACAACAACAACAGTGATTATATTATATAATTCGGTTGTGGTGATGATAGTACTGTTCGTGAAACTTGTTAACTACAGGTGCAACACAGATTAAAATGAAATGTAGTTTGCCGAATCCTTAAGAATTTGTAAGGAGTCCCTGCCCATGTGATCATGTTACATCATATTGTTCCGTATCAAAGAACTGATACTGCTATTCCAAGAAAACTCCATACTGCAATATTTCAAAAAACATTGCACCTCTAAAACAATGACGATCGCTGGATTATTTTATAACATAAGAATACAAAGGTCTAAGTGATTTTCCTATCCTAGATTTGGAAGCCCTTTAATAGTAATTTGCTTGAACTGGCCTAAAAAACGAAGCCCATTTAGCTGCGTACTATACGCTTTCTTTGTGAGTTTATATCCTCAATTTGTAGTTGTGAATCTATTTTATAAATGAATATGAACCATTATTTCCTTATACCAATATCATCTAGTGGAAAAAGTGTGCTTAAAAGACCTAGCTGATTATATTCAAATAGTTGGTAGCACATCTCATGCTGCTTAACCATCGTGTATTGTAATGATTAGTGTTTAACGCCCGTTTTTGCTACAGAGGCACCACAGGCGATGGACACTGATGATACATGAGATGAAATGATATATTGGGAAAGGATTTTATGGAAGGAATCGTTCCAGGACTAAGTTTAGGGTACCTCCCCGGCATTTGCCATTTATGAGGACTGAGGAAAACCTGGAAAAAACCTCAGTCAGGAAGGACGGTCCTGGCGGTATTCGAACCCAGACCTCCCGCTCACGAGTCCGAGACTTAACGACCTCGGCCACCCGTGGCGGTATCGTGTATTGTAAAATTCAGTTGTTAAAACTGCTAAATAGTCGTTGAAAGACAGAACTTTGATGATGATTACTTTCATTTTGCTATCTTTATCATATGTATAAAAGCTGTTCTATAAATAATAAGCATAATTTTATAACACCTCGACTCATTTTTATATTTTGATTATCTTTCTCAAAGTAATTCCAGTTGGATGCAATCTACATGTCCCAGAGTCTCCGTCAGTTTTCAAAGATATGCTGGAAACCATTTTTTGCAGGTTCTTCAGAATCACCTCCATACCTTTTATCACAATTGTATTTGGAGAAAAGGAAAAAGTCACACATAGGTAAATGTGAACTATATGGAGAATGGGGGACATAATTTGCATTGATTTTTGTGAAATATTCAGCAACAACATTTGCAATATACGGCCATGCATTATCGTGATGTAGCATACAGCCTATAGCATGGAAATGTGGTATTTTGCATATGATATGGCCTTGCAGAGTTTCCGGCATATCTCTGTAGTATTGCCAATTATATTTGTGGATGCAGGTAAAACACGATTGTAAATCTTTCCTTGAATATCGAAAAATGAGATTATCACAACTTTTCAGCAGAAACAATCTCTTTATTTACTTATTTATTTTTAATGCTCCCAAGATCGAAATTATCTAGCCAAGCTTCATCACCATTACCCTTGAAAGAAACTCTGCATCTTCCTTTATCATCATCTTCGACTGCATTCAAACCTGCACGCAAATGTTCTTTTGTTCTGGAATCAGCAGTCTTGGAACCCACCGTGCACAAACACGTCTTATGTGCAACTTTTCAGTTAAAACATGTGAGTGGCACCGAGTGAAATTTTCAGAATTTCTGAAATATTCTTTATGTTATTTGACGATCTTCTGTCACAATGACAGCAGCGGTGTTAATGTTTTCTACCGTTAAAAGTCGTTAAAAACTGGAGCGTCGGTCCACCGTCCTTTGAAACTGGTTGCCTGCATCTTTAAGCAGTTTAAACCATTTTCGAGCTGTGCTATAGGGAACAACAAATTCTCAATAGGCATCAGCTGGGAAAGAAAGAAAGAAAGAAACAAACAAAGAAAGAAAAAAAACTAGAATTCACAGTAGCATATTGTTTGTATCGTTATCTCCTTTTGCTGTATGCCGATGCTATACACCGCTCACATGCTATACACAGACCGGAGTCGGAGGTGATAACACAGTTGGCTGCGAAATGACCAATTCCTGACTTACGCGAAATGTCTGCTTTTTAAGGCTCGTGACAAATGCTTTTCGCACACGATCAACGGTCTCAACCGACACTCTTGGCCGACGTATTCGTTGTCCATCACACAAGAAGCGAAACTAGTACCAAGTACTCATTGTGCATTAAGTTAACAAAATATTGTGAAGTTAAATTTTAGCGCGAGAACTTATGCCGGAAAAATAATTATGATAATTCTTTATTGAACAAACCCCGTAATACGGTTGAGAATAATGAAAAAAAACTATTGTTTAAATAATCAAAATAATAGAAGGAATTTTTGTAGGTTTGTAGGTTGTAGATCAGAGTAGGAAAATTGAAAATGCAGTGTCCTTTATAGAAAAGGGAATTTTAAAGAAGTCATTGAAACTTTTCTAGGATACAGTAAACATCCTGGTCATACCAAGATAGTGAACAACAAGCTACGAAGATTCTCAGTTTAGGGATGAAATATGATTCTCACATTTCACGTTCTCTCACATTTTGATGCCTTTCCTGAAAACCTGCGGCAATCAAATGTGAAAGGTTCCATCAAGATATTCAAGAAACGGAAAGAAAATACCAAGGACATAGAACACTTCAATGATTGTGGAATATCATTGGATGCTGCGTAGGGTTCCAGGGAAATGCAAAGAGAGAAATCCAAGAGAAAAATATTCCGGAAATTATGTTGAAGTGTTGAAAATACTAATATGTGAAATGTAAAATTGTGTAATAAAAACTCAAGTTTCAATTATAACTCTTATGCAATATCTGAAAAATGTATATTTATCGAAGAAGAAACATGAAACTTTCATTCTTAATTTTTAAAAATTTCTGATGTGATTGGGATAAACGAAAACCACTTTTAAATCAGCGGTACTGAAATATTTAGAATCATGTTTCAGAAGTAAACAACTGTCAAAAGTTTCAATTTGCATACCTGTGTTTATTACTCCAGTGACTACAATTATTTTATGTCACTCTAAAAGTTTAGCTTAAAAATAATCCCATGCTCGAAATACATGTCAAATGTCATTGTATTAAGTTAACAGATTTGTTTCTTGTCTAAAAGGAAGTCGTTTATCTGGCAGTATTAAAATTGCTTGTGTTATAGCAATATTTAGCAGTTTTGATCGTGATGGGGATGTTTATCTGTTTCAACTATACTGGAGATAAATTGTGTAATTCATTTAGAGCTCTTTTTACTGTAAGATATCAGAAAAGTGCGCTATGATTTTTAAAAGAAAGCTAAAAACTAACGGTGATCAGAAATAATATTCTATTTGTGAGAGAGTGCTATCAAAGGAGTGAATTAAATAAACCTTAATATTACTAACTAATAGTCTTCATGATTCAGCTAATGTTTTCGTAATTAGTATTTAAAATGATTATAGTGAATGGAAGCGGATGGGAAAATATGTTATCTTGAAGAACAAATAGACCTTGTGGTCTAATGACGAGAAACCTTTTTCTAAGAAAGGCTTGCTGCGTGAGAAACGTATGGCAAATGCCAACTAAACCGCATTAACCTGCATCTCATTAAAATTAAGTCCCAGTTCCAGAAAATGTGCCAATTATGATGGAAATATGCTCTGAAAAGCGCTTGTTTTTCCATTTTCTACAAATTAAGATAAATGCTATGTTATTCTTGGAAACAAAGGAAAGCTGGTGATAAGAAAAATAAATAAATAAATAAACGTAAGCGTGGATCACCAAACGAAATGATAAAATAGTTAAAAAAGAAAAGAATTAAATATTAACATTGAAATATGTTGGATTCAACCTTGCTCAAGAGCTTGCCGTTTGTGCCTATACCCTCAGTGGGTGCACCTCCGGGAGGAAGTGATGATGTATGGGCGGTGATTCATGGAAGTAGACGAGGTTCATAATATTTTCATCAGATAGAATTCCCGAACCCTGCGAAGTCCCCCCCCCTGCAAAGAATTAGGGTCCCTTATACGCAGGGACAGAAAACTTTCAACGGCGCAAGCTACCGACACACCGCATCAGTCCAATTCGCCCTGACCCTTTCATTTACAGGTAACAGGAAATGAAATTAAATGGGAGAGCGGAAGATTCTTAGAAAGTAAAACATACCAAAGGTCAGGATGACCGTACCAAAGAATTTTGTACACAGAAACGCCGAACGAGAATCTCAAGCGTTATCGCTGAGCTCGATTTATAAATTGCATAATTAATTCAACGTACATACTAGATATTCTGAAGAAAATAATCGTTAAGATCATTATTTAAACAAAAAACAAAGGAAGTAAGGAAAGTATAAACATTATAAACCAGTCTTAGTTCTAAAATGTAATAAAAGATCTGTATAAAGCAACTATAAACGTAGTATGTAGATAAAATAATTGCTTTAACCAACCATCAAACTTTAGATGCTCTTTTTTATGTGTAGAGATGAATATTCTCATAAACAAACTATGAAAATGTGGAGCACAACGATTTGCACAAAATTATATTACATCATACCTAAAATACAGACTATTGTGTATAGAAATAAATATTGAAATTATAAATGGTACAATAGAAACAATATAATCGGATTTTCAAAGTACAAACCAGAAAGTTACCCAATACTCGAAACTAAGCGCCTTTTTGTTTTTAGAGTATTTAAATTACATTTATTTGAAAGAATACATTGAAATATGACTGTCGCAATTCGGTATGCAGATTATAATAATTGGAAATGTGACGGCAATAATTAAGGACAAAACAAACCAAAAAAATGCAAAATATAAAGAAACACTATTCCTATAAAAATTGTTAAACAGTGCGATATAAAGTATGATATGATAATAAATATTATACATCTAACCTGGATTAACTTCAAGCTAAAGAAGTGATCTTATTTTAAAATTCAAAGATATAGTGAAAGTATTCTAGAAACAAAATGTACCATTTTTCCTAGAAATAATAGGAAATTAGTTGAAAATCTGAAATAGTGACAATTACACAAAGAAAAGTAAAACATTTATACGAGACATTTTAAGAGAACATGAAAAACAAAACAGTTTAATTATGTACACTTAAAGTAAAGAGTAATGATGTGAGAAAATTATGTGACAAAGGGCTTTAACATGCTTTAATTTGTGTAAGAAAACCTTATAATAATAGGAAGAGTAGATATATGTGCAATTTTTAAGAAAGTAACTATTTAAATGTTTATATATGAAAGTACTAAATATATTACACAACAGAGAAATAAAAACATAATTGTAGTTTTCAACCTAATTCTTTTCGATCCACATTAAGGAAAGTATTAAATAATCGTTCATATACCACAAGGGCAAGCAATTATGTAATAATCAGTCACCAAAAATAAAGACTATATCAAAGCATACTATAAATATTTACTAGATAATTTATTTTATATATAAAAGAATACAGATGTAACAAACAAAGAACTTTGTAAAAACCTTCTGCAATAATGTACTTTATATATTTTACTTATTCTTTAATGATGTATATTTTACAGTAAAAGTTGAGTGTTTAGTGGAGGTTGGTATTTCCTAGTGATTGTCTATTTTCACTTCACCTCTTAATAAAATTTGAATATACCCATGTCAAATATTAAGGCAAAGCTACTTGACGTTACACTTAGCGCCGCGATTGGTACAAGTCACGCCTCCTTTCACGAAGGGCAGCGAAGAAAGGCGGAGGGAGCCGACACGTCTTTGAAAAATGAGTGCATCAAAACAGATCGTATGCCTAAATGTAGGAGGACATGAGAGAAGGCATATCTCTAAGGTACGCCCGGAAAGTTGTCATGTTGTCATGTTTATCAAACAATGACGTGCTGCTTAGGTAGTCATAAAACAATAACGGAATTTCTTTTATTTCAGCATTTAGAATCAGTACATGAAATAAAAGTAGAATCAGAAGAACTACATTTCTCATCTTTTGATGATTTTAAAAATGAAAAGTAGGAAATTGAGGATAAAATGGGGTCGAAGTCTGTAAAAATTCGTGGTTCTCGCACTTCTGACAATATTGTAATTCATTATTACGTGCGTCATCGCTCAGGCAATTTTGTTTCTCAAAGTAAAGGTGTCAGACATTTAAAATTGCAAGGAAGCAATTAAATTGGAGACTAAGATACGAGTTAGGCAAAGCGAAGATGGAAAAATGCCTAGTCACATTTATCTCAACTCATACTGATCATCAACATGACTTAAGTCACTTGGGACCATCTGAAAAAGGAAGGTGTAGTACAGCTGCAGATATTGCAAACAAAATTCCTTTTCAAGTCATACTTGAACAAATACAGAGATTTGATGTTAAATCCTAAATTAGAATTAAGTCATCCATTAACCAGACAGGATTTATGTAATATTGAATAATGTTATAATTTGTGCTCCTCATCCTTCAGACATCAAAATAATGGGACTAGTGTTGAGACATGGGTACAAGAAGTGAACTCGGGTGACAGCCCCTGCGTGTTGTTTTATAAACCAAAGACATGGTTAGTGACTCCCACACGAATTAAAAAAAAAACATAGATTTTATATTAATTACAACGCACAACGCACATGGTCTTCCAAACCGAGCATGAAGCCCTGTTAGCTCAATAGGTTAGAGAGTCGTGCTAATGATGTCAATGAAGGTCATAGGTTCGATTCCCCATGGGTAATTCGTTTTTGTTACCAGTAATCTTTTTTTTTTTTTTTTCCCCCTCAGAATAAACGTTACCAATTTTTTTTAATCTTCATATATAAATTTTCTACATTATTCTTAATCGAATAATTGTTGCTTTTTTCAGTCCTCTTGCACTAACTTTAATTGTAATATAGCTTTCATGTGTTAGGAGACTAAAATGAATTAGGAAATTCCGTCCATATGCATACTGCTTATCGTATCGTGGCTGCAGATACATCACCGACATAGACTGAAGTTTCATTCCAAGTTGCCGTCGGTTTTCTCCGCCGTCTTCCGCTGCCCTTCGTGAAAGGAGGCGTGACTTATACCAGTCGCGGCACAAAGTATAACGTCAAGTATCAACATTCACTAGTGAAGGTCGTCAATTGCTTGGTAAATCTTAGTAGACTAAAATTAAATTAACTAAAATTAACTACTACAAAAATACTTTAATGAAAAAATAAACGAATGCATGGAAAAGGTTCACAAAAACTCAAAAGTTGATGTGAATATTTTTGTACGTTATATCCGTGTACTTGTTTTCAAACTTTTCATCTTTGCACTTCCAGTTCTGTGCAAATGTGGGCATCGTACAAACTTTCATGCAATTCCTCATAGTGAACAAAATACTTGGCATAGGCCGACTCACTCACAAGAGGTATTAACTTGGTAATTCAATTTATCTCAAGTACATCATATCATTTCATTTCACCAACAGTTGTCCTTCTTTGGAACCTTTGGTCCTTCATTTAGAAGTCTATTATTATTTAATATATATGTTGGAAGATTTGCGATTTATCTTACATTTTTCATAACACTTCCAACTTAGAAATGCAAGCAGACACAACACAGTGAAAGTCTTAGGATATGTAAACTATAGTTTTAGCAATAGCTGAACGACGCAAGGACTCATTTAGACATGATGCATTCTTATGCTGCCTTTACTTATGCTGTGGTCACTTTCAATGCATCTTTCACTGAGGGGTATACAGCTATAACTTAGGTCATTAGGAAGAGCAGATGTTTAAGTTTCAATTTCGTTATTTATAGTCCTTCAATGTATCTAAGGCTATCCAACTAGAAAAAGAAAGAGAAAGAATTATCTAAAAAAAGTAATTATTACGGATAAAAAACGCGTTTCTTACGACGTTTCCAACCATCGAAAATAAATCTTTTATTTTCATCAATTTTGAAATTTCTTTCAGCGTAATGTGTTTTTATAAAGCTATCCAACTATAAAAACATTGGTTGTTCATTTGTTGATTTGGTTTATTTAGGACTCTTTTTAGCATGTCAGACCTTCAGCGTCCCATTCAATTCAGGGCGTGAAACGGCCGATAAATCTTGCTCAGGGACCTCTTCTTTCAGGATTGAGGTTTTTTACGTGCCATAAATCTACAAGGAACACGCGGCTTTGCTTTCCTTCTGAAGGAAGTCATACTTAGGATTGCTTAGGAAAAATATTCATCGACCATGGTCGGGTTCGAACCCGCGATCTTGGGTCTTCGAGACAAAATGCCACACATCAAAACAAGTAAAATTCCTGCCGCACGCTATGAAGCACGTCCGGCCTTAGTCCTGTAGTGCAAGTAAGTAGGCAATTGGCATTTAGTGTTCACACCATCTGTGAACGTTATGTCATATGGTACGTCCTTTTGAAACCTAGTACGAAACTTTTGCTGCACTGTAATAACGTATTTGAACACCTCAAAATAGAGTACAAACAATGCCTTCTCCTGCTGACTCGCCGTTTTGGAAACTGCGGAAATAATGCTTCTCTTGGACAACTGCTCTTCCTAATGGCGCAAGCTACACCCGTATAAGTTAAGAAATAATTATTTTACTAGTGTATGAAACACAACCATTCTTTTTATAAACACCCTGTATAGTATTCATCTTTCACTGCGACCGCCACGGGTGGCCGAGGTCGTTAAGGCACGGACTCGTGAGCGGTAGGTCTGGGGTTTGAATTTCGCCAGGACCGTCCTCCCTGACTGAGGTTTTTTCCAGGTTTTCCTCAGTCCTCATAAATGGCAAATGCCGGGGAGGTGCCCTAAACTTAGGCCTGGAATCGTTCACCGTCTGTGGTGCCTCAGTAGTAAAAACGGGCGTTAAACACTACTCAAAAAAAAAAAAAAAAAAAAAAAAAACTTTCACTGCTCATTTCAGTGAACGTCAGCCATCACTAGGAGTATGGTCATCGACTTTCATTATTCACTGTAACACATAAAAGGCTCATATAAATCTTAAGGAAGTTTTAGCTCACGTTTTCGTTTTCCCCCAAATATTATGTGCAAACTGCTAAGTAAAATTCCAGAAATCCATACTTATACATATTCGGCTATTAAAGTAGCAAATCTTCACACATAGTAATGACAGCGTAGTCATTCCTTTCACTTAATGTGACCGAGAGTCTATATATTATTCTTATTCTTCAGAAATTCCCATAAACGGAAAGAATTTGCTTGTGAATGGGAATGTATATATCTAGCATTTGAGAGAGCGAACCTCATCCTTCTACACAGTGCAGTGTGCGATGTCATTGATAGGTTGAAACGTAATTAACAGTGTCATTGTGATCCCAGGTCGCCCTTATTTGTTGAAGGGCATTCCCATGGCATAGTAACGAATTCATTCAGATGGGAGCGATCAATGAATGTTTTTGCGAATGAAAAGACGTGTTCCATTCAGTAATGCTCCGGAAAGCGGCGAGAGATGAGTTCCTGGGCGGAGTGATTATCACGAGCTTGGGTGGAAACCACCAATACCGGAACTAGGAGGAGGAAAATGATAAGAAATGTACTTTACATCGTTGGCGCCTCTCCGAACAGGGAATTCCACAGGAAAAGGAACAGGGAACTCAGTTCATTCATTATATTTAGCTATAAAAAATCCCACATCATAGTGTTCTGATATAATGTTATCGCTGCTAACAGCATGCATTTCTGTGCACTCAGGAAATATAATTCAAATATTAGATAATGAAGAACTCTTTAATCTTTGTCCTGGGAATCTAAGGCATGATTTTTATGATGGTCGAAAATTCAAGAGTTCAACAATTATTTATTATATTGTACAAATGTAAGTGCGTAGGTATACTAAATAAAAGAATAGAATCACCGGTAAAGAATAATGTAATAACTGAAGGCCACAGAATATTACGATATATTAATTAGGCTGATGTTATCACAACTCTGCTAGATCATGGTTTATTGTTATTTGAGCGTTATGCTTGTAAACTTGCAGTTTTTAGGAATGTTTGCACTATTTGGGAACTAAAGACGGAGTGTCAAGTGGGAAAAACGAACACTTCCGACATCGTTTTCTTTTTGAGTTTAATAGACGAGCAAAGGCAACGGAGGCGACTCGTAACATTGTGCCGTCTACGGGGAATATGCCTTTGGAGAAAGCACGGCAAGAAAGTAGTTCTGTCGTTTCAAAGAGGGTCGTTTTGACGTGGGCAATTCGCCACGTTCAGGAAGACCATTGGGGCTTTGATAAAGAACTTCTGAGCTCTTTAATCCGCAATTATCCATGTCAGCCAACCATCGCGCGACATTTGCATTCCAGGGACAAGGTTAAAACATCCCGCCTCTGGGTGCCGCATGCTTTAAGTGAAAACAACAAAAAATCAGCATGCAGCCTTTTGTACATCTTTTGCTTGCTCGTCATTAGTTAGATCGTGAACAACATAGACCATCTTAATTCAAGATTATTTATTACTGGTGACGAAAAATCGTGCCTCTGTGTAAACATAAAAAAAAAAAAAGGAACGAAAAAGGAAGGAATGGCTGAGCCCAAAAAAAAAAAATCTATCCATCCACAGAAGACGATGTTATGCATCTGGTAGGTTAAAGAAAGCGTCGGATAATACGAATTACTTCCCAAGAATGTAACTACAGCTGTTGAAATTTAGTCAACAACTCAATTGAAGAAAAAGGACCAAGAAAACTGCATCAAGTGTTGGCTCAACACGATAATGCATGCGCACACCCCGCTAACATGAAGAAAGCAGCTTGGTCGTTAGGTGATTCTACATTCCCCACACTTTCCTTTACGTTCTCTATCCAACGATCTTCAAGGGAGCCCCTTGAAAACGAAAATGCTTTACAAACACAGCTTAATTACTTCTTCAACTCCAAACCAACAGATCTCTTCAGAATTGGAATCCGGAAACTACCCCATTATTGGGAAAGAACTAAAGATAATGGCGGAGAATACGTTACTGATTCGGTTCCACTTCTTAATTTTCATCAAATATTCCCAGCGGTATGGGCTTTTCGTGCGCTAATTTAAGGACCACTGCATTTGTACTCACTTTTTCATGGTGGAACGGGCCGACAAATTATCATATTCAAAGTTTGATGTATACTTTATCTTCAACCGTCTCAATTGACAATCGGCGTTAATATTGTGACAGTTTTTTTAATGCAACTAAATGGAACAAGTGTCTCGGAAACAGCGTTTCTTATAGTGTTTCATTTCGGACCCTGGGCTTTTTAAGCGACACCTTTAATCATTGCTGTAGCAGATTTTTTCAGTTGCGCATATATTTTTCAGTAGTTCTGTTTATTTTAAACACTGTGGTCTTTTAAATGTTGCACAGTCTATCTTTAGCCTCTGTTTGTTTATGTGGAGATGGAAACCAGAAGGTAGAGGTCTGAGATGCAGGGTAAATGGGCAGGCATTCCATTAAAATTTAGTTATGCGTAGACTTGTGTGGCTTTGCGTTTTGCGAAAAATAAATTTCTCACGGCGGACGCGCTGAAACTTCCGAAGAATTTTGATTTTAATCGGAGTTAATATTTTCAGTATGAGGCAACACATCAATCAAAATAATCTTTTAAGCCGGAGAAAACTTTTTAATAAGTTTTGTAACTTCATTCCAACATTTGTTTTTGGGTCTCAGGCTCGAAGATGATTCCACCTCCAGTTACAATACTTGCAAGAATTCGACCGTTGCTTTCCCTTGTAACGAGCAGACAATGCTCTGTTCTTTACGATCACTAGACATTTAAACTTCAACGGGCACTACAGCACAACTCTTTCAAGATTTTAAATGATCGATGATAGTGTTGATACTCCCGACGTAAGAGATAGCTGAATGGGGAGTTGTGGATGATCAGCGAGACTGTCCGACGTGTTTTTATCCATCTCTCCATATGTATTTCTTTAACGCTGCTAAATGTTGATGAAGTTTCATTTTTTGCATTCTTTTATTTTTGAACACATATCACTGAAGGCTAGCTGCATCATTGCTACCTAGCGGAAGAAAATAAAATAGTGTGCGAAGTTTCAAAGATAATCCATAAGGTAGTGTTTTTGTATTTTTACAAAATAAACTGACAGAGAAAAAAAAATTGCACAACAAATGCAATGCACCCCCCTTCTCTCTCTCTCTAACCATCCATCCATCTCGTTCTCTTTGTTTGGGTTTCAAATATATTGCACTGTTCCTAAATTCTTTGACTTACAGCCTTATTTTTAAATATAAAATCTACGGATTTGCTTGAGGTTTGCGGTTCGATTCCTCCGGGGTTGTCTACTCTGATTGAGGATTCCCTCCTCCCCAGATTTTCCTCCATCATCATTAATGGCAAATTCCGTGTATCATAATCAAAAATTCTTTCTATCTGAAAAAATATAATAATAATAATAATAATAATAATAATAATAATAATAATAATAATAATAATAATACTTTTCCAGTTTATAATTTCATATCTTGTATCATCAGTGTCCACTGCATGTATTACCTCAGATGTGGAAATGGGCGTAAAACAAGAACTAAAATTAGATTTGCGCCACCTATACATCAGAGCCTGTGTATATGGGATGAAAATTAGTTTACTTTTTTTTAAAAATATTTGTACCAATTTAAATAAAGACAGACTTTAAAATGTTGAATGATATTTGAGGAAAATTGTATTCTTGTTTTCTGAAATATGTAATTTTAATTGTATTTTATACTTGCCCAGAAACGATGTATTGAATTTCGTAAGGGAGCAATGATGCCAGTTTCATGCAATATAATTTGACTGCAATCGTAAACATTTCTTTGGGAGTTGTGAGAGGAGAATGTGATTGCATTTTAGTTGTTTCCCCAGGAAATATCTTCCACTTTCACTGTGTTTTGTGCGAAAACCATTCATCCTTAATGTGATATGTAAACATTTAATTCCTTAGAAAGATTTTGAAGAATAGATAATTTCTTATTATATGAATGAAAACTGTATAAGCGCTACAAAGAATTAAACAATCCATTCACATGCATTTTCTAATATTTACTTCTTAATCTTTTATTAAATAAAAAAAAACTCTGATACTTCTCAAACGTTGTGGAGGAAATTTAGAAGGAATTATGACAATGGGAATAAAATGCTACACAGTGGCTGACCAAAATATAAAAGGAAAACCGCACACCAGTCTCTGCGTGCGGAGTCTCGTCGGGAGAATTAATTAGGGGTTTCCTTCCGTGATTATTCTTATCACAGTAGATTGCAGTTCATTATGACGTGGTTGCTTATATCCCCCTTTCGAACTTGTTACCTATAAGCGAGACTTCCGTTAAAAATGACGCAAATGTTTAACCTTTACCATGCTTTTCTTAAAATCCACGTCTTTATTTTTTCTTTACAAGAATTCCATTTGCGCAAATAAAATAGATTTAACAAAGGCGTAAGAAAAGTATCATTCTCAGAGGTGTATTCAGAAAATGTGTCATTGTGGTAGTCATCAGTATCACCGACAACGCCGCCGCCAACCTCACGTAATCACATATTTCCACCAACGAATAAAATCATAAATAGGTACTACTACTGTCGTAACCGTCTCCATCAATACGTCATTAAAGCCAAAATCACTAAATTAATCCTTACTATTATCATTATTGTCCTACCATCATAACTCCCTTTACCAATATCGCTATGATCAATGTGAATAAATCGTAATTAATGAATTCTTCATAGGCAACGTCCAGAGCTACTGTCTACTTGTAAACCATTTTCAAGCCAAGTTGTTTGAGGGGCGTTTTCTCGGAGTTCTTCATATTTCGAAGACCAGAAAATGTTTCGAAAATGTACGGAGAAATCAGAAGAAAACATAATAAAAATAACTTGACAAAATCACTTTTAGAAAATAAACTCAGGGCATTGGATGTGAAAATAATGGCCCAGAGTTTGAAAACATTTCAAAGTTTGCACTTACAAAACAGTTCTGCTTGAATTTTTTTAAGTTGAAAACATAAGCGATAGATATGTTTTCAGATAGCAAAATGGAAATTAAGTGTAACAACTTCTTGTTCTTCTCCACAGCCCGGGTTGGGCCTTGGCCTGCCGTAGCGACCTGTGCTTCCTCTACCTCGTCTTACGTCTTCATTGATAGAGGGCAGTATTGCAAGGGGTCATGTGATCAGTATACCGACACCCCGCGACTCCCTAGATCGAAGAATGCCACCTTCCCAGTTATGCTCCCGAGTCTGGATGGACCCGTTTCAAACTTCTCTAACTTAACCTAACGTAGATAGGTACCGAGAATCGAGCCCGCACCTCCCGACCAGTAGTCAGGAACGCTAAGCTAGACCAATAAGGTAATCAACTATAACTAACTAATTTGATATAATGGAAATAAAACGGTTTTAAGCGTCAGTTTATCAACTTAAATTTCAAGAGAAGGCAGTTTGGAAGGTCGAAGTGCATGTTTCATGGTTGAAATGTTACAGCAATGAATACATTTTGCTGTTATGCGAATTTCAGTAAATAACTCTTAGAAATATATGTAGATTTTTTTTTCTTTGGAAGTTAGATATTGATTAGATTAACATACTTTACTTTTTAAGCGTTTGTGTCCCGAACTTCGAGTACTACGATGGAAATGAACGAAATTTACACAAACGAAAAGCGCATAGACCCAGGACATTGCGGTGACCGATTTTGATACAGAACCTCAAAGCATACTAAATTCTGCTTATGCTGAGCTATCATGCGTTCTGAAACTTCGGGAGAATAGCTTACCTGAAACGTCTGACATTGTAGTGGGGTAGAGAAACGGTTTCATCTCTTAAAACCATTTGGAAGCACGGAATACCTGTAGGTAAGCATACAGAAGAGAGAACGGCACTGTGCGTTTTTCATTGCAGTCACTCGTACAGCTTTGATCAACAAAAGCATGTACACGAGCTTATCATTTTATAAGGAGTACCAACCTTTGTGTAGCAGATGTTCAAAGTGGTGTCCGTCTGGAAGGGCACTTCTGACAACTGATAAAATTAGCATTCGCACACAAAAGTTCTGTTCTTGTATTGTCCTTCGGTTCATCTGAAGTTAAGCGTTATTTCTAGCGAACGCTTCCCACAAATATAGTCGCATTTGTTCTCGAGAAAAATAACATTGAATCAACAACATTTTAAAACTTTTGCTCACTTCCCTTCACATAATCTTGTTTCTGGAAGTGTAATGAAGTGAAGTCGACGCATTTCCTTCAGTTTTTAATTTGAATGCTCATCTAACAAAGACATATACAAAATAAAAAATTGTTAGATGCCATATTTAAATTTTGGGAAAAATTATTTTAATTCCTTCTTATTATTTGATGGTACTGGAATAGTGGGAACCATATTTGGCTCGTAGACCCAAGATCGCGGGTTCAATCCCGGCTAGAGTCAATGGATTCTTTGGGAGTAAAAATCCTAAGTATGGCTTTCTTCGGAAGGGAAGTAAAGCCATGTGTCCCATGTTGCAGATTTACTTTTTTTTTAATTTATGGACGCTCTTTAACAGCTCAGGTCATCAGCGTAAGATTTACGGCAATTAAAAAAACCTGAAACCTGAAAGAAGAGACCTCTGAGCAAAATGCATCTGTCGTTTCACCACTGAATTGAATGGGACGCTGAAGACCTGAGATGTTAAAGAACGTCTGTAAATAAACCAAATAAATCAATAAAACATTGGAATCCATTCACAGTAAAAACTCTCGTAAATGATTTTGGGGTATTTAACAGATTAAACAACAACCTCTTTGGGCTTTAAAAAGGAACGGAATTAATAAATTACAGAAATAAGTACAGCAAATATTAATTTACGGTTTGGACGAATATGTATGTAAATGCAACATAAGATGGCAGGGATTTCTGACAGCAAATCGCAGCATTGAATTTATTTTTCCTGTTACACTAGAGGAATTCAGGTGATATCGTTTTCTTCTTTTATTTCAATATGTTATATAAGTAATGTTCAACTTAATTATATCTGTGTTTATGTAACCGTGTAACAAATCCCAGCATGTTTCCATTTTGTACACTTTCGTCTTCCATTGCCTACCTTTGGACCACAAAAGGGCGACAAACAGCTGTTCCTATTTTCATCTTGTCACATTTTATGCGCAGCTAATGGCATGGGGTTTGTGTACATGTGATTGTAATAAATATTTTGTTTCACTTTGTATGTTAACTTCTTTAAGAACGAAAGTAGCAACTCAATGACTTGCTATCATCGATGTAGTGCTCAATAATGAAATCTACATATATGGTGAACCATGTAACAGTATCAGAAAGTTTGCAATTACCTGGTATAGAATAAAACGATAATCTAGCTGGAGATGCGGGCTGTATTTCTTTGTATGAAACTGTGTACCTATACTACTTTAATTGACTATTTTAAAACTCCATCCAGATGAATAATAGCAAAGAAACAGTACCCATCTGAACTTCCTTCTCTGTATTAACTGTATGACGTCCCAACGTACATCAATCCATTTTTATCACTGTGGATACATGGTTGCATAAGTTGATAGCATAAGAATCACTATATATAGATCCTTAGCTCTGTTTCTAACCCTGATCGCCATCCTGGAGGATTAAATTTATCACTATTTCTCTCCTTTGTTAAGAGATACTAAATACAAGTGCTACAATTGTTCCCGATATAATGATAATGTGGGATAACTTGACCCAGATGTTTGTGACCTATGTTTTCATTTATACCTAAAGATTTGTATAGCTTTTTTCCCTAGCAAATTTCTAATATATTCATGTTTTTAAGTTAAATGTTACGGATGTCTTTAAAAATCCAATACATTTTAAAATATTGATCCGCATATTTTACTTTTGCAAATTATAAATTCAATCTAAAATATTTGACTCAACACACAACAAAAGGAATATTCAAGAATGTCACAAAATTGCAGAATCAAATATCATAACATTTAAAATTTTGAAATAAAAACGATTATTTCTTTTTACTCAACACGGATTTGTAACGCAAAAAACTTCCCGAACATTGCATTGTATTTGTGCCTATTTGAAATAAGTGAAATCACTGCAATTGAATTCGATCTCACCTCCGTCCAACTTAGCTGGCTCACTATTCAAATGTTACCGATTTTGTAGAGTTGGGTAACTTTGTTACATTGTAGTTTTGTCTAACACATTCATCCCCTTGACCACATGCAGCCTTTAAATCACTTTTCAAATTTTTTACAAGTTAAAGACTATGATATTTAAGGATACTCTTTAACATCTCTGGCCATTAGCATCCCATTCAATCCAGGGTCTGAAATAGTCCATAAAGTTTACCCAGAGGCCTCATCTTTCACGTTTGAGTTGTTTTACATGCCATAAATCTAGGACAAGGAATTCATGCCTTTACTTCCCTTCCGAAGGAAGACATACTTCGTATTTTTCACAATTGTAATTTTATATTTATTGCTTATATTGTACGTGTACAAGCTGGTGGGATTTTTTTATTTGGTTTATTTACGGACGCTCTTTAATATCTCAGGTCATCAGCGTCCCATTCAAATCAGGGCGTGAAACGGCCGACAAATTTTGCTCAGAGGCCTCTTCTTTCACGCTTGAAGTTCTTTATCATGCCATAAATGTACGACACGGGACCCATGGCTTTACTTACCTTCCGAAGGAAGCCACACTTAGGATTTTTTGCGCCGAAAAAAATCCACCGATCCTGGCCAGGATCGAACCCACGATCTTGGGTTTATGAAGCAAGTACGGTTACTACTACACCACTAGGACCAAGACAAGCTGGGGGAGCCAATTCAGTCATTGTAGAGCAAACAACTGGTTTTTATATTAAAATCGTGCAAAATGTAACCAAAATAATTATAACAAAATCGATATATAAACGAAATCAAAAATTGCACTTTTTATGTTAATGTGACCAACACAATTAATTCACTTTTAATTGTTACACAGTAATTCATGATTATCTCTATAATAATAATAATAATAATAATAATAATAATAATAATAATAATAATAATAATAATAATAATAATAATAATAATAATAATAATAATAATAATAATGGATGGTCTGGGGCGAAAGAGGATACTTTCAGACCTCGAGCGTTATGTAGTTTCACACATTTTATCATGTTTTTCATTCAAACATCTTCGCTAATGGTCTTTTACTGAAAGGAAAATACATATATTACAACCTACATTTTAACTGTATTTTTTGCTTCTCTTTAGTTTGTCAATGTTTTAGCGCTTCCTAATCCAAAACTGAAAGGACAGCAAAGTTTTGCTTTGTTGAAAAATCCCCAAGACCCTTTTGAACTATGCCACTTTGTACTTAGTAGAAGGGACGGCTGCTCTTCTAACAGCCATGGAAGATTCATTTAAGCCCTCTCCATGGCTCAAATTCAGTGTGAAAATATTCCCTGTCAATGCGGACCACTATATTATATAGTGAAGGCCATCTGATTTCCACTCTTTAACGTTGACTTATCTTTAACGACTCTTCCCACAGCTCAATGCCATGCACTCTTCCCATTTTTCATTTGATTAACCTCTTTTTTCATTTATCGTGATTCTCTTTTCCGGTAGAGCGTGATTCCTTATCATTGTCTCAACGTATACTAAGTGTCCAACCGTCGGCAGCATTCATCCTTGTTTAGAGAGGCAAAAACGCACTCGCAAAGGTATTTGTTTGCACAGCATGTTCCACGACATTTGTCATTCCAGGAATCAGCTGCTCTATCTTAGTGTGCAGCGACCAATACCTGCCTGCAGGCACGTCTAGCAACTTCGCCAGCAGGATATGCTCTGTCACTTGCTTCCTCTCTGCATTCCTTCTTAGTTGTTATGCTAACTGCCAATTTTCACACTCTCTACGCTGGTCTGCCACGAACAAATGACAACTGTGATCCGTTCATTAGTTCCCTCTGTGCTTCCTTTCTGCATTGGGAATTTTCTTAACCTATTTTTCTAGACATCGGACTCAAAGGCTAGGATTTGAACTATTCAGCGGCAATGGGATGCCTTTCACAACCATATCTACCCAAATATTTGCTAAATAATTGAGTACAGTTTGAGCAATGTTTTTACCTGAAATGTTTCTTAGTCTTAAAATTATTTAGAAACTGAATAACGATGATGGTGATGACGATGATGATGATGATGATGATGATGATGATGATGATGATGATAATAATAATAATAATAATAATAATAATAATAATAATAATAATATGCACCAAGAAAAAGTGTCAGAATCAAGTCCATCAAATGTGATGTCTACGTCACGCGAAAGTATTTTGGAAATATAAGATTTAGCCCAAAACCAATGGAATAGGGCAGACTAAGATGTGAAATATAAAGATAACAGTTTGTAGTAGGTTTAGGCATACATTAGAATCAAAATAAGGAACGATAAAAGGGATTGAAATTGGGAGCTTTGGAACTTTGAACATTTAATGTAAGTTTTAGTGTTCAGTTTTATGGAGAAATTGGATAGACCTGTGTTAGTTGAAACATGAATGGAAGGTGAGGTTAAAATCAAAGTAGGTGGCTGTGAATTTAGAGGAAAAAGAGAGGGCGCTGCATCAGGAGGCACGAGTTTTTAAGTAACTATATTAAACGCTATTTAAGGAAAGGACATCGAAGTTGGAGGGAATGATGTAGATAGCATGTCAATAATTGTTTATGTGCCCAGATAATATGTTTACATTTAGATTTTAAAATTACCTATTTGGCATGTAACACCCTGAAATGTAATTTTAGGTTTATGAAAGATTATATTGGAAGGATTGCGATTTATAACCGAGAGAAAAGAGCTCATATTCGGAAAAAATATACGACGAAATGACATGAAAGCTTAAAAAAGAAGAAATAGGATAAAGTACTAAAAGAAACATTCTATAAGTTAACACTTTTTTGTGTAAATAAATTAATTCAAGTGAAATGATTTAAAAAGTCCACACAGAAGCTGTGCAAACTAAGCCAGTTCCTAACCTAGTAGAGTAACTTTAAAAAAGAATAATGTGGCCTTATTAATTAATGGAGTGAAATAAGTTATGACATTACTGTGTGATATTAGGGGAAAAAATTAGAATTCTTGTAATTTATAAATATTACAAAATAGAAATCACTTTTCTAAAATTACTATTATTATTATTATTATTATTATTACTATTATTTAGATTTAACTATAAAATTAATGATATGCTATTAATTAAATGAAATATATGACTGCTGATAGATAAAGCTACTGTGTCGACATTTTTAAACATTTTTAAAGGTAACCATACTTATAAACTGAGCCCTTGATATCATCTTTATATTCACTAAAATAGAGAAAAATGGCAAAGTTTCCAGTTACATTTGTGTATTTAAGAACATGTTCACACATTTCAATAAAAGAAAAATTTGTTACTATTTAAAAACAATTATAATGTACTAAGCTAATATATACAATAAATAATGGAAAGTTTAATCGATTTTAAAAGTTAATTTAAATGTTATTGTAGTAAAAGCATGTAACGTTTTCTGAAGGTTATTACAGAGCACTCTTACATACAAATATAATTCTTAAACACATAATACTTTAATATTTCACATTTGCTATCTTCTCGACGATGCTTTTGTTAAAAATAAAACATACGCGTCGTTATAAATACAGTTTATATGCTGAATTAATTTCTACTTATTTTAAAACAACAGAGAAAATTAAAGGAAAGAACACTTTTTAAGTTTCGGGTTTCAAGTATATCCCACTCCCAATAGTCCAATTTCCCTAATTTTCAGAAACTAATTTTCTTATTTGATTTAAATTATACATGCCGAGTTTTATAGTGAACAAACAAATATTAATGCCCCTGGAGCAATTTTTAAATTTTGGGTTTCAGGTAAACCCCCACTCCTAATGAACAATTTTACCCGATTTTCCGGAACTATTTTTCTTGTTTTATTAAATGGTATATACAGAGTTTCGTTGCAAAATAAATGCCGCTGGAACGATTTTTAAATTTTGGGTTCCAGGTAAATCCCTCCTATAATCCGATTTCACTGATTTTCAGAAACAATTTTATTATTTTAATTTAATGATATATACTGAGTTTCCTTTAAAAAAATTAAATTGCAGCCGCTAGAGCGATTTTTAAATTTCCTTTAACTCTTGATGTGTGCGTATGTGTGTTCATTATTATTTTCGGTGTCTAGTAAGTGGTATGGATGGAGATTTGAAGACATTTTTTAAAAATCACTTCATGTGTACAACTGCATTTAGCTTTTCCATTCCTTCGAAATTCGCTGAAGTAGGAAAGCAATAGCTCTCATTTTAGGAATTAAAAACGTTATATATATAAAGTAACACTATTAACAATGTAACAAATTAACAGTAATTACAAAAGTAAAAAAGAATAATACACTAAGATAAAGTCACACTTGAAATTGCTGAGCTATGGCAAGAAGTCACTTGTCTTCCTGCCATAGAAGAGCTCAACGAGTTCAAAATATAGCGATCTCAAGTGTGACTTTTTCTGAGTGTTTTATCCTTTTCTACTATTATAATTACTGTTAATTTATATATATATATATATATATATATATATATATATATATTGTGATGATGAAATAACCATTCTTAATAAAGAGAGAGGAAGAGGTGTGAGACAAGACACCATTTTAATTGGATGTAATATATTAATACTTTTATTAAAATATGGCATTAGAAATTTAGGATTCATCTTGCCTCCAGAATATCCCAGGAGAAACTGCTAAAGAACCGAGGACTGGATTTAGTTTATAGTTTAACATATATCATGTCAAACGTTCACATGGTTTTAACTGATGTATTAGAATTAATATCAACTTTAATTTGATAATGAACGAATATTGTTCACAGCAGGAAAAGTTATATCTTAACTTTGTATGAAAATATATTGAATTATTATTGGTATCATCATCATTGTCGTTGTTATTTAGAGGGCATTTAGTCATTGAAAAAGACACAAAATAAAAGTGTACTCTTTTGAAATTATTCTTATTTCCTAACGTAGCCTCCCTTAGCATTAATGCACTTTGTTCAAAGATTTATACTCTCACGAAAGTCAGATTTTTCCATGCCTGCCGAGTACTCCCTAACTGATAGCATTCTTTTGATGCAAAATCACTTTCTTTTTTATAACCCCGCTCTTTTCTGTCTTTTTTTTTTCTTTAATGGATCAAAAAGTTAGATAGTGTGATCCAGTAATGGGTTTTCAACTAAGAATGCAACCAATCAGTAGATTACCTTTACATTTCATAAAACTGATGTCATTATCTTTCCGACCAGCTTCAAACTTTTTTCCTTCTTTGGCGGTGGAGAATAAAAGTTTTTCCACTGTTTTGTTTCTAATGTTCATGTTTCATCAATGAACAAGAATTGACAGATAAAATCAGCTGGGTTTCTTTGAAAACGCGCCAAACTTTGCTCAGAGATTTGCATTCCGATTCTCTTTTGATCGGGTATGAAGCGGGTTTTTAATGTGATGATGATGTTGTTGGATGTACTCGAGGGTCCCACATCATACCCGGATCTTTCAGAGGTCCGAAGTCGCCTTTTGTGCCTTAGTGGTCACGGGAGGAGGGCGATGAAAGGGAAGGGTTCAAATCACACGACAATTTGTTTCATGCCTAGAAGTATTTATTAACACCACATTTTGTTGTCAGCCACCTGGTTCGTTAGCGCTATGATTTTAATGCCACGAACTACATACGCTGCTTGAAATTGCATCTGTGTGCTTGTTGTCTACATATCAGGAACTATGTCCTGGTAACTACTATAAGGTACTGATTGGAGATGCCTTCTGGAAATGCCTTTACTGTCCTGTTCTCTACTGTACGGTACTGCGAAGAAGATGGAGAAGACGACCATGGTGAAGATGATGAAGAATCCTGGGACTGCGTCATCTTCTCTTATATACTAAATTCAAAGTGTCCCCGCGTGATCGTGAGAGCTCACGGGGTCCACAACCGAGAGCCCATGGAGTCTGAGCCTTCAAAATATGAAAATATTATTGGTGAGCTCTTGTGTTCCCAAACGTGCTCATTTTAAATTCACCAACTCTTTGATTTCTTATTGGCAAGCTCATTATCATTCGATGCAATGACGTCATCGCCTGTTTCCTTTCTAACTTAAGGAATTTTAGAGCATCTCCAGCAAATAAAGATAAATAGGAGTAATTGTTCGGTTCATGCCGAACACTTGCATGCACTTAGCTTGGTCAGAATAAAGAGACCCATTGCTGCAGCCATTATCAGTAAGCGAGAGCACAATGGATTACAATAGGCAGCCTTTTCCCTCTCGTCAAAGAGTTGTACGTCCAGGTATCATAAATACACTTTTATGATAAATGAAATGTTTCTGTATATTACTACAGGCTGTATAATATTTAATAATTATTACCATTTAAATTATTTAAATACGTCCACTCTCGGGCATATGTGGGTGTGAGGACATGTCACAGGTGTACAATCGTGGCACCCATGTTGCAGATACTTTTTTTCATGCACAATTAGTCTGTTAAAACGTGAAATATCCATTCTCACGAAATGCCTATAGCTTCAGCAATTTATGAGCTGAAGTTGGCGATACTTCAGTTACATATCGCGCTCTTTTTTGAAATGTTTAATATGGCGGCAGATTTTGGCCATCCGCCATGCGATTATATTCTAAAATTTGACGATCGCGTTTGAACTCAAGAGGTGCACTTGGAAAAAATTGAAAAATGAAGAGAACAGCTTCTAAAGTATTTGTTATGTCTACGGATTTCTCTTGCTCTATAAACTTCTTCCCAAAGTACTTAATTATGTCATGCTGTTTGATATTTGCCATTTTTCCAAATGCATACTTTTGCAACAAAGAGCAATAACTATTGTTGCTACAATACAGCAACATGTGTCGGGCCTGGTGGTGTAGTGGTAACCATACTTGCCTCCTAAACCCAAGATCGCGGGCTGAATCTCGACCAAGATCGATGGATTTTTCGGACGTAAAAATTCTAAGTATGGTTTCCTTAGGAAGGGAAGTAAAGCCGTGGGTCCCGTGTCGTACATTTACGGCATGTAAAAGAACTTCAAGCCTGAAAGAAGAGGCTCACTTTGTATGTAGCCTGGTTACATGTTGCCGGTGTTTCAGTGCACGTTGCATGTTTTCCATCCTGGATATCCGGCATTAACCAGAGAGACGGCAACAGGTTGCAGCATGTTTCAGCATGCATAGCGAGAATGCGATTGCGGAGTGTGTAGCATTGGAAATAAAGTCTGAGCGTGCGCTTTGAGAGGATTTTCTAAATCATTACCAGAGTTACAAGTGCCTATGGGATTCCAGAGTTCAGCTTATAACGAATAATGCTCAACGGGTCATTTTCGAATTATTTTAATATTATTACTATACAGAGTGAAATAAAAGTCGCTTTACTCAAACATTTGAACAAAGAACAGCAGTTTCCAAGTTTTATTGCACATTTCCTTACAAAGTCATACCCTTCTTTGCTGGGAGTGAAATACACGATTCTCAATACACTTCGTTTGGGCACCGATTCACTAATGGCAGCATATCCAGTTTATGTTGATTTGGTTTATTTACGAACGCTCTTTATCATCCCACGATCAGGTCATCAGCGTTCCATTCAATTCAGGACATGAAACAGCTGGTAAATTTTGCTCAGAAACTTCAGGTTCTTTTACGTGCCGTAAATCTACGACTGGGGACCCACGACTTTACTTCTCTTCCGAAGGAAACTATTCTCAGGGTTTTTGAGCCCGAAAATATCCAGCGATCCTGGCCGGGAGTGAACCCGCGATCTTGAGTTTAGGAGGCAAGTATGGTTACCACGACACCACCAGGACCGACCTCCAGTTTCTGGAACGATGTTCGGTCATTTATTGCAAATAATTCAGATCATGCGGTTTCTGAGCAGACGCTTCATACTATGCGATAAACCAAAAAAAAAATCTCACGGCGTGAGGTTAGGTAACTTTCTTTTTAATTGAGTTTATCGCCCGTTTTTGGTACTGAAACACTACAGGCAGTGAACATAGATGATACATGAGATGAAAGAATATATTGGGAAAGGATATTTTTAGGGAAGGAAACGTTCCAGTTTAGGGTACCTCCCCGGCATTTGCCATTTATGAGATGTGAGGAAAACCTGGGAAAAAAAAAAAAAAAAAAAAAAAAAAAACTCAGGGAGGACGATCCTTGCAGGATTTGAACCTCACACTCACGAGTCCGCGTCTTAACGAACTTGGCCATCGTGGCAGTTTTGCGCGTCGTGGTTACCGTTCTGTTGGGCAGGAGGATCAATCCTAAGCAGTTCCTCAAATAATATTACCTCCATCCAGTTACTACATCAACTGCGCCTAAGCAAAACGAGAACTGATTTCGGTTTTAAATAACCTCCGCTTATAACGCTTCAGTATATATAACTATACTAGTTATAGTTATATATACTATATAACTATAACAGTATTTTCCAAATTGAACGATCCCGTCACCACTCCACTCCAAATGTAACCCCAAATAGACATTTAATCTTCCATGATTTCATATGCGCTTTTCTAGCCCAGTAAACACTGTGCGTGTTTGCACGACCGTTCAGCTTAATCGCAGGATCTGCTTATCGTCGTATACGGAACCTTTCTAAGGACTCCAAAAGCAGATCCGGATAACTAGTTGGGATTTTGGTGGATTTGTTCTCAATTTCAGGCCGTGTAACCGATTTCTTACAGTAGTAGTTCGCAATCTGGGAGACCTTTTTCTGGAAGACTTGAAGTTGATTAATGACGCAACTTTCAGAAGGAGATGTGCATTTTCTTCTGTTTTAACAGATCGCTTTGCTCAAATTAGTTCTTCAAATTTATACGTGTCGTTGTTAAACACTAGGAAATCTCCATTCACAGTCTGCTATCAACTATTCTGTGTTATTACGTTTCCGCCAATGTTGTAACAAAACAAAAATGATGCTTTGTGATTAATTTGAATTTATTTTATAAAATAATCGCATTGAATAGGTTAAGTTATACATAACAAAATCGGCAATAGCAATCCAACATTGCAACACAAATAATACACCAACAACGGGCTAGAAACACATACGGACTGCTTGGGTATTTCACCGGTTCAAATTATGAATGCGCATGACACTAAATTCACTCTACTACCTGTATTCTTCTATAGATGGCTCTGTATAAATAAAGAGTTGACGTAATTGAATACACATAGAAAACATGTATTGCTATTTTTAATAAATTAAACAACTATCAGTTATGTGCATGTCATCGAAATAATCATTACCGAATGTAAACATTCCGGGTTGGTGGCCGGTTGACTATTTTGTTGGCACTACCCGCTATTGTGAATTAAAACCTGCAAAATTTCTTTGTTACACTCTTACACAGGTTTTGGGAATGCAAATATTCATGTTGAATCGAATTCTTATGAATAAATCGGATTAAATGGCCCTAGAAGTTCAAAGCTCATACTTTATCATTACTAGAAAATCCTAAAAGCAATGAAAAGTATTCCCCAAAAAATAATTAATACTGAAATACTAACACAATACGCATTATATTTTTAATAATAATATTATTATTATTATTATTATTATTATTATTAGTAGTAGTAGTAGTAGTAGTAGTAGTAGTAGTGCCAGTAGTACTAGTAGTACTAGTAGTAGTAGTAGTAGTAGTAGTAGTAGTAGTAAATTAGTAAAAGCAGCAGTAGTAGTAATAGCAGCAGTAGCCGCAGCAGCAGCAGCAGCAGCAGTAGTAGTAGTAGTAGTAGTAGTAGTAGTAGTAGTAGTAGTAGTAGTAGTAGTAGTAGTAGTTGTAGTAGTAGCAGTAGTAGTAGTACTAGTAACAGCAATAGCAGTAGTAATAGTAGTAGTAGTTGTAGTAGTAGCAGTAGTAGTAGTATTTGTAGTAGTAGCAGTAGTAGTAACAGCAATAGCAGCAATAGTAGTAATAGTAGTAGTAGTAGTAGTTGTAGTAGTAACAGCAATAGAATAGTAGTAGTAGTAACAGCAGTAGAGTAGCAGTAGCAGTAGAAGTAGTAGTAGTAATAGTATTAGTAGTAGCAGTAGCAGTAGTAGATTTTTTTTGAATGATTTATTTAGGGACGCTCTTTAACAACTCAGGTCATCAGCGTCCCATTCAACTCAGGGCGTGGAACGGCCGACAAATTTTGCTCAGAGGCCTCTCTTTCAGGCTTGAGGTTCTTTTTCGTGCCGTAAATGTACGACACGGGACCCACGGCTTTACTTCCCTTCCGAAGGAAGCCATACTTAGGGTTTTTACGCCCCGAAAAAATCCATCGGTCCTGGCCGGGCTCGAACCGGCGATCTTGGGTTGGGTTTAGGAGGCAAGTATGGTAACCACTACACCAGGACCGACGTAGTAGTAGTGGTAGTGGTAGTAGTAGTAGTGCAGGTTATGTTAGGCTGTTGTTATATGGTAAAATGCTGCCAAGATAATGAATACAGAAAAATTAATAAATTTAGATGGTATATGTGCAATGAAATTTGCTCTTGGATATTGACTTATTTAAAATGGTTATTTTGCAGAAGACCACTCAATCCCTTTACGATATTTTTCTCTCCTTTCCCTACTTGATTATCGTTAGGGTGATGGGTGATGTAGGTCAGGTAAAATTGCTGCAAAGGGTGGGAAATATAATATAGGTTTTTCAGATATCTGCCATTTACGGTAATTGTGAAACTAAATACGCTCACTCGCTACTTAACCTAATGTTTTTACTTCAGAAAAGTTATAATTAAAAATATAATTATACTTTCCCGGCTAAACTAATATATGAATTCAGGAGAAAAATAAGTAATAGTAATTCTTAAAAATGCTTCACCGTCATTCAGAAATGATCAATAAACTATCAAAACTGAAAACCAGATTTATGAAAAAGATTTACTCACCTTAATCAATGTAGTGTTCTACATTATTATTTTTTACTTCAATATAAAATTCGTAAATTTCATAAATATTTTAAAAGAAAAGGCGCATTTTCCTTACGGCTAAAGTTTTAATAACGAATGAGTAACTTCCACATTCAGCTGCAGTGATAAAGTTTCATGTAATGGATTCAGCCAACTCAGAGCCGGATTTTAGAAACAAGAACATCAAAGGTGCCGACACAAGCTGTCCCTGTTGTATATACAGTGGTTAGAATGTGATGGTAGCCAACTCCATCATTTACACACATTGTCTGTTACACAAGGCCTGATAGTGCGGGAAAAAAAATAGAGTGAGGTAAAAATGCCCAAAAATGCCCTCTGAGTTTTCATACTTGTTCACGCATAAACACATATACAGATTTCATTACTTGAACTTACCAGTCCCCATGTATCAAGTTGAACTTTTTCATCTCCCTAGAAACAAAAAGGGGAAAGTATAATGTATATATGTATTATAGTGTTTTTGTACAAATAATTTCTATTTTTTCTATATGAATTATGTTTTGCACTTTTGTTAATGGTCAGTATAATAATCTCGTTATTGATTAGTATTAATCTTTTTTCGTATTACTATTTGTTTTTATTTTTTAATTTAATTTAATTAATTTATTTATTTATTTTTGATTAACTTTCGGTTGAGAGGCATTATAGCGTTAATTTTCTCCTGTGTACCGTTTGGATTCCTCCCGAATGAAATTTCTTAATTGTGGTATTTTCTTTATATTTTATTTTATATTTTATTTTATATTCTATTTTATTTTATTTCTTTATATTTTATTTTATTTTATTAGTTAAAAGCTAAGTTACATTCTGCACCAAAATTATTCTAATTTATTAAAAAAGGATAAATTAACACCACGAAGAAAGTTAAATATTCTAAAATCGTCGTGTTCATTCTGAGATCCAAAACATTGGGGAAGTGGAATGCATCAACTTTAGTATTACGATATTTGTTATTTGTAGTTACTGAATTATTTGTTATAAAAAACAGGGAACTCATAAGTAAATAATGTTGAATAAACTCAATAGGGCATGTCGTTGAATACGTTTTTGTGCTAGTGTTATTTTCAATATCTGAATCCCTGCCCACTAAAGGTATCATCTTTTCACGAGCGTGAGTCACTGCTATTGAGGTGTTTACCGAAGTTAGAGAAGAATGCTGATGGTAGTCACTGTCTATTTTTACCTGCATTATCATTGGGAAATTTTGTGAAAAGCACGAGGTTCGACAGCTTACAGGTGACTGGCCAGCAATCAGTAGGAAGCAGCAAATGAGCCATGGATTGTATGTCTGTAGGGAGTGTACTAACATTGCTTTAAAGCTAAGTCTCTACTTGTATAAGTAAAGCATAGACTACATTTTCTTACCAAGTTAGTCAATCCAGGTGGTGTAGTGGTAACCATACTTGTCTTCTAAAGCCAAAATCGCGGGTTCGAACCTGGCCAGGATCGATGGATTTTTTTCGGGCGTAAAAATCCTAAGTATGGCTTCCTTCGTAAGGGAAGTAAAGCCGTGGGTCCCGTGTCGTACATTTACGGCACGAAAAAGAACCTCAAGCCTGAAAGAAGAGGCCTCTGAGTAAAATTTACCGGCCGTTTGACGCCCTGAGTTGAATGGGACGCTGATGACCTGAGAAGTTAAAGAGCGTCCGTAAATAAATCAAATCAACAACAATTTTACAAAGTTACTGCAATTGCTTGTATAATGGAACTAGTGCATTTAGCGTTTGTGTCAAAAAAAATCATGCATGCATCACCAAGAGATAACAACAGGAGAGGAAGAAGGTGAGAAAGAAGAAAATGATGAGGCTGGTGATGACAGTTGAAAGAAAAACCAACAATCGAGCGCTTATAACTGGAGTAAACTTCTTTATTTAGGGTTACTGTATGTTAGCATTATGTGAATAATAATAATAATAATAATAATAATAATAATAATAATAATTGCCATCCTCATACGTTTGCGGAAATCCTCTAATATGTCCTCATTTACTGTATTAAAAATAATTTATTTGTTTTTGTTTCGTAAGCATGAGGGTCTTCATTTTCTTTCTGTGTTCAGTGTTGGTAATATCGCGTAAATGAAGAGTGCAGACGTTGAGTAAAGACCGAATGAATTAACAATCGAATTAATTTTCACTGTACTCAATATGTGATGCCATACCGGTAAAATTTGGTAGCGAGGCGTATAAATTGATGACAACAAATGTTTTGATAAGCTGTTCAATTTAAAGACATTTTTACTTAATATGATTTAAAAGCAGAGACATGCCAAGAAAAATGATGTGATTAAATTAAATTTCGTAAATGTGAAGAACGGTAAGCAGATGTTTTGAAGCTGAAGTAATTTATTTTTGCAATACCAGGCCACAATGGCAATGTTAAAGGCGATTTTCATTAATACAAGCATAATGAACAAGGAAAGAAATAAACTTATAATCGATTCTGTGAAAGGACTTGCTTTAGTAAAAATTTATTTCAGGCACTTTATATGCAAACATCTTTGACTTAGTGGCAAGGAACCATTTGCGCCTACGCCACCAGTGGGGGCCTCCGGGAGGAAGGGATGAGGTGAGGTAACAACTGGGGGACCAGAAGCAATGAGACACGGAAGTAAACACAGTCCCTACTCTTTCCAGGTAGAATACCCCGACACCTGCAGAGGCTCCTCTCTCCATGGAGATGAAGCCCTCAGATGAGCTGCTTCTGTGCCAGACATTGGGACAGAAACCTTTCCAAAGCACAAACCACCATCACACCGAACCAGTGAACTTCGCTCTGGCACTTTCGACCCTGTAAGAGAACCAATGAAATGAAACGTTATGAAACTGGAGAGAGGAAGATCAGGGTAAAACATGAAAAAACTCAAGGCATGATGGCTGGTCTCATAGGACTGGAACTTGAGACCTCCCGAATTCGAATGAATGAATGGTGTTTAACGCCCGTTTTTGCTACAGAGGCACAACAGGCGATGGACACCAATGATACATGAGATGAAATGATATATTGGAAAAGGATTTATTTAAGGAAGGAAACGTTCCAGGCCTAAGTTTATGGGTACCTCCCCGGCATTTGCCATTTACGAGGACCGAGGAAAAGCTAGAAAACTTCAGTCATTCAGGACGGTCCTGGCGGTATTCGAACCCTAGACGTCCCGCTCACGAGTTCGCGCCTTAACGACCTCGGCCACCCGGTCGGTACACACTTCCTCCCGAATTCGAATCCCAAACATTACCTGCTAAGCCATCTCGCTTGGTATGATGAAGTTATTACTGGAATGCGTTGGTGAAGGAATGAGAGTAATTTCATATTTCAGAATGTGGTAATTAACAAATTATTAGAATAAGACTTTTTAAATTCAAGTACGTTTTTAACTGCTGTTTTAATTGCATCTTCTTGTTTAATATGGCCTTAAATAGCCTAAAATTAATGAAAATAAAGTAGAGGAAAAATGAAATATAAAAATAGCACTTTTAACTGGGTGACGAATTTGGAAACAAAATACGACGGAGGGACAAAAGATCTTTCTAAGTATCCGCCAACTTAGATTAGGTATTTTGCTATCAATATTAATCGAAACGAGGTCATAAGAAAGATAAGCTTGCTTCCTGCACTAACGACGTGGCTTCTCTTCACAGTGAATGTAGGTTAGATAAAACAACAGGCTGTAAGGTATGCAGTGCCATGTTTTGATGACTAAATATTTGCATTTGTTTTTAACTGGCTGCGTATTGTGTGAAGGACTGTAAATGTTAATCTTGCTGTTTCTGCAAATTTGTATCGATCATCTACTTGAATTCTTTGTGACGCAATATCCACTGTGAACCAAGGTACTGAGTGGACAGAAAGACATATTGTTATGTTCTCTAATAAAAACACTCAACTCACACTAAAAGTCTGAGATTACTTTCATAGATTTAGTATCTAATTGAAGGTTCCTGAGGAACATCATTTAAATCAGGAAGGGACAATGGATAAGGAAGAAATACGGGTGATAAAATATGGTAAATTGGAGCTGATTCAGCCTTTAAGGCGTACAACTACCTTTGAGATTAACAGATGCTATTTCGAGGAAATTGATTATATCGTTGCTCATAGTAAAATATATATTTATTGACAAAATAATTGCGGGGTGCCACATTAGAAAGAGTATAGTAATATATATATATATATATATATATATATATATATATATATATATATATATATAAGTTCAGAAACAAAAAATAAAATTAAAATAAACAATGTCAAATGCAAGCAAAGAAATACAGAAAACAAACTGATATAAAAGAAATATGAATAGAAAATGGAAAGCTTGTTTAAAATTGTCCTGTAAGCATTCTTGTTGGTAGCTGTATAGGTGGTGGCGAAGTAAAAATAAAGACCCACGTAGAGCTATAACGGACTCGTTTATCTTTATAAATGAAACCTTTTCCAAATGGTGAAAAAGTGTAGCGGAATATTTCACGGGCTCCTACCATGAGGCCAATGACCTCTATGTTCTGAGGTTTATATTTTTTCTTGGTATCGTGATAGATATTAAGTTTTCTTGATTCGTTTTTTCAGGTTGGCCTTTATTCCCCCCCCCTCCAAATCTAATGCTAGGATCTATTATATAACCATATTGTTGTTTGATGGGATGACAATCATATCGATTCTTCTTGAGTTGCTAATTGCCAGACAGTGAACTTCTTCTAAGACATCGAAGTTATTAAATAGGAACTCTTCTGAGCGAATCCTGTATGAATTACTGAGCGAATCCTGTGATGGCGAGAGTTGCATTATGTTCTCCAAAAGGACAGGCAGAACGCATACAAGCGTTTCTGTCCCTCTGGCAGCGCCTAAAAGAGTTATTAAAGATCTTACAGCAGGGACGTTAGCTGCCATTTTCAAAGCTTCCTACCATTCTCTGGAAGTGAGGCCTTCGCGGTGTCGAATCCATGAGTTCACCGGAGTACATTCTTGGTAAAGGTCAATACCAGTTTAGCCCAAGCGTCTACTTCATTCTTTCGTAAATTTTTTTTGTTCGTCGAGTGTCATATAATGCAGTTCGAGGATCTTTGGTTTCGTCTTTAGCTTTTAGTTGAAGTAGGCTTTCACCTACTGGATATCCAGAGCCTAACACATAGAGTATGGCTGATTGAAAAAGAATTTTGGATGGGTTTAGATGTTTTGATAAGCTATTCCAAGACCTTTAAACTTCATGTAGGTGTATAACCTATGATCAGGAATTATTGGCAGTTTTAGAACTTTAATTATTTTGTCTTATCGTCAAGAAACCTATTAGGTATTTTATATATGTCTGCTGTTTGGAATGAATATATATTAATAATATACATTGCAGAAATTCAGGACCAGAAATTTTGTTCAGGTTTAAGTAAAGAAGAAAATGTAAGTAAGTTTAATTTTTTACGGAGGCATTGAATTGTGCTGTTTGCATAAAAATCAGTACTTTTCTCCTTCGGGGAGCGAGAGAGGGATTGGTGCAGCAGTGTCACTGGACGTTGAAGTCCGTGCTCTTATAAATATGACTTCATTATCGTATAAATTTGATGGTGAAAATTCTAAATCACGACAAAAACTAATATAAACATTAGCAAATTTCTGATATTTGGAGAAAATTTTAGTAAGAGGCTCGTTTTTGTACGGAGAGTTGGGATGCAGCAGTTCATGTATAACTCTGCTTAGTTCAAGAAAGTTATAGCTTAATATAATCAGATTTAGCGAATCTTTCCACCACTCGTTATTCAAAGGACGTAGTTCTTGCAAATTTCTTTCGCCCTGTTTCATACAGCCTTGATATAACTCTGACAGAGTCTCTAAGACGTAGTTCTAAAGGTTAATGTCTCATGACGAGAACTGTGGCAGTTAGAAAACTGTACTTCACACGTGAGACAAACCATCAAGTTTATCAACTCTTGAGATAGTATTGCTCCCCATCTTCGCAACTGAAAGAGTGACTAATAAACATTTATTTCAATCGATACAGAAGTAGATTATTAACTACTGTAGAGTCAATGACATCACTTAATAATCTGATCCAGAGAAAATCTCAATATATTTCAATAAGAAATACATTTTTTCTCCCTTAACCAGTTTACCTTGTGCAATTAAATATTTACATGCATTTACCTCATGCATTTTCGATACCACCGCTAAATGACAGTAGTGCATTGAGCTTCCAAAATGGAGTCTCTAAGTATAAATAGGGATGGAAGCTCGGAAGCCGAACATATGAAGTTGACTACTTCGCGTGTCATACACATCGTGTTGTTTACATCAAATCAGGGTAGTACTGGAAGTTGTACAGCGCACCGCAATGCTTGCTCGCTAGAGTTATGTGACTAAAGGAAACAGAATATAACACATATTTTCGAAGGTGATTTATCTCATTCTCTTCTTTGTAGAAAAGTGTGAAATATTTTAAATCAAAAGTAATATACTTTGTCACAAAGTTTTTACGATGTACAACTGTGTAAATTCATAAATTCTCAAATTTAAACATGTTTTGACTGTGTTGTCTGCGATTAGCAATTATGTAAATTCATAAATCCTCAACTTGTTACTCGAACAATCAATCTTTGTACAGAGAAAATATTCTTTCGACATCACATATGTAATAGAATGTTGACCTGCATTACACATTGTCTGTTCACTATTTAATTCATTTAGCACCTCACGGAGTTGATGGTATCATCAGCAGCTTTGTTAACTATTTTAGATACCTTTTGCACAGCGCTTAGAGCAACACACATTTAAATATAAGAAATCTCGAGATTGGCGATGGTATTTATAATTATTTGCTCTTTGGAAAATATTTTGGAATACTCCTCTTAAAATTAGGGATTTCACATTTTTTAAATGCTGATTAACGCCCTTTACAAATGCTGGTTGATGCCCTTTTAGGCATCACAGGCGGCGGACATTGATGGTACATGATGAAATTTATAATTGGGAAATGATTTCTATTTTAAGGAAGGAAGCGTTCCATGCCTAAGTTTAGGGTACTAGGATACCTCCCTGGAAAAACCCTCAGGCAGGGAGGACGTTCTGGTGGAAATCGAACCCCATTCATACAGACAATGAGTTCGTGCCTTAATGGCCTCGGACATTAGTAAGCGTTTTACGGTTTTAATGGCAGAACCGTCATCGTCATCGAAATTGTTGATAACTTCAATAATTTTCGGCAACTCTTTACATTATAGAGTGCTGCCTGCAGCTAAGTGCCCCATCGAGTCACAACTGGTTTCGGAGGCAGTGAAATGTATGGAAGATTTTGCCTAAATATTAACACCTTAGGAGATATTACAAGTAACCTCTTCGTATTTGATACAGTTCGGACTTCTGTCACCCATTAGGTCATGAGCTAAGGAGGTTAAATGAGTAATATTTGCATACTTCTACTTGCTTTTAACACATGAGACGCAACATCACTGATGAACCGTAACACATTTTCTGGTTTAACAGCATCTAGCCACAGAAGACTAATTTTTTTTCAAATAAATGAACTATTATGCAATGATTTACTCTTTTCAAAACATCTGTTGTCAAAAATGAATTTCTAGGTTCATAAACTGAAAATATTCCGATAATAACGTTTGCCACATTCCTTTCAACATTAGTCATTTCGTCGATTAGCACCCATATTTTATTATTACCAACAGCTGATTGTATAGAATTTAAATTTATTTTGTAAGATGAGAATAAGTATTATGTGCTCGTGATAGTTGGAGTCGCCAGTTTTCTATATGTATATTTTTCGATGAACTGTTTAAAATGTGAATTTTTAAGTTTTTGGAATGGAATGTTGGCACTGTCAACATCAGAACAAGTGGTAATAAAATGTGCACTGTGAAATCGAATCACTGAGCAATTTCAGATGCTTGATGCATCTTTACTGAAAAAGTCGTCGCCGAATTCTGTTACAGGCACAGGCAAAGTTTGCGGGTTTATTGACGGTATTTTAATACACCTTCACAAAACTTTCACAATTGTGAACTCCTGACGAAATATTTCCACAAAATAGAATATCGTGTGGATTCAACCTTTTAGAATGCAGTAAACAATACAACAATCGCCCTTAATAAACTTCGAATGAACAGAGCTCCCTTCACGTGACATCTTGCAGGTACACCTGCCTGTAAAGTAAACAACTGAGGCATCCTACAGACAACAGTTCCTTTATCTGTAGCCGCGTCTAGGCAATGTCTTAATGTCCAGACTTTGTTCTCTAGTATTATAAATAAACAGAGCAGTATATTAACTTTTTTTTGACGGAAAGTGAGACTCGTTCGTATTCGGCGCAGCTTTAGGATTGCATGTGGAGAGATTTAAATGGATAAAAGTAGTCTCAGTTATGCAAAAAGACGCCATTATTGGAAGAAAATAGTCTCAATGATCAAGGCATTTTGTTTATATGGTTTAGTTAAGAACGCTCTTTAACATTTCAGATCATCAACGTCCCATTCAACTCAGGGCGTGAAACGAACGACAAATTTTGCTCAGAGGCCTCTTCGTTCAGGCTTGAGGTTTTACCTGCCGTAAATCTGCGACATGGGTTTACTTCCCTTCCGAAGGAAGTCATACTTAGGATTTTTACGCCCGAAAAAACTCCATCGACCCTGCGGTCTTGGGTTTACGAGGCAAGTATGGTTCCCACTAAACCACTAGGACCGACATGATCAAGGCTGTCGCACACTGCAGCCGTCTACAATGGTGGAACAATGTGCCAATCGGCAAATAACTCACTGTTCAACTGAACATCGCTAGTGGCCATGTCAATATAGTTTATCCACCAGGTGGAATATTCAAAGATTTGTATCTAAGAACAGAAACCTGTTCAGTGTTGCTTGCTCGTTGTGATACTGAACATAACAGATGATTTCTTGTCCAGCATTGTATTGGGATATGAAACATGAATTCCATTTTCTGTACACAGTGTTTCGGAATCAGCCATTGTGGATGTCTCATTAGTATCTAACTCCTAAACCCTGACATTTTCAACGTCAGATATTTAGACATCTAAGAGCGTTTCGAAGTTTTCCATAGCCCTCAAACCCTTTGACATCAGCTCAGGAAAGGACCCATCTGCTCTAAGGAGCCTTAGTCATAGCAGAGGATGCGGGAATTGAATCAAGCATGATTATCAATCAGGTTTATTGTCTAAAGGCAGTTTACAAGATGACGTTGCATCATTCTGTATACTACACACATAAAAACAGCAATAGGATGTATAGGAATAGGAAAGCTGCTGTATAATACCATGCGTTCCAATCACCCATCTGCTATCCATGCACGCAACGGTCTGTCCCGATCGAACAAACCCCTGCGTTATCAATTCACTAGCAGATGACTGAACTGTAGGCACGCATATCCTCTTATATATGAAGAGTCATGCCATCTGTGAGGCAAGAATTCTGCTTTTCTGTTTTTCTATTTCCCTTTCCTTCTCCATGGAAATCTTCGGAATCCCGCATATTTGAGTCAGCGGCAATGTAGTGTAATATTTCCAACAATTTTCAAGGGAATTGTGTGAAGATTTAAAAATGTTATTATATACCGACGATCAGATTATTGTCACAAAAACAGAAGATGAAAATTGCAGTTGAAACTTTTTAAAATCAACCAGACCTGTGCAAAATATAGCTTTGAAATTTCATGTGGAAAAACTAATGTAATGCATTCTAAGGAAAAAGACAAATAAGATAGAAGGTTGTTGTAAACGATAATACAATAGAACAGTAAATGCTTTCAATATCTAGGCTATAGCATATTTTGCATAAATATTTAGATATAAATCATAAAATTAATGAATTCAAGCAAATATGTGTAACAATAAAACGAACTTTAAATAAAAAATCGACAATTAAAAATTGCCGGTTATTTGAAATTTGTGTGCTCGCAAACGGAGCGTTCAATGTTCTATTCAGATACATTTTCCGAATGCTTACCAGATTTCGAGAACAAGCTTCCTGTTTGTCTGAAGTTTTTATCCCAGACCATTATTTTCTTAGTCAGGAATGGGATCGTGCTTTTGAAGATTGTATTCCCGAAGAAGCCTAGCATAGCACATGCTTCCCAAACTTTGTTACTGCTAACCAAAGAGCTCACGAGATTTTCTGCTCCATCTTCCACATAGCTCTAGATTTACACAATTAATATTTTGTTCTTATTTATTTATTTCTCAATCTCAAACTCCATGACAACCATTGTTACACTAATTGCAAGATCTGCACTACCAAAAGTATATTTATTTCTCTATGACGTATGTATTTTAGGTTATAGCCATTTCTTTTATTGGTATTTTAAGCGGGACATCCTGTATATTTTTAATTGAAACTGTGATGAAATTTTTGGGTTTTAGGTGGAACCTTCTTATCTTCTCGGTGATACCTTGCTTTAACATTTCTACTGACATAAAATTCTGCTGTTGCTTTGGAGGTATTTTGAATTCCAAAGAAATATACTGATATAAAAGCTGGGCGAAAAATTACGTACAGCATCGGTAATTGAAATTCTTCTAATTCAGAGAGAGAAGGTTCGTTTTGTTCAGAGCGGTGGGAGCAGTAGGGGAAGGGGGCAGATAATGACAGAATACTTCACAATTTACTGACTGCTTCCAGAAATTGGCGGAAATGGTGGAAAGTAAGGGAAATACTCATTCATAGAGTGAAGATCATTTATTTGAATGAATTGAAAAAAAGTGGCAAGCACCTATGCACAATTGTAAAGGAATATTTTTCGTTCATATTTAGGAATATAATACTAAGGTGTGAGATGTGAATATGGTTTGTGTATGTCCGAAAGAAGTACCTTGCTTCTTTCTCCCTTCCTTCCTCCTTCCCTTCCTCCCTCCCTTCCTTCCTTCCTTCCTTCCTCCCTTCCTTACTTACTTATTTTCTTTGTCTATTTTTATTCATTCATTCTTTTATTAATTAATTAATTAATTAGTTTTTGCTTTATTCCCTTATTATTCTCTATTTCTCTCTTTCACTCTTTTTTCTTTTATTTACACACTCATTAGCTTCCTTTCTTTCATTAACTCATTCCTTAAATGCGTGTTCTTTAATTCTTCCAAACAATGAACAAAATCAAGTATTAAAGTGGAAAATTAGTTCAAATATTTAATTTTGTTGTGCTCTGAAGAAAAACTGTGAGTTCATGTTAAGAATACAGGCAGAGGGCAACATAAACGCTTGAACTTTTAGTGTGATTAAAACTTAAGTTTATGATAGAGGAAGACGATAAAACATATATTTGAACTAGATTAGAGCGTTTTTAATTTCTTTCTTTCTTTCAAAGGCGGGGAAGATAAGTTTGGACTCCTGCTCGAGTCATAGTATTCCAATCTAACGCAAGCTTTTGTAGTACCAGAATCACGTGGTGCATATTCTTGTTCTTTGTGAAAATACGGGCGTTGGCATAGACTTTTAAGGGGAATACAAAGGTCCTATCCCAGTCAATGTTAAATTTAGAGTATTAATTACCATGAAACTATTAGCTGAGTTTTGCATTGGGTGTTATGAGCATTATTTCATTTGACTTAAGGGGGAAAATAAAAAATCATAGAATAGTGAGAAAGCTAAACTTTTTAAAATAAGATGGTGGCGACTTTTGCTTAAAATTTGCATACTTATATTTTTAGGTGAATTCAGTTGTTGCTTTGTTACAAATAGCTGGTAAACACATCAAAGTTGTACACTTGCGAGTACAGGTTTCTGATATAATGGGATATTTGTATGGAAAAGTGCGCTTTTTTTTTCCGGAAAATGCGATTAAACAGAAATTTTAAAAGAAAACTCACACTTAAGGAGAAATGGAACGTCAAAAACCCTGTAGGTTCATCGTGTCGAAGCTCTTCCTCTTTATCTTAATATTTATTTATCAAACAACTAAAAAAAAAAAAAAAAAAAAAAAAAACAACAACAACAACAACAAAGATCTACCCTCTAGAGCGAAATTGACATATAACTGAGTGAATGATCCAGAACAGCCATAAAAACAAGCTGTAACAAATAATTTTTAAAAATATTTACAATTATCGTCCAGCCTTAAAACAATAAGTGAAAAAATAAAATTGTTCAAATGATATAAAAATCTGAAAATATATATTAAAATATATAAAATTACAATTTGACTCCATTTAAACGTGTACACGAATTCAATTGCAGAGAAATCTGACGATGAGTGACATTGAAAAGCATTGTGAAACAGTTAAGACAAGGCTATGCTGAAATTATGGTAATTTTTTAATATTTTAAGTTATTGGTGTCATTTTATTTTAACTTTGTATTTAGTACACAGTATAATGGAGATATTAAGCTGCTAGGGATAGAAATCAGAGCTACACATAGCTATGGCAGAGGGATGTGCTGCCTATCTGATACGTTCTTCCACATGAATAGACAGAGAAGTTCTTCTCTTAATATGGTAAAACGTACAAGACCTACTTGCATGTTGAGCAATGGCAATAATAAGAAAATGGTGTTTGTTATGCAGATATTTGAAGTGGTCGTGAATAGTCTGCTGAGTTAGCACTTGGTTAACTAGAACGGCACAAAATGAGTGGAACTGTGCACACAACAAGAAACGCACTAACGTGGCACTGTTCTTGTACATAAATGTGAAGAAACGAGGACAAAAACCTGATAGTAAGTGGGTACCATGGGAAGTATGCAGGAGGCAAAAAAAAAAAGGAATTGTTTCTCACGTATTTCACACAATTCCTGAATTATACAACTGTATCACCGTCTCTTTGTCTTTCAAGTTTTTTTTATGCTGTAAGCATATGACTGTGTAAACCTCGTTCCTACCAAACTCTAAACGCGGCGATTTACTCTCTTTTCTAGAAGGAATAGTGCACTCCGTAAATGAATCAAAAAGGAATTGTCGGGCATTGTGCTGCTTTTGCACTCTACACATAAGCCTTTGGACGTAACAAATGCAACTTTTACGGGACCTTAGCTATATAGAAAGCTTATTTTAATTCATTTGCAATTTTATAATAAAAGATTAACGAGTATATTTTCCTTTTAACTCAATAGAGCCTCCTGTTCATATTTACAATTGCATATCGTGAAAAATGAATACCTATCTATCAAATCTAATTCTGCTGGTAAGATTTATCATAAGCAGTGTAGGGAAACCAATAAAATGTATTCAAACATTTTCATAGAAAAAGGTGAAAACAAAAACTGCATTTAATACATATTTTATGCTTTATATACTAAAAATGGAAAATAAGGTAACTCGTAAATAACAATATACCTAATGAAAATAATAATAACTAGAAAATCAGAAATGAATAAAACACCGAAACGTCTCATAAACAATGCAATATTTCAAACCGCTTACATTTTTCTTAGAAAGAAGAAGACAAGTGAAGGTGAAGTATGTAAATATTGAATTTCTAAGGCAAGTTAAAAGTGGAGGACCGCCTGCGTGATCTAGTGGTAGTAATAGTAGTAGTACTAATTCAGGAGTCTTGGGTTCGATTCAAGTAGTCTGGGTAAGGTTTTTTCCGTGTTTTTCCTTGTCCTGAGAAGGTGAATGCCAGATAGTTTTAAGGTGCCAAGGACTCCGAGCTCATTTGCGCCATCATTAACTCATTTAACTTATTCCTATAGACTACGTTTAGGTATTCATAGGTTTAGAGAACTCCTTGGTGCATCATAACAAATCACCTTCAACATCATCTCCAATAGGACAACATAGCGGAGCCTATGAACTCCCTGTCTTAGAACTCCGGTATAATACAGCCATGCCAGAGGGAATGCTCACAAGTTAAAAAGTACAATAGATTGGCATATATATATATATATATATATATATATATATATATATATAGTAAAGCGTGAAAACATGCTATCTTTGAATGTGATTTAAAAAGATAAGATTTGTCAAACTTCAGTCAACTGTGATTAATAATAGGAATTTTATCTTTCGGTTTTTTTATTTGACTTTTTTAATTTATTAACACGCTTTATTTAAAGCATTATCTGCTGAAATAATTAGCTGGTCGGTTTGACTTGTTCAGACGGCAGTCGGTCAGTTTTGGTATAATGGCATGCAAGATTTAAACCTGCACAATTTTTTCAAAAATTAAAAACTTCCCCAATGTAACTTTCAGGAAAATGTGTTGGTTATACATCCTCGGTAATAGCATCGCCACGGGTGGCCGAGGTCGTGAGCGGGAGGCCTGGGGTTCGATTCCCACCAGATCGTCCTCCTTCACTGAGGTTTATTCCAGGTTTTCCTCAGTCCTCATAAATGGCAAATGCCGGGGAGATGACCTAAACTTAGGCTTCCTTCTTTTAAAAAGGAATGATAAACTCCTTTTCGAGTTTATCATTTCAAGACATTTGTCATTTCATCACATGTATCATTGGTGTTCGCGGTCTGTGATGCCTTCCTTAGTGGTTGAAATGGGCGTTAAACACTATTAAAAATCAGTAACTGTAAGTTAAATGCATCATCAAAATCGTTATAATGTGACAGGGCATACTGGACAACCAATAAGGGAAATCAATTTAATAGAATAATGTCCCATTTTACTTAATAGTTATTCTTTTTAACTTTATTTTTTCATTAGGTAATATAACATATATTTAGAGTCCCTCTCACCTTTTTCTGCTAGTTGCTTGTATCGGCTGTTTCCATGTATTATATTACCTTCCAGATTAAATATTTACTTTCTTCAACTACATGCATTTGATGAGACTATGAAAAAGAACGCAAGTTGTTCGAAATATTGCGCTATATGTGAGATTGTTTTAGTTTCTGTAGTCCGTATTTTTATATATACGCAAAAACGGTAACAAAAGCACATAAATCACACGGTATATGGGATAGCTAAGTATCGTTTTTCATAGTGTACAACTCATTTCTTCAATATCAGACAGTATATATGGTATTCAAGTAGTGATTTCTACATTGTTAAGTAGGGAGGGTACTTAGCTATTCGAAATGTTGTATGAATTATGTGCCTATTTTCGTTGTTCCTCTTTTTACGTGTACTTCACAGCTTTTAAACGAACTTTATATAGGTGTAAGTATTCTTAAGAATGTATTCTATATTTCCTTATTTACTATAGATGTTATATATCTGGAATGAGCTGTGAAAAATTTTATTGAACGAACAATGTCTAATTTAACTTATGTTTCATCTCAGAGTTCCAAGATCAGAACAACTCTGTTGCAAAGTGTTGCAAATTGCAGGTTAAACATGATTGAATTTTTCCCCCTCCCCGCAACCCCCGATTACTTGCTGCAATTTATTATGTGGTTCTACTAACAAGGAATCTGTCGATTATCATTCCTACCATAACGTGGGTGTAGGCCACGGTGGTTTTTAAATACCACTACAATATAGTTGTTATTACATTCTCAAAGTGTGCACAGAATTCGTCCTAGGACTGATACTGAATTGAGCTAATGCGCACAATTGCGCAACGTTACGAAATTTCGCGCGAGCATTCATACGGGCGAAATCGGCAGCAATAGAGAGTCCTATTCATTCATAGCATCTCGGTCATCTTTCACCGTGGTAACAACCTACTAGAGCCATCTAGCGTTCAACTGCCAGAACTTCAAGATAAATTACGAAGTCACGCTGACAAAAGTTACCCATAGGTGACAGTATCAATATTTTCTCAAGGATTACCAACAATGAAAAAGTAAAAAAATGTAGGGCTGAGCGAACATATTAAAGGTGGGGAGTAATCGTATTAACTTTACATAGTAATGTAATAGTTGACACAATGTTAACAACTGTACAAAAAGAAGGTAGTAAATGAAGATTAAAGAAATGAAAAACCAACAAAAGTGGGCGTGTGAAGAATTAGATAAGTGTGCTCTCCAGAGGTTACTTATTGTAATTAAAAACAAAGTTTGTATAAGTACATTTATTCATTTCTTCGAAAACTGTTAAGAACAGAATATTTGAATTTTGAAGCTCCTACGTATCATTTAACCATTCTGAGCATTTTAGCAGAAATTCCAGTGAGTAATATTGTGTGGCTGTTGAATTGTTAATTACCTCTGAAAAGTCTAAGGTTATTAAATAGTTTACCTACACACCACAATAAAAATTATAATTAGTACGTAAATCTACCACATTATCTCTTAGTAAAATATATTCTTTGTATACTTGATGACGTTCACTGACAATTTGAAAAATGCTGTGTAGGAAGCAGTGTGCTGCAAATATAAATTTTCACAAATAGTTTTAACACGAATACTACCTGTCTATGCTTATAGTAGTCATAAAGACAACGTGCCAAACTATTTTGCACATGTTGAAACATTCGTATGAAGAATCTATTTTTTTCTATAAAACTTTAAACTATAAAGTTTGTCCGCTTAGGCGTATTTTATGTCAGGGCTATTAAGTGTTACGCTTCCCTCCCACTTTCCCTTTGTCATGTCCTGAACGTCATTTTTTAAAAGGTTCCCAACCGATCTCACGACAGTATACGTTCATTGGTGAAGATAGTTAAACAGTTGACACTAGAACAACACTTTTTTCTGTGTAAACGTTATTTTAAATACGAATTAGCCCATCATGTGCATGCATTCATCAATTACCTTCTTTCAGAAATCTATTTCATAATATTGAGCAAATTTTGAATCAACTGGTTCAATGAGAAAAATAAAGAAAGAGAGAAGATATTTTTTACAGAAAATATTTATAAATTGAACGTTCGCCAACAAAATTACTCCAAAAATTGACACAAATGGAGATTCATTACGCAGCCGCACTTAGTCGTGTCAATCAGAAAGTGTTTTCCCGATATAATGCTTGTTAATTCCTAGAGTGAATCATTCCAGCATCTTGTAGGATTGTATATACGAATTAAGAAGCGGGATGAAATACGGACACCGCCGCCCGTAGCCAAGACGAAACACCGAGTGAACGAACAAGATTTATAACTTAGGAGAGATACTGCGCATGGATTTTTTTGGGGGGGGGGGAATAATAATATCGTGCGATCAGTTTTGTTTTCCCCTCAGAGTGTTTTGCCTAACCGCTCGTTAGCCAGCTGGGCCTCAGTGATTAGCGGGAGAGAGGTGTTGAAACTCTCCCCTTTATTCTCCACACATTTTGGGCATCTCTTTAGGAATTTATTCATCACTCGCTGTAGTTCATTTTGAGAAACATGGAGAATATTATCTTTGAGCTCTTGTATGGTGTGTGGCTTCGCTTTGTACATGGCAGTTTTTAATTTACCCCTGGGATAATAATCGCAGGCTGTTAAACGGGGGACCTAGGGGGCTACAATCCCTATTAATAACTCTGTCTAGTGAAAACACATTGTAAATTGCCCTCATAGGTTTATTCGTAGTGTGAGCAGTGGCAAGAGTCCTGAAAAAAATGCATGATCACGTTCCCTGTCCGTTAATTTTCTGAAAAGGGATTCACAGAAATAATATAATCGATTGCATGCTGAAAAAAATCCTATGATTCTTTCACCACATATGAATCGTATATAAAGACACTGCTGTGCCGTTGTAAACACACGAGACATAATACACTTTATATATACTGTCGAATTAAAAAACGAACAGCACAATACTACCCGGAAATAGTTGCACTACAACTGCAATAATCACCAAGATCAACAAGTAAGCAAGCAAACAAGAGCGGCCTCGTTCATAGGAAACTTCACTGATTGCTCGGTAGTGTGATATGTCGAAGCCAGGCTACCGCAGAAAGCGAAGGAATCACTGTCTGGCAATGACAATTCGAATTTAAATATTCCAGTTTTATTAAAAGTGGAAGGAGGAAAAAAAAAAATAATGTTTATAAGAACTGCGAAGAGATGGGATTTTTTCCCCTTTGATTCGTTTTATTTAAGGACGTTCTTTAACATCTCACGTCATGTGTCCCATTCAATTCAGGGTGTGAAACGCCGATAAATTTTGCTCAGAGGCCTCTTCTTTCAGGCTTGAGGTTCTTTATCGTGCCGTAAATGTACGACACGGCACCACGGCTTTACTTCCCTTCCGAAGGAAGCCATACTTAGGATTTTTACGCTCAAAAAAGTTCATCTATCCTGGCCGGGCTTGAACCCTCGACATTGGGTTTAGAAGGCAAGCATGGTTACCACTACGCCACCGCGAAGGATAGACATGAGTGTACCGGCACGTGAGATTAAATGCCAGTTCTACGCGAGGCTATATTTGACATAGACATATAAAATGACAAACAATTTAAAAAATTATTGTAGAGAGATGTGTAGAGAATTTGATTGCCTACAAAATGAAAATTGTAGTTTTTATGTCTATTTCCATAAATAGGAATTCAGTAATTGTTACCCTTAAGAAGAGGTAAATACACAATGGATGTACCTCATATGTTATATAACCTTATTGAAATTTGAAAGATAACGATTTAGGTATAATTTGAAAAGTCGAGCTAATCCTTGAATGTAGTCTTTAGCTTTTGAAGGTCTTCGAGTAGGTTCCCTTATGCTACGCAGATTAAATTATTCTTTTATTTTTTACCAAATTTCCTCTTAACACTCTTAAAAATATTTTAGTGAAAATAATTGAACAAAATATATATTAAAATGCCAGAGTAACATTAAAAATTGAAAAGTAAATAAGCATTATTTGAAAAGTACTTTCTCTCTAAGAGTTAGTTTACGGAGAAGTTATTTTGAACAGCTTCTCAAGAGACATAGACATTATAAGATATATTCTACTTTAAAAATTGTTTGCTTATCCATTCCACAGACTTCCCACACTAATCAGGCATATTAATCACTCATTTGTTGATGAGTGCATAATTAATTAAACTATTAACGCTACAGTGCTTAAATTCAACAGAGTTATGTATAAATCAGGATTTATCGCATTGCGAGTGTTATCTCCTCCCTTTTTTTAGTGTTTCGTGCAATTTCTATAGACTTTTGGAACGATAAGTGAAATAAATCAATGATGCAAATGATGAAATGGATGTATGTACAGACTAAACATGTCGTTTCACAGTAAGGAAAGAAAATATCATCCAAGAACGTGTTCCGAACGGCTCGCAGTTGACAAGCACTTTCTTACCACTTGAAAAAAATATTTTAAATGCAATACAATCAACTATTAGTAAATAGTAAATAGTTGATTGTATATAGTCTCAAACTGATTGGCATCATGCATTAACATAAATTAAAAGTAAAAGTAATTAAGAGAGTTTAATGATAGACGCTGTTATTGCAGATATTAATCTTTATTGTTTTGTGACCTTAAATTTGTTTTACTGTAAACTATAACATGGAAACTTTCCATTATGAAGAACAAGCGTTGATCAGCTTCGCATAAGAAGCTTAAAGTTTACGAGATCACGTATGTCATGGTCATTAAATTGTGCAGTGCTGGAAATTAATGATGCAATAGGACGCTATTCTAAACTTCTACTTGCTACTTGGAGAGACATTTTCATCCTGAAAAGGTACCGATTTTGGTGCCTCAGTAGTAAAAACATTATTAAAAAAAAATCCTGAAAAGATAGAAAAACATAACAAAAAAAAAAAAAACATAAAATGCAACCTCTGAAACCAAGCCTTTTATACCAAAATTGTCATGATTGGTATTAAATGTGTTACTTCTCTTTCGATTCTCATGCAATTAAGTTTTAAAAACTGTCCATTCATGGCTTACCGGTAATTTCCCCTTTCAAGACACGCAGTTGCTTATAACATATCAGCTTGAGTTGGCATTACAATGTAGAAAATTACTTGAATTTCCATGCTGTTATTGGAAAAACATATGCACTCATAACAGTTCATCTTTAATTGTATCTCACATTTTGCTGTAATTGCAAAAGAGTAACGTATTCATAATAAAATTACGGATTTAAATTCTAATGTATGAAAACCTCTAGTACACAATATTCCAAGGGATTTAAAAAAATAAGAACAAATTGAGTATTTCATGAAGCTAAAATCTCAGTGACTTCAAACTTTATCATAGGGAGGATATGTTCTTAGAGAAGTTGTAGACACTGCTTAATAGATGTCTTGACGTGTCTAACGAAAGTGCAGCATATTCAATATTGCGGGGCTCTTGGTGGTTAGCAGCTTAGAGCAACGAGCAATCATCAGATGCTGTGGCCTGTAGATGTGAAACTTTCTGAAATTCGTAGAAAATGCTGCACCGGTATGGGAATCTCTGTCTTGATTTGAGAAGAGTCTACAAATGGGTAAATGCATTTAAAATGGACAAACGCCATCTATGGTCAGTATCGCTTTTGTAGGCCCGGTACTGGTCAGGCTGAAACTAATATTTATGAAAACTGAAGTATTTTTTATGGGTTGTGCCCTAGGAACTGAATGTCATTGTTAAATATCTTAAGTGCTGCAAGCTATGGTAGATGTCTAGGATGCTGACACGAACACAAAATGATTTGTTTGTAGATTTCCACAGCAAATGAAGAATAAGAGACAATGTACGTATTGTCATAGAAGATGAAATATGGGCGCATCATTACGAGCCCGAAAGCAAGAGATAGGCTAAAGAATGGCGACAAACATCTTCAGACAAGAAGTTCAGGTTTGAACCCTTTGTCAGAAATGTGCTATTCACTCTCTTCTGCGGTAAGAAGGCACATTCTCAAGTAACATAAATTGTGTGCACGAAAAGTGCCTAGATGTTGACTGAAAGCAAGAACACAAGATGATTCGTGTGCACACGTCCACAGCATTTTTGGTATGAGTGAATGATGAAAGAAGACTTCTTAGCAGATGAAACCTGGGTGCTTCGAAAGCAAGAGGCAGCCTAAAGAACAGCAGCACGGATCTCGAGCAAGAGTAGTTCAAGAATGAATCCTTAACTAGAAAGGTCGTTGACTATCTTTTGGAACATGAAAGGACAAATTTAGAACCATTATCAGGAAAAATGTGAAACAGTAAATAATGCTCGATACAGCTTTGAAGAAGAAGCTGAAGTCAACAATACGGAGCAGGGAACGTTTGTCTAAAGGAGTTCTACTACATGATAACGCATACTTCGACCCTGGTGGTCTAGTGGTAACCATGCTTGCCTCATAGACCCAAGGTCGCGGGTTCAAACCCGGTCAGTATCGATGGATATTTTAGGCGTGTTTAAATAAATAATAATAAAAAAAAAAAAAAAAACTAACGTCCTTACCGGCCGCTACAACTCTTGGTACCATAGGTTGACTGAGATTTCAGATCTTATATCATCTTATATCATCCTTTATACAGCCCTGCTCTCTTTCCCTCAGATTGCAATGCCATTTGTATCTGTTTGCACCGCTGAGGGACGAGTTAAGAGGAGAAATATTTGATAATGATAAAAACAAGCCAGGGTGCATTTCTGACTGCAGGTACAAAAAATAAATAAATGTGATTAAACAAAGAAAAGTGTGCAAAGTGTATTGAAAAGGAGATCCAATGTACATTAAAGGAAAAATTAAATACTTAAACTCCTTATAAAATCATAAAATACCTAATAATAAAGGTAAAGAGGCTATTAAAGTATATAAAAGTAAATAAATACCGGCCTGTAAACGTTCAGGTTGGCACCTCATCCAAAAACAAAAAATAATGTAGGAATCAAGCTACGGAGAATGAATATGTAGAAAAATGACATTCATTTATATATCTAACAGAAATATAACTACCTATATCTCAAAATGTTCAATTTGTTGCTACTTTTTGAAATGCCCTCGTATTGTATTATTATATAATGCATTAGTTTCCAGCAACAAGAAAAGGAGAGGAAAAAGCATTGAAGATAATAAACTAAGACTGCTAATGCATTTACTTGTTAAAACAAACTTAAAAGTGCATTTCCATATATGTATAGTTTTAATTTTCGGCAGAATGAGGCTTCGTCAACTTTCACTAACTGTCTCAGCTTAATACCCTAGATTTGTGGCTCTAATCAAATTAATATCTGTAAAACATGATAACAACAAGCATTGACATTGCACTTTTGAAGCGGTGCACAGTGATGTTTCTGACTTTTTTCAAAATAAGGCGATATTGGTGAAGATTATGGATAGACTCTGAAAAACAGGTGCCCATACCAAATTAGAAAGCCTATTCGATTCATAATATTTATATTTAAAATTAATGTTAACTTTTTTCGAAGTACACCAAACTGAAATGAGCTTACTGTTTGGTTATACAGATGCAGAAGCTTAAAAAATGCTCATGTTTGGAAATATGATATCAAAAAAATACGAATCTGGTTGATGTGAATCATACTCAGAAAATATGAAATACTAAAAATGAGAACAAAACCACTCTGAAAAATAATATTAAGTTATTTAACACAAATATTAAATGAGTGTGAAACGTGGAAATCCCCTTTGAAAGTGAAAATATATATATATATATGTTAACAAGTTAAGATTTATCCCAGAAATACGGTAGCCAACAATAAGAAATGAAATGAATTAAGATTTCATATATATAATGGAAGTCAATAGAGCATATTCTGAAAAGATGCTATATCAGTGCAATAAAGACTGCCCTCATATGCAATAAGAGGAAGAAACAGACTTAAGCTACAGCTTAAAAATGAAGAAAGAGCTAAAAGGGTATCGAAAAATATCATGATCTGCTTTCGTGCTTTTTAGTGTAATGGAAGAAATTACTACTGCTGTTAATTCTCCATTGTATGGACTTTATTGAGTTCTTCGAGCCTCCTTTTAGACTTGGACAAGTAGTTGCTCTTTCAAGTTGGCAACAAGTTCGTTCTATAATGGCAACTTCTAAATCCTCTTCTTATCTTAATCTGGGTGCCGATGTCAACGCGATGAAGAGCTGAAACAATATTTACGTTAGTAATAAAACAAACAAAACGTAAAATATCATGTTTTATAATTCACTTTTATGATCTGGGGTCACGAGGATGGAAATGCTGTGCAACAAGGACCTCTGACCTCGGCATGACGTCATGTTTATCTCGTGTACAACACCAAACGTCATCCGCACGTCATGCGATGGGGTGCGAGCTTTTTCAGCCTTTCCCATTGGTTGGAAATCTCGAGATTATTGAAAAGAAATTGGTTGAGTGCGTCAGCGGAGATAGCCCAGCACGTGATGTCTCCCGATTTTTGTTTATGCCAGATAAGTACAGTGGAAAATTAACTTCAAAATATGTTACCAAGGTCTCCTAGAGCTCGTTTTATGAATGTTCGGTCTCAAAACTCTCCAGCATTTTATATGACCCTATGATGCTCCTCACTGATGGAAGCTCTTGTCATGATCTTGTGTTAACGTTGATTAGTTTCATGATCGTAAGGAAATATAAAATCTTATCTTTAATCTAAATTCACTCTTCAAAACAAAAAAGTAATTGACATTACCTACTGCTGACTGCATTCATGATCCTATCTAAAACATTATCTGTTGAATAATTCACGATGGAACATAAAGTTGATGAGTGTATTTGCAATCTTACCTAATCGATTATTATTGATTATAATCATGAATTTATCCCAAAATCAATTATTTTACTCTTAGATTTATTGTTGATTAAACTCTGGGTTTCACATATAGTGTTACTAGTTGATTATGTTCGTTTCATGTGCCCCATCAATTGTTACCCATTTTACATTTTCCAAAACTATGTTGGAATTAATTAAATGATATGGCAAACAAACACGCAGTCCATGATTAAATATAATTACCTACCTTATCATTTGCCCACCTTCAAGGAAAAACTTCGAAAAAATCTTTAACTAGCTAACTGAGAATTAAACTTGGATCTTTAACTAATGAATAAAAAGGTTATTTTGACCTAAGGCAGTCAACAAATAAATTTATGATCTTTTTAAATAGTTATTGTTGATTATACTCATGATGTTACCTAAATAATTGTTAATTGTATTCATTATTTTACATAAATAATTATTATCTATTATTATTAAATATATATTCATGATCTTAAGCAAATAATTGTTGTTGTTCATTATCTAACCTAAGTATAGTCGATAAAATAATGATATTGACAGAGTAAGGTAGATATCACTGTGGTACCTGAGGTCGGGTCAGAGCCGGGTCCCCTGGAATTCCAGTACGTTGTGCTGATGAACCGGGGACTGGAGTCTGATGCAGTAGAAGTGAACAATTTGTATCCTGTTTATTTGGAATTTAGATTAAGGCATTAATATATGATTAATTATTGTACAAAATTTAATTGTGAGGATTACGTTTCAAATGGCCTGGGCCAGATAGATGGAGGTCCTTTGTAGTTTGTATTTTCTTACCATTCAAATAAATAAATAAAAAAATCTAACCCATACCATTATTATTGATTACATTCATTATCTTACCTGAATCATTATTGTTGATTATATTCATGATTTTACCCAAAACATTATTTTTGATTATATTCATGATGTTATCAATATCATTATTGTTGGTTATATTCATGATCTTACTCAGATTATTATTAATTATATTCATAATCTTACCTTAATCATTGACATTTATTATATTTATGATCTTACATAAATCATTATTGTTTATTATATTCATGATCTTACCAAAATTAATATTGATTATATTCAAGATCTTGTCAAAATCATTATTGTTTATTATATTCATGATCTTACTCAACTTATTATTGATTATATTCGTGATCTTTCATAAATTATTACCTATTGTTTATTATATTCAAAATCTTACCAAAATCATTATTGTTGATCATATTCATGATCTTGCCTAATTTATTATTTCATTTTATTTATCATCTTATCTAAATCGGTATTGTTAACTATTTTAATGATCTTATTTAAATAATTTATATAAATAATATTTACTATCTTACTTATATAATTATCGCTTATTATACTCAATGTCTTAAATAAAATGTTTATTATAGCTTATTATCCTATTCATACTATTAATGAACATTATATTAATTATTTTATATAAAATCTCATAAAAATATTATTGTAATTTATATTAATGAACGTACCTGAACTAACGTTCCTTTGTCTTCCAGTTTTTCCTTTCTTCTTGGAAGGAATATACTACTACTATTACTACTACTACTACTACTGCTACTACTATTACCACTACTACTACTACTACTACTACTACTACTACTACTACTACTACTATTACTACTACTACTACTACCACCACTACTACTGCTACTACTACTGCTACTATTACTATTACTACTACTATTACTACTACTACTGCTACTACTACTACTACTACTGCTACTACTACTACTACTATTACTACTACTACTATTACTACTGCTACTATTACTACTACTACTACTATTACTACTACTGCTACTACTACTACTATTACTACTACTACTATTACCATCACCACCACTACTACTACTACTACTACTACTACTACTACTACTAATAATAATAATAATAATAATAATAATAATAATAAAACTACTACTTGTTTGTCAGTTGTAAAATAGATTTATTCTTCAATAAATATATATTGACGGTGCGTTCTCTAGAACGCCACTCTTGAGTTTTGTCAGTCATGAGTCTACCTCTGAAGATGCCCGACGGAGTGACGGGCGAAACGTCAGGTACTAGTGTTACCTCTAGACCACGGCCAAGAAGCCCGGATAAATCATCGTTTTATTGGATTGACGCCGGCCGTGAAAGCCTAAGTTTGTATATAGATTTATTCTTGTTATAATTATTGCATATTCTTTCTATTTTTGATGCTTATAGCCATTTATCCGTGTTCTTTGCATGCTTTTCCAACAATTACGGAATTAAAACTTTTATTAATTAAGCTGCCTTTCATCCTCTCGTTGCTTCCTTAACAGCTTCGTTAAGTATGTTCTCATATTGGAAAGGAAGCAACGTCAGTACGCTTTTAGATAATTTGGTTGCACGAATATTCTTTTATTATGCCCCCTCCTCTTTCAATTACTATTTGCATGTGTCATCATTTAGTACCGATGTTTCAGTTTTTCCTTGCATTTCATTTCCTACCAAAATATCCACGTCAATTTTATTTATTTGTTTGTTTATTGTTTTGTTTTGTTATCTTGAATTAATCTGTAATCTTATAACAATTACAATTCAACTTTAGAAAGCCATGCGTATATTTTATTACTTGATGTGTATTTTCATACATCTTAATTAGGTAACAAGGTATGTTGGAAAATGACAGTATTTCTGTTTACTTGTTTCAGCTCGGTATTTCTTTCGCTATCCTCATTCTTTTCCAGAATGTGTTGTACTATTTGTCACAAGCAGTTTATTTGTTTATACTTTGCTATCACTATAATCAAATTTGCTTCTGTTTATTTTAACCATCCAGATCAAGGATAATCAATCATATGAGACTAAGTGAGCATTAATCTTATCTCATAGAAAATACTTCATAGATCAGTCGCAAGAGCTGGGGAAACGCTATCATCAAACTATTTTTTATTGTGTGCGCTTCAAGCTAAATAGCTGACGCACTTTTGTAAATTGTGACGCACAAGATCTGTCACATACTCAAACTAACTCAGATAACATATTTGTATGAATACTGATTTGTATTTTTTGTGTAAAAACATTGCGAAACGCACGTGTGTGGATGAGATGAGGCAGATAGTGTATTAGGTACATTTGACATCAGGCTAAAACAAAAAGAAAGAGGATTGCTAAAAAATGTGAATGAAAATTGTTAAAAAACTAAAATAATCTCAATTATTTAATAATTGTTATTATAATTAATGTTTCATTTTATAAACTCCGTAGTCCGAATTGTTTGAATAGAAAATGTAATATATATTCTTTGAAATCTATTTTATAAACTTTATTTTTTCTATTATATGTTGAAATACGTATTTGTACTATATGGAATAAACTTGTTTTTCATATATATATATAATATAAAATAAAAATAAAACTAAAGTGACGCTATTAACAAAGTAACAAATTAACAGTAATTATAATAGTAGAAAAGAATAAAACACCAAGAAAAAGAAAAAGATCTCAAGTGTGACTTTTTCTTAGTGTTTTATCTTTTTCTACTATTATAATTACTGTTAATTTATTACATTATATATAAATTAACAGTAATAATAAAAGTAGATAAGGATAAAACACTGAGAAAAAGTCACACTTGAAATTGCTATATTTCGAACCACTGCGAGTTCTTCAATGGCAAGAAGCTAGTGTGATTTTTTCGCAGAGTTTTATCCTTATCTACTTTTATTATTACTGTTAATTTGTTACATTGTTAATAATGTTACTTTATTTTTATTTTCCATTTATATATATATATATATATATATATATATATATATATATACACACACACACACACACACACATACACACACCATCTTCATAAGAAAAATATATACATAAAATAGAATAGCTAGGTATGTATCTGTATACATGATTCATGCGTAATTTCTCTGTATGATCCTCAAACCTTTAATCGACACGAACAACATTTTATAAGCAGAACAGGACAAAAGATTTGCCTATACCACTTCTCCCATGATTTCATCCCTTTAGACAATACAACATTACAGTTCTCTTTCGTTTATTCAACCGATCTGTGCCAGATTGCATAATTCATAATTACTTTTTGGAAATCTGTGGAAATATTAGTCTTACCATATACCCCCGACTGTCCCTGATTTTACCCCCAAAGACCGATGTGTCAAATTCTTGATTTATGGGTCGTTTCCCATATCACTGTGTATTGATATGGTTTGTCGGTAGTGGTGTTACCAAATTATGAAGCGGCTTTAGTGTGTGTTGTTTACTCTTCGGCGACTTTTCTCAGGGGACTATTGAGCTATTTTGTCGATTCGTACTCAACAGGACTGGGAGAGCAGACCAGTAGTATAAATAACCCCACGATGAGACATTTTATATATGGTAATTTATTATGCTCAAGATCTTTCGCGTTCTCTGGTGTTTTGCGTACGATAGACCTTAGCTATGCTGCATATAAATTTAGCTGAAGCGACTTCCAAGGAGATGAACTGATCTAAAACTGATCTCTAGAAGAACAAACTTAAACTGCGTCTCGGTCGAATGTAAACTTAAGACTGAGTGCGTCTCACCGTTTGTAAAACTTACAGATGAGTAAGTGTTCACGCAGAATGTGAAACACGCGCCTTTTTTTTTTTTTTTTTTGATTGATTGATTTATTTATGGACGCTCTTTAACATCTCAGGTCATCAGCGTCCCATTCAAATCAGGGCGTGAAACGACCGACAAATTTTGCTCAGAGGCCTCTCTTTCAGGCTTGAGGTTCTTTTTCGTGCTGTAAATGTACGACGCGGGACCCATGCCTTTACTTCCCTTCCGAAGGAAGCCATACTTAGGATTTTTACGCCCGAAAAAATCCATCGGTCCTGGCCGGGTTCGAACCCGCGTTCTTGGGTGTAGAAGGCAAGTATGGTACTGCTACACCACCAGGACCGACACACGCGTCTCGCTGTGTGTAGAACTTAAAAGTGCGTGCCCGAGTTCCAAGTAGAAATCGTTATGTCCAGCGGAACAAACACCTCCAATTCAGGCCTAAATGTTCAGTCAGAAAATTAAAAGAAATCATGGATTACATAAATGATCTCTTAAACAATGGTATGTGTGGACAAGTGTGCGAACAAAAGAAAAACTCAACAATGCAGAGCTGGAAACCAGTAAATGTTCCTGAACTAAACATATTTACGGCTTTGATTTCATTACAGGAATTGTTCAGAAACCAGAATTAAAAATGCACCGACTGCAGACCCTGATTTTGAAACTGCAGTTTGAAACTCAAACACACTTTCTCCACAATCTTTCACTTCTTCCTTTTTAATGGCAAAAATGTCTATACTAATACTACAAATACTACAGACAGAACTATATAAAATTGAACCTATTTTAGAGAGACTGAGTGATAAATTTTATGAAGTGGTGTGTAGTGGTACGAGTGGCGTATGAATAGTGGTCCAGACATTTAAATGCTCCGCTGGAAAACTGGTACTGAATGGGTTAAATATAGGTTCATTTAAAAAATATTTTGTAATGAAACAATTTGAAAACATACAAAAAGGGGGGACTTTTTGTACTACTTTTCAGAAACTATTGTAATATATTACTGTATTTTAAACATTTTTAAGATTTTCATTAATACTGTTATATAAATACAGGGGTTTAATATGTAGTAGAGAAAAACATTTTAAAAATTACATAATTTTAGAGATATTTTCTAATGAAATATTTGAATGCATCATGAATACCCCGTGCCCTTAACAATAGTTTTAGGTCAACGTTCTTAAACACATGGTCAGAATTCATTGCACATATCTTGGGTAGATAGGGATCCTCATCATGGGTTTCTCCCTTACCACTTTTCCTCTCTGAGGCGTTTCTTTCAATAAAATAAAATGAATAATTAGTTATTTTACACCAGCAAGACATGGGTAAGCAATCAAAGCTACTAAGGGGTAAAATGGAAATGCTGAAAATAGTGAAACCATCAATTTGCTATACGATTCATAACGGAACAGGTCAAAGCATTGGCTTAACATTTAAAAAATATAGATATTGCGACATTCGACAGCTGTCAGCTAAACCAGAAGACATTGCATTATCATTTACGTTTTTATAATCGTACAGATATGAAGAAATTAATTTCTGAGGACAATTAAATATAAAATATGAGCTACGGGAAAACCATAAGCCGTTACCTACTTAGCTTTTTAGAACAAAATTAAAAGACAATTAAAATTGCTGCTTACAGTTTCAAGGATCTGGATGTAAATAAAAATTTGGAAACGAATGGAAACAAATTGAATAAAAATTCAACCGTTTCTCAAATTTGGCAGTATGAGTGTTTCGGATGGTTGAGACAGTGCCAATGAAGCAGATTAAACATCCATTACGGAACCTACAAGTATGTCAAACAAGCCCCTGAGTATGATATTTCGTCTTTTGATTGTCCTCAAAGAGGAAGGGGTTTCATTAATGTTTAGAGCTCTAACAGACTTAGACATTCGGAGGTTCCGGATTTTAATCCTTGTGGAGCAAGTCTTCCTGACCTGAGTTTTATCCAAGTTTTCCCTGGTAGTTTAGGCGAATGTTGGGATGTATCTTTTCTTTACACGAATTTCCGCTCTCCCATTACATCTCATTTTTTTTTTTTTTTTTTTTTCGTTGATCTGTTATAGGGTCGAAAGTGCCCCGCGAGATGGGCTGGTGCGGTTGACTGTGGCTTGAGCTCTAGCATGGAACTCGGCGCCTGTGAGGAGCTCAAGCTCCTTGGAAGGGGACTCTACCGGCAGGCGGGTATTCTGTCTGGAAACAAAGTTAAGGGCCCAGCCTATATCCGTGCTTACTGCCCCTCGATCCTGGCTTCGGTCCTGGTGGTGTAGTGTCTACCATACTTGCCTCCTATACCCAAGTTCGCGGGTTTGAATCCGGTCAGGACCGATGCATTTTTTCGGGCGTAAAAATTCTAAGTATGGCTTCCTTGGGAAGGGAAGTAAAGCCGTAGGTCCCGTGTAGTACATTTACGGCACGAAAAAGAACCTCAAGCCTGGAAGAGAGGCCTCTGAACAAAATTTGTCGGCCGTTTCACGCCCTGAGTTGAATGGGACGCTGATAACCTGAGATGTTAAAGAGCGTCCATAAATAAATCAATCACTCGATCCTGGCTGCCCGGTGTCTCTCAAAATATCCCTTCCTACCACCCTTAAGCTAGGCTGAAGTATCAAAATGTTCTTCTATGTGACTACTAATCCGATCCAATACTAGCGGTACACAACACCCACTCTGGGGGATCGAATTCGATTTCGAAGCTCCTTCTCCTAAACAGGTGGTCAGTTAAAGCCAAGAAGCTTGTCTCCTCTCGAATTTTCAGAATTATAGAGCTTGATACTTCGCATTCACACCCTCATATTTAGTTAAAACATTTCCGACACCGGCAGGTAGATTAAAGGAGTTGAGTAGAGAGAAGGTATGGTGAGTCGCATGTTGCATGCTAATAGTACATTTTATAGATTGTGAGGAGACGAATTGTAAGAAACATTGTTATAGTTACAAGAAATTTTATGTGAGTTAGTTCTTGTTTACATATCCCCCCTGCAAGGTCACACGTGTTTCTTAACGATGCCTAGCTTCAGCACACCTTCATCACAGAAGCATTCTGACATTTAGGAAATTCTCTACAGTAGAAATAATGTGGTCATCGTTTGAAATCGCTTACCATAAAATTACTTCTTCAACCGCTGAAGGAAGAAAACGTCATTAGGACAGGCGAATATCGTGGTTGGGGTACAACTTCTCATTCAAATTAATAGCAGGAGCAGCAACTTTGTCGCGAAGAAGTTGCACATCTTACCCCAGCATTCCACATCGCCTTTTTCTTAATTTGCTCCTATAATTTTCTCAGACGCTTTCTAGTACTCGCCAGTGATTGTGGCGTCTTTTAGTCTCCCTCAACCCCCCTTTCCTGACTGTTTCTGGAACTTGGCTTTCTTTGGTGGCGATCAATTAGCAAGATTTTACTGCCTGCTTATTTTCTTTGTTTCAGGGCCATAATCATAAACCCAATCTCATCCATAATGATTAGACGGTCGAAAAAAATCAACTTCTATTCATGCATTGTTGTTTCTGATCTGGTGTCAATCGTAAAGCCACATTGCAGCGACCTATGTCATTTGCTGAAAACATACCGTTCGCTAATGCAGACGTTGCTTCGATAGTTATGGCTCTAACACAGGATCAAAGCTTCCACCTGTGCCACAGTTTTCGATTCCCAAGTGAGAGATGTCTCCCACTTCGGGGTTCATCTTCGAAGGTTGTCTGTCCACAATGAAAGCACATTTTCCGTCTAATAACCGTGTCATATGGTGACACACCTTCCTGACTCTCTGATAGACTTCTTTTACAAATGCAGAAACCTTATCCGAGCGCGAACCTTCACTCATGTTCATTTTGTGAGAAAGTTTGACGTGCGGCAAGCTTTGAAAATTGCTGAATTCTTATACATTTACGACAATATTATACTATTATGATTTACTCATGATGATAATCAAGTTTTCTTTCGTACTTTCATTTTTTTTTTTTTTTTTAATTTTTACTCTTTTGTTCATTCTCCCCCGTCCCCCCCCCCTCTCACACTTTCTCACCTTCCTTTTCCTCCTCCCTTTCTCTCTCTCACTTTCATTTTCCTCCTAATATGCTCACAGTGTACCTCTCCTTGACCATTTTTGCTATCTTCATATGCACGCCTATGTACATTAACGACCCGTGGGAACAATTCATTACAGAATTGCTATCTGTGTAACATTTTAGCACTGTTTTGTGTTTATTGAAGCGTTTAGAGTTAAGCTGTAAGGGGGGAAAACACAAAGTAATGTTTCTTTTCCATATTTTCAAAAATATGTAGAAGTAAGCTAGGTTTTTGAATTCTGGTACCTGTTATATTATTTTATTTGCCAATATATTTCATAATGGAAATATTTCGATGTCAAAAATTTTAAGACGTGTTGCTTGTTTCAATTCCTGCAAATTAAAATATTGTTGATAAGAAGATTTAATTTATATATTTCAATAGTAGTTATGAAATTTAATTCATTCAGTTTTGTTAGTCAACTTTTGAATATAAATAAATATTATTTTATTGAAACTGTCGTATCTGCTTGTTGTGCACAATCGAGAATTAATTCAGTGCGATAAAAATTACACAAAATATTCAAATGTCCAGCAAATAAAAAATTGAATTCCTAGAAAGATTCAATTTACAAGCTTTGATAATTTTTTTGCAACATATCTAACATCCTCGTTTTATGGTTCATTTTTCAACATTTTCCTGGAAATGATAGTTTCTCAATTTTTCTGTCAATCTTGGAACTTCATTATATTTTCTTTCTGTGCGTGTGTATAATTTTGTATTTAGATTTAAGGTTATAGAGTCAATGTCGATAAAAAAAAATTAGAATGCAATATTCCTAAAACAAAGTAATTAGTTTCATTAAAAAAGCTAACGGGAGTAAAAACTTAAGTTTCAGTTGGTAGATAGGCTTTAGTGATAAACCTTTTCCACCCATATTGCTTTTTACGTCCCGGCTACGCAACGTGCAACACCAGTACTTTAACTCCGCACCCCCCTCGCGAGGATAGTGTAACTAAACATCGCTTCTGCTTTTCACGGCAGTATACAGACATTCACAAAGATGGTTAGACAGTTGACTTTAATGTAAACCATTTTTGTATGGAACGTTATTTTAAATACAAATTAGTTCGTTGTATGAAGTTATTCAGAGCTTCCCTGATCAATTGTCTCTTTTCAGAGCAACTATTCACACTATTGCACACATATTTGAATCAAGTAGAACGAAAATGTATAGTTTTAAAAGTCAAAAAACTAGAAGAAATTGGCGAAAAGTTTAAGGTTCGCCCCCCCCAAAAAAAAAAAAAAAGAAAAGAGAGAGAGAGAGAAAAGAAAAGAAAAGCATTAGCAATTAATTCAAAAGCATTACGGTGATGCGACTTAATCATCAGAATGTGTTTTTCCGATACAATGTCTGTTTAGCCAAGGGGAGACGCCAATTCCAACACCACGTTTTAGGAAGCGGCGGTGACGTTCGGCCACTCTAGTAACTGAGATGTAAAACACCAACAAGATTTATAACTCAAGCCAAGTATTACAGACCTTAGCTTAGGTTTATTTATGGGGTGGCGAAAAGTCGCTTTCCCAATATTCTTAGGTTTCGCACTATAGAGGAAAGCGACTTTTCCTCCATTTTGTATTATACTGTCGCCGGTCTGGAGTCGAGCACACTATGGCGCATTATTCTTCTTTCTTTAAGCAAGGAATGCAAGAAAGAAGAGTAGGAGAAAAAGCTTTTCTTTGTTTCTACATTTCCGTACATTTACCTAATATTAAATCAGCTATCGGACTGTGAAAAAGGACTCTTTCTACAAAATCCGAATTTGTTTCGCACTTGGGTCGATATGTCCTATAAAATGAATAGACAATTTAACAAAATGACCTAACATTTGCAAACATTTTCTTACAACGTTTTGCTGAGTAGCATTTAGAATAAAAGGTGCAATTTTTAATATTACTTCAGTGGATGTGATATATTGCAATATAGTATGTACATTTTCAGAAGGAATAAAACAGTATCTTAAATATTCGATACCACAAACTAGGTATCGGGCTGATAATCCGATCATATAAAAAGAATCTTGCTAATAAGCTCCGAAACAGTAATAGCCAGACTGAATACTTTAAGATGAACACAGCAGTGAAAAAGGAAGCATTTTGGTATAGAGAAAAACATTTAACTTTGCGACTTGGAATGTCCCATAAATATCAAGAATAAAGGGGGAAAAATGGCAATAATTATTGAGACAAAGAAAACACAGGTGGTATTGACCTAAAGGAATATACTATGACATATGATGGAGTGGAATAGGAAGAAAGAGCTTATATAGGAGATCGATTTCAACAAATACAAAATGGAAAAGAGAATACAGGCATACGAGTGGAAGAACGAAAAGATTATAAATGCAATATTTAAAATCCTTCGAAGATACTTGATAATTACAGGAAGGAAGAAGTAATAAAAATATTTTATGATCAATTGCAGAAGATGATAAACAAAGCTAAAAGAACGGCAGTGTAATACTTGCAGGAGATTTTATTGCCCCTATAGACAACACTCCAATATACCTAAGATAGCATTTGTGATAATCAAGGAGAAGGCGCATTAAATCACAATGAAAAACATAAAGTAACAAACAAGCTTTAACTATCTCTACATAACAAATGCCTACAGCCGATTTGGAAACCAGAACAACAGACTACAGTTATTGATGTCTCAGTAAACGAAAAACTAAGAAATAGTAATGAATACTAGACTACACATAGGAAGCGATGTTCAATCATATCGTTCTTACTGCAAACAAAAATCAAACGGTTCCAGAAATGGAATAAAGGAGACAAAGGGAGATCCCACCTTCTGCAATATGACCTTAGATGACATACATCAAGAAAGAACCAGCTTACCTGACTAAAGTATGGTAGCCTTGCTTTAAGTGTATGGTGTAGTGGTAACCATACTTACCTTCTAAACCCAAGATTGCGGGTTCAAATCTGGCCAGGATCGATGGATTTATTCGGGAGTAAAAATCCTAAGTATGGCTTCCTTCGGAAGCCGTGGGTCCTGTGTCGTAAAATTGCGGCACGATAAAGAACCTCAAGCCTGAAAAAAGAGGTCTTTGAGCAAAAATTTTCTGCCGTTTCACGCCCGAAATTGAATGGGACGCTGATGACCTGAGATGTTAAAGAGCGTCCTTAAATAAACCAAATCAACAACATTGCTTTAAGGTAACTCTCTCCCATCCATATTTGTAATTGGGGGGAGAAAAAAAAAAACAACAGTAACAGCTGAGGCAAATCAGAGGTCTTTCTGCCAACCAATTTTCTTAAAACTGAAAACGTGTCTCTCCTCTATATGTACATATATTAAACTATTTTATTTATAATAAAGAAGCTTAAACCACACTTAACTAATGAAGTACATTAACGGAATTGAGAAGAAAAGTATAGCTTAATATAATGAGAACCAACACCAAAACAATGAAATTCGGAAAAATACATCAATTTACCACCTCAAATTACAACAATTTTAAAAAGGCATACTTTGATCATTGGTTATATTCATTAAGTGAGTTTTTAAGGAACAGTGTAGTATTTATAGTGTATGAAGTGAAATTTTGGCTATTATAACAATTGGTTATATTTTGTAAAAGTTATTGAAGTTTAATTTCCGTGGGCATTGTAGAAAATTCCAATAGGTTATCAAGATTTATTTTACATTACAGCATATCAATAATAACTTTAGTGTTATTAATCGCTTTGTGTAATTTGAAATTTGATGTCGATTTAAAAGGATTTCTGGCCTGTTCAATATTTTCTAGCACATCTGTGCATTGTATGAATTATAAGAATTAATAAACATGCATATATATTTGTATAATATGTGTTTGAAAAAATTATTTTAAACTGCACATATAATTATAAAAGTATTATAATTACTCAATTCATTGTTATTTTTTAAAAAATTTTTCCATAAACTTTTGAAGAAATCTAGATATCACTTTTTTATTCAGCTAAAAACATATCCTACAAAAAAAAAAATAAAGTATGTTATAATGAATAATACTTGTGCTATTTTATTACTTTAGTTTAGTTTAGTTCCTGCAGCATTCGGTGAGTTCATGAAGCAGTCACAGAAGCCTATGAACATAAAAATTGTCATATTATTACTCCCAGTAATTCTAATTTAAATTTTGCTGCTAACTCAGTTCAAGGTATTTTTCCCAATGCTGTCAAACTTTTATGGCTCACTGGAAGGTTCCAACTCCCTTTATAGATTAAGAGATATTTGTAACTAAGCACATTTGAATATTCCTGAACCCATAAGATGCAGTGATATGCATTCAGGGGAAGCAAGTGAATCACTGTTATGGTAACTATTTACTTTGCTATTGTAATAATCCATTTAATAAACAATATATAATAATCCATTTAAAAATTTCTTCACATCTTAATATATTAGTCACTTAATAAACAATATTTAATAATTACAATAAAACTTTCTTCACATTACAATATATCTCATAGACAAAGTATGTTGAATTATGTTATGTTAAGAACTATCTTCATCAATTTTAGCAATGCAAGCAACTTTGCATTCACCAATGAGGCTGAGAGAAGCCCGTTTTTTAAATGTAACACTAAAGCTTGCTTGGATGAGTATTGTACTCCTAGGAAATATCTAATCTTTGTGTCACACTGAGTTCATGCTACAAAAGGGTTTTATAATTGCATTGCTGTAACAATTTCATTTTCATGTTTATTGAATATATGATTATGAACACAACTAATTGAATATTCAGATTTTAACAATAAGAGCAACTGTATGTTAAAAAAGCTTTTATCCAAAGTCATTTCATTGTTTTTTTTTTCTTAGAAAATAGTGAAATTATTAAAATGGAAGACCACCACCAGAACTACTAAATTCAGTTCAATAGGTCAATAAATTAAATTAACACTTTCAGCCTGCTATGTGAATGATTAGCCTATAATAATAAATTGAACTCTGTTTTGCTGGTACTGTTTGCTATTTTTTAAAGAATGGAAACACTAGTTGGACCAAAATTGGTTTCATATATTTAGAGAATATAGTCAGAGCTCAGAGGTTCTCAGCTCACAAATTATAAATGAACTACACCTCAACCTTCTGCTGCTCCAGCATGGAATTCCAATGCCTAGGCTGCAAGTAAGTTGGATTAGAAATCAAATAATAATAATAATAATGATGATGATGATGATGATGATGATGATGATAATAATAATAATAATAATAATAATAATAATAATAATAATAATAATAATAATAATAATAATAATAATAATAATAATAATAATAATAATAATAATAATAATAATAATAATAATTCTATAGCTGCTAGCCATTTATGTTGAGCTATAAATAAAAATGTTTTGGGGAAAAATATAACACCGGCTGTTTCATTGCCAGCTTAAAAATGAAATATCCTTACATAATTAAAAGGTAAAGCAAATTAAGGGCATACTTAAAAGACTTTTACAATGCACCATGTATTCTGGATAAAGTTGGCCTTTAGCTGGGGATTTTAGGGAAATGTGGTAAAATAAAAATGAAAATAAAGTGTTTATTCAACAAATATCATATAAAAACTATGTATAGTAAAATACAAATAGTGCAGATCACCTGTATACATCTTAAAGCTTTAGTATTTTACTTCTCTCTTACTCTGAGATGAGCTACTGACTTTTCAATCTTGCTTAATACTCATGTTTTTGCCTCACATTTACATTTCCTGCAAGGATCTAGTGGTGGTACAAATTTTTCACGTGCAAGTTATACTTCATCATGCATAAGACAATCTCCTGGGCTGTGTTTACTGCATACTGCAGGCCATGCCACTTTGCAGTAGTCCAAAACAGCATGGTAAGTCTGATAGCACAGTTTGCCATTCTGTAAATTTAGAAGTGTTACATAATTATTTAATTTCAAAAATCCACAATAATGTTAACATCCAGTGCATTAAGAATTCCAGATGAGTTTTTTAAATTCCAAGTAAACCAAAGTTTAATGAACTTGTGTCCATGAGATCATATGTCTCTTGAATATAGTACTGTAGGAGTTTGTCAGAGATTTTTACTTATTTGGAAAAATGGTTTGGTTTGATTCATATTCTTTCATGCATCAGAGTGATTTGAATTTAAAGAAACCAGTGGCAAAGCTAGCTATAATTGACTGGGGAGTCTAAGACTTATCTTGATGCTCTTTTCTGCCTACAAATACATCAATGACATGATACCTGAAGGCATGATTCTTGGCAAGTTAATTCAATTCAGGCTTCTCTATTACAAATGTGCTTAAATTGCTTAATCTAATCTAGCATTTTTCATGGAGTTCCTTAATAATGCTTTGATGCACTTTAAATTGCTCATTTTTCTTTCAATGAAACAAGTTGTCACTGGAGATTTGAGAACTAAATGAATTAGATGCAGTTTTGTTTGTAAACCATATCAAGAATATTTTCCAAAAATAGTATTTGTGGAGATAGGCATTTAGTTTCATCAGAGTACACATTCAGAAGTTCATTCTTTAATTATTCACTCTCAAATAATGGATACATTTCTAGAAGTTGCTTCACTTTTGTTGTTTGGAAAACTTTCTTATTCCCCTGAATCATCTAACAATTCTGCAAAATGAAAATTTTCATAGTCTCCAAATCGTATTTCCATCTGAACCACCATTGTACCAATTATTTCTAATGCCAGCATTTTAAGTGGTGGTGCTGAAATGATTGATATGCCACATCATTGTTTGATGCTTTACTGATGATAATACGTCTCCATTTTGTAGATTTTTCAGTGCACATATGGTTAGTTTTATCTCACGGTTGCACATGTTTACACTAGATATATACTTTGTTTGCAGCACCTTGAATAAATGACCTGAGAGGCAACATATCTTGTTATACAAACAGTAGAAAGAGGAATGTAGGGTCCTCCAATCTCTTAACCAGCCATGTAGCACCATCAACAGGTTCCCATTCCATTGTTCATCATTATCAATAATGTGCATGAGAACTTCTTTCAAGTCCTTAAAATGAGAAATTATTGTTGTTGTTGCTCTAGAGTGGAAGTTCCATCTTATTTTGCATACTTGTGGTAGCATGAAACCTGCATCTCTCAGGACTTAAGTTCTCTTTTGTGAGTTGAGAGCAATTGTGAGTTACTTATTCATTACGCTTTAGAGCTGAAAGGCATACCACTTCTGATAAATATGATCGACTGTATATTTTCCAAGAAGGTAAAAACCTCACTGTTCGATTAATGTCTTTTCAAAATTTAATATTTATGTGCTCTTCTATGAAAAATTTTTACATTACTTATGCCACCCTCATACCATTCATTGTCTCCTCCAAAAAATATGCACATGTAACAATAAAATTTACAGCAAGTATAATGTAAGTAAATCATGGGTCCCTGTACCACTGGGATTGGAAAGTTATTTGGTCTCCATCCGTCTCCATCTTGTGATGTCGGTCTCTTATCCTTTAGAGCACATTTTTCTTCAAGGGACAATAATGTTGTTTTAAAAGATGGACCAAATCATTAATCTCATTCAAAACAAAGCATGACAGAAATGGAGAAAGTGTAAGAAAAACTGCAAACATGTTTCATAACTCACATTGCATTAAATGACTGGAAGCCAGAGTCTGGACTCTGAAAATGCATACAGCTATTACAGAAGCATAGTTTGTGGTGAGAATGGTTGCCTAGCAACATATACTAAGCTCCTCACCTGCACCAGCTTATGTGAGTCTCACGTTTATCAGATTGGCCTTTGGTCAGTATGCTGTGAGTCGCACAAAGGCATATGAACACCTGATTTTAGACTTTTAAACATAATTTCTTTTATATTTACTATTTACATCCTACATAAAACATTAAATTGTTAAAATACACTCCTCAGAGAAATCTTCTATAAATATTTGGACATCTTTATTCTTTCTAGAGAACTTTTTGATAGTATAGAGAGTGATCTAATTAAATCTAGGGTTCAATTATTAAGTAGGAAATTAAGGATATACCTTTTGTAACTGTCTTAGTTGATAAAGCTACAGATGTAACAAAAATAAAAACTATTTTTTCATTATATATATATATATATATATATAGGAGAGATACAAAACGTCTTTCTGGATAAATAATGGTGCACAATGGGATCTTATTATCTATTAGTGCTTTCTTTCTGGTATAAGTGACTAAATCCAGGGACATTTTAGGGATAATTATTCCAATTTATTATGAAACAAAAAGAGAATTTTGGAAACTGTCCTTAGAAAACAGGGATGTCTAGTAACATTATTTTAAGAACTAAAACTAAGTTTAAAAAATGTACGACCAGCATGTATTTACAGTAACTTTCATAGTTTTCAACTACTATTAGGATTCTTTTATTTTATTTTCTACTCTTTTCCATTCCTTATTGACAACAAGAATTTTATAAATTACTAGGGATTTTTTTGGATGGATGAGTTAAAAACAACATATAAATAAAAAATTGCAATAGCTGTTTAGCCAGCTGTGTTTTGAACAGGGTTCCTCCGTTTTGACGTCATCTACCGTCATACCATATAAGAACATGGCGTATTTTATGGTGTGTGGTGTTGTAATCTCTATTTACATCATTGGCTGAACTCATAACTTTGGCTCTATATGAAAAAAATAAATACATAAAATTAAACCGATGTTTTTGCTGATTTACGAAGAACTTTGGCATGGATATCAATAGCAATTATACGTACTAGTACTGTAACGTAATTGCAGTGCTTATTATACACACAGAATAATACGGAATTGTGCCAACTTATGCATGCGTATACATAGGTTGGCATTTAACTATGCTTCTGTGCCACACTCGCCACGCTATACGGCCAACTATAACCTCAGAAATATGCACATGCGCAAAGTATGTGCGACATGTGCAGAAGTGTAATGTATGGTCATCTGTCGTTTGGGGCGTAGATGCAATAATTGTGGAATTGTGAGATTGAAGAACATGGAGAAGAATATATAATGGTGTTTCAATACCACCTGGGCCGTTGAGTTAAACAAATTCAGGAAAATAAGATGAATTTATGTATTTTTCATATGCGATCAAGATGAGACGACTGGAATGATGTCACCCCTGTAAATAATTTAGTCTTTTTTTCTACTATTTTTTGAGACTTACTACGTAATGTATTAGTATATTAGTATTAAACTTATGTGTTTGTGTAGCTTCGTTAATCGCATTATGGATTGGGTAGCATATATATGACTATTTCACAGTTTTATGTTAATTTTTACTTTTGTAATCTGAAGGCCAACCGGTTTTGAGTCATTCCGTGAGAATCGTTCTATGTGACAACTTGAATATCATAACTTCTGATGTTGAGCTTGTTTCGCTAATAATATGCATTTTAATCAGATTTGTAGGTATTCTCATATATTTGAGAGGTGTTAACTGTCATGGATGAAGAAACCGAGTTCTTCGAAGATGCCGTTTCTTTGACTTCTAATACATCAGATTCTGCGTGGAAAAAAGGAAAGGAGTACATTAGTTTATCCCGCTGTACAGTGTACCATAGTGCTCAGGATATTCCGCAATATATCAAATTACAGTTAACTGACGAAGAAAAATTGGCAAAAGGAGCTTCAACAATGTCATCGGTAGAACCTTCAGTGGAGCCAGAGCAAATAAATTTGGAAGTTAAGGTAATACATTTCGTCATGATTAAAATCATAATTAAGCTGGCTGTGCATTTAATAAAATGTGTTTAAAAGTATAATGTTAATTACAAGTAATTAATTTCATATTAAAGGACCACATTTTTAATGTAAAATTGGGACACTTAAGCAAGGTGTAAATTAATATACCCGGACTATATTTTTTACTATCCCAAAATGATCAGTGGTAAATTTAAATTATTAAGTAAATTTTAAAATTAGTTCATGTATAAATATTTAATTTGCCGTATAAGATTTGTTTAAATGACAAGCAGAATATGTACATTGAGGTATTGCACTAATCTAATGCATTTCAAAGAGATTGTGAATTCAGCAACAGTGTTAAACAATGCAAAGTGTTTAATTATTATTACTCAAAAGGTGGTAGCTGTGTTTCCATTGAATACCATCAAGTAATGTGGACATTGATCAAACTTCTTAATTCATAAATATGAAAAAGATATAATGATCCATAGAAAAATAATCATGTGTAATAATGGCCATAGGGTGAGCAGGATTAGGGGGAATAACCCCCCCCCCAAATCAAATTAAAATTGTTTTTTTCATTTACTTAACTATCAAGGAAATAATTAAATAATTCTCAATTTAACTTTGGCACTAATGCCAGTATGTGAAAGTTTAGTATTAATGAATCCTGTCCTTACCAGTGCATCAGTTAGGCACAGCTGACTAGATGCACTAATGCATCAAGTTAAAGTACTACAGACCTGTGATTTAGTATTTTCAGTATTTTACAGTTTATGTTAACTAAATTCATCACTTTTTCCTAATTTTAACTACTTATATACATATAATTTCATTTTTTACCACTATGGCAAATCTGATCATTTATCCTGATGGTCTTCCTCCCGCAAAAAGTTCTATGTCCCTGTGCTTATGCTAAAAATAAAGTTATAACAAAGGATGCAAAAATTGGTTGTAATTGTTTAATAAGAAAGATAAGGCCAACAAAGTTCATTAACACCTTCTGGTTCAAAGCACTGTTGATCATATCTTTCTCATTTTACAAAAATTGTAGCCATTTTTACAATACTTTGTAAACAGATAAGTGTGGTAAATGATATGGTGGGGGGAAGTGGAAGGAGAGAATCAGCTGATTAACAAACAGACTGGAAGACAAGAGCTTGGAGTGTGACGTCATCACCCTTGGAGGGTATTATCGAAATAGATGGTGCTAAAAACTCAGGGGCAGATAAAAAGGTTACAAGAGCAAAGGCAAAATTAGAGCAATTTGTATGGAATAAATGGAAAATAAGTGCTTAGAGGGTGATTATTGGTGATTACAGGAGAAGGATTGTTATGAGAGAATAAGGGGAAGGGGTAGAGAGTGGAAAGAGGGATCAATTGCGTGCACAACCAGATTGTTAAATGCATAGATCCTAAAATAACAAGCACTCCAACAATAGTTGTATAATTTGTAAGGTTAATGTATGAGAATCATGTAGAAATAAAGCATTAATTCATTACTTGTCATAGCCTTCTTTTTATTTCAAGCACAGGTGCATTGGTAGAATTTTTATAGGGGGGAGCAGGATCATCAGGATGAGTGATCAAGTTTACCATAACAGTAACAACTGAACTCATATATAAGTCAGTCACACATTGGCACTTCTTAATTTGCTTATCCTTTCCCATTACTCCACTTGCCCTATTATACTCAATCCATGTTATGTTTTGCAGGCTTGCTTATTTTTATTGGTTAATATACATTCTTATGATCATTCCAACTGAATGATGCCTCCTTGCTAGAGTTACCTTTTAAATTTGTTATGCAAGGGTTAGAGCTCTGCATGATTCATTGACCCAGGTACAAGGGTTTTAGCTTGTAATACTTTGTTAAGTGCAAATTCTTTGATTTATGCATTCAAATTTATGTGGAGGTCAGGCATTGTTAATGTTTGTATTTTTATATATTGTATTTTGTTGGGAAATTTGAGGTTACCTTTAATGTAATTTAAGCATATCTTTTAAAAAAGAAAATTATTTTAAAAAATATATCGAACTAACACAGTGAAGCCAAGTCATATGAATAAAATCATGTGATATATGTCGTACTAAACACTCTTATTCCATCACTTACTTGTGTGATATTTTGAAACCAGTTCCAAATATCACACAAGTAAAGTGCAGCAATAAGAGTGTTTAGTACAACATATATCACATGATTTTATTCATACCTTTTAATGTGTTTGACTTGTTCTAGTTCATTGAGCAAAATTTTCATTGTTAAAATATTATTATATCTGAAATTCAATAGGCATCTCTTTCTTAGTTATTTTTAAGGGAGTATTTTCTTATATATATATTACACATTCCAGTAAGTTTCCTAATATCAACACATCACAAAATAACAGGGCATAATCAATACATTGTAAATACGTCAAGGTCATTAAATGATTACATTGTGCTTTTCAGTTGCTATAAGTATAGACACTAGACATAAAAATTAATATTAATTGGAGTGATTTGCTTGTTACATATTTTAACAAATATTCAGTTCATGAACATTATATTTTTTTAAATAATTAACAAAATACATGGAAACTTCTAGTTCAATACTATGAAACATTGAAATAATTGTTGAAACTAATTGTTGTTATTCAAATTAAAAGTATTTCTTTTGTTATACTACTGAAATAACCAATAAACTCGGAGAGAGAGAGAGAGAGAGAGAGAGAAAGAAACCTTTACAAGGTAAAAACGTGATTTTTAGTGTAGAAATGAATGTTTAAATTTAGATTAACTCAAAACATAAAATTTCACTTTTGAACTAATGATTAATGTAACAAGTATCAGGTAATCTTATTGCAACTGGATTGGGCACAAATGTTACTTTTTTAAAGGATAGGTGCCACATTCATTTTGAAGGAGAGAATTGGCAACAGAATGTTGATTTTAGTTAGGGGTACCTATGATGTATCTGTGAATCAAATCCATAAATAAGGATGTCCACTTTAGCTTCCTGATTTAAGTCCTAAAAATGTAACTCTCCCAATTAAATTAAGATTAACTTAATGTACCATTGCTATTATATTTTCAGAGCCTTACAAGTCCTTCAATGTTTCAAGATGAAGGACACTCTGTGGATTTTGTATTGGTGTGGACAGATGGATCAGCAACCACTTGTAGTGAAGTTGCTTACAAAAAGAGAGACATTTTTGAGAAAAATTTAGAAGAGGAAGGATTGCTTATTGAACGAGAGCAAAATCAGTTGCTCCATTTTGTTAAAATTCATGCACCTCGTGAGGTACTGATGAGATATGTAGAAATTCTGAAACTGCGCATGCAAATGAAACAGGTAAGCATTTCATTTGTGCATCCACAGAGTGAATCAGATTCATTTTAAAACATTATCAAAATAAAATTATCATTATATATCTCATTAATGAGAGCATTTATTGAAGTGTTTTGAGAGAAATGAAATATAATGGAATAAAGACAGACAATGCAATTTTTTGGGGGTGGAGGGAGAAAGTGTGAAAGGGTAAGGAGGGTTTATCTTTCAGTTAGATGCATTCTATGGGGGCCACAGAAACTTTGTTTGCATCCTATGACCAACCTAATTGAAAGAAATACATGCTATTCTGCTTGCCTGATAATAATATACCAGTTGGAACATGTTTGCCATAACTGTAATGTATAATGTGGTATTTAGGTGCTAAGGTAACAGTTTGGCTCATAGTTACACTATAGGCAAATAAAACATCACAAAGCCTGCTAATACAGTTTGTCAACTTAACTCCTAGGTTAGGTTTCATATAAGATTAACTGTGAAATTATAGCTTGTCAGAGATAAAGCTATGTAGCATGAAGAAGAAAGTAGTTATTTATGCTGACTACTGGATATTTTTAATTGGTGGGATAATCTGAATCTGTATAATGTTAAATAGACATGAACAACTCTTACTTGGTGCAATAGTTTTTCATGTTTGCATTTATGTGTGTTATTTAAATTTTTCTTGTGATTTCTATTTGCTGTATGTCTCTTCATTTCCATTAATTTTCTATTCTTTTTATGAGTTTATAATCTCTGTTTCTCTTTCGCTGCCATAATTACTTTCCTTCCATGATGCTCATTTTTTCTTTCACCCATTGGCAACATTTCATTCACTGCCGTTTGACCTTATTTTAGAGCAGACCTTCTACACAATGAACTTTATAAAGCCTGCAACAAAGCAAATACAAAACAATTATTTTAAAATTTTAGTTTTCATTCTGTATTGTTTCAGACATAATATTTAAATATAATATAAATCTTTGATGGTGGGTGACCTGCTCTGATTGAGTTGACATAGACTGGCTCCATATGATAATAGGGTTCTTTTCTGTTATGGTGCAGAGTGGATAATGTACTGAATCTGCTACAGGCTAATTGTCAGGTATAGTTATATCAGTTTTGTAATTTTATTATACATTAGGGCTGGTTTTTTTTTTAATAGTGTTGGTTTACTGAGGCACCACAGACGGGGGCTGTTTGGTGATATTTTGGTTTGATATTTTAAACATTTAACCCTTAGACTTTGTCTAAGTTAGCTGACCTTTTTGCAATGGCAACTGGTTGGGTAGGTTACCCTTAAAAAGAAAGCAAGATGCAGAAAAAGCGTATCCAGACTGTGTGAAAAGTAACGGAAAGGTTTGTTATACTATGGGCAATTTTTCATTTGCTGGAGTTGGTAATTTCCATAGAATACAAGGGAAACTAGACAAAAGTGTCTAGTATAAAATTTTTAACCAGGTGTGTTTTATTTTTTCTGGGAAGCATATGCTCAAACAGGGATTGTCTTATGTAGCAAGATAAATGTCCTCAAGCATACTTCCAAATTGTTAGAAAAAAACAAAAGAAGTGGTGGAAAAGAACCTAGGATACCAGGCAATGTCTGAATTAGGAAAAATTCTGCAAGGTGAAAATGTCAATATGAATGTTTTTTCACCTGTGGATCCTGTATGAGCCTCTGGCATCAGTTGATGTAGAAAGGAATTTGCTGATGTGTAGAATATTGCCAGTCCTTCATATTTGGGAATCTGCAAATAGTTCTTTACTGCAATGCAGAATAAGATATATTTGCAACCTCTTAAGTTCTCTGGGAATTATATTAATTTGTTGTGAGAAAAAACATACTTTTTTAATATCCCTAATAATTAAGCGAGAATCTAATATTCTCTGTAGTACAATTAAATCTCAGTGTGAAATTTAAGGTCTTTAAATTAGATATTTACACCATATTCTTAGATATTTATGGTAATTTTATAAGTACTTTTTGTTGGCTTTTTTGGTCATCAACTTATATGCTCTAGTCATTCCTATGTGTGTCCATATATTTTTAACTGGCAGTTTATTTAAGAATTTTTCACCTCATCTTTCATTAGACATACTTTCTAATCCTTTTATATGTTTATGCACTTAATTTCAGCCATTTATTGTTTAGTAATTGATAGCATGATTATTAATAATAGAACTGAAATATAAATTTTTACAGTTTGAAATACCTGAAGAACTGCAGGAGCCATCTTTGGATGTAATGGAAGAGGTGAAGACCCTTGTGCATCGCTTTATGGATTGGGTTCATGTAGACCCTGAAATATTTCGACCCCAGGAACATAGGCTAACTGCAGAATTCAGCAGGGATAAACTGTATCTGTAAGTAGCGTATTCTCAAGCCACACAATTAATTTTAAATAAAACTAATTTTGAAAAGCAAGAATCAAAATTAAAACATTTAGGTAATGGCCAAGATTTAAACCACGTATCTTTGGTCTGTCACAAGTACTCATAATATTTTGCTCACAAATACTCATAATACTTTGCTAAGTAATAAATCTCTCATAGTAGAGAAGCCTTAGGGAGGTTTCTAGGATATATAGAGTCAGATGAGAGAAGTTCGTGGTTCCATGCTTGGAGGAGGACATGGTAGTTCATTTGGTTAGGGCATTGGCATTGAATGCCGAAGATTCATGGATCTATAAAACTGAACACAATGCATACTATGGCAAAGCAGGACTACATATACACATATAGTATATGCATAGTGCACCAAGTGAATCGGCATCTTGATTTTACCAGATGCAATCCTTTAGTGCAAATTCCTTTAATCCAGCTATCAACTCATCATTGCTGGTTGCCAAAGTTCTTCAGAATTGGATATATTGAAATAATCACAGAAGAAATGACATGTAAAGTTAACTTTCATACTTTTAAGATTAAAAATAACTAGAAAGAATTCTGCTTATCCCAGCAAAGAACTAAACCTGAATTTGCTGTTATAAAATATGCCTCTGAAGATTTTCACTATGTGAACATAAGAATGTTAAATGAGGATGCAAATTTGATTCTGAGTCTTGCAATTCAACTGTACGAGCTGCATGCTTATTTTCATTCATCTGAATACTATTTATATCTATTTATTTGTTACTGAATTGAAGTGCTGTGATGGATGAAGAATGCAAAAATGAATTAAATGACTCCAGAGACCCTCAGCATCTAAGTTACTAGCCAGTTTGCTTCTCTGATGAGGGAAAGTTCCAGATAAAAATCTATCCAATCTTCTTATACTGTCCAGAAATTGAGCTAAAGCCTGCCGTTTGTTAAGGAAATATTTAATGGTTGGGTCTCAGTGGTGGAATTACATATGTTACACTCGTAACAAGTTTTCTAAGAGGAAATTACTTAAAGCAATAAAGAAAAAGCTTAATGCAGCATAAAAGAAAATTCTTACATAATGAAGCTGTTATATTTTGGCGTTTTATGTTTGAGAATTGGCTAGGCACATTGTGAAATACATTAACGGAAAAATTTTTCCCTGAGATGTGTTTATATGATCTGGAAACTTAAGTAATAATCAGAAGCACATGATTTTACAAAGCCTCTTAGTGGCAAAATTAGAGAGGTAGTATAGAGGTAGAGGTAGAGATTGGTAGGTTAAGGTAGAGGTTGAATGTGTTGCATTTAATTTATATAAATAATTTAATGAAGATTAGCATTCATCATAGAATTTTAAATGGTTATTTGGCACAGGCATATAATTTAAAGACAATTATATTACTGCTATTTCTTTTCACATAAAATATATAATATATTTTATTTACTTTTACAATTATGGATGTGCTTTTAATTTCAAATAAGACTGTTTAAAGTTGATTTCAGAAACAATTATGTTTCCTTAATGCTCGTTTATGAAGGCTTTTTATTTAAAGTGGTACATCATTGTTACATGTAGAAGAAAGAAATTTCAGTCCCATATTTTGAGGTGAATCAATGGCAGGATCATTAATATATATGGTGGCCATAGCACAGAGCCTGGCTCCTGGGTGACAAGTCAAACTTCGGGCAGTAAAATATTCCCAACAATGTTGAAAGTACAAATAGATTATAAACCTTGCCTTAAAGTAGATGTTGAAAATTTCCTCCTTCCATTCATATACGACCTCCATATTGTTAGAATATGTTGTCATTAACTCATCTGAGCGTATCAGTTAAAATTCTGCTTATTTCATGTTCGTTATTAGCCTAGAGTTCCTCTAATGTGTGGGGATTGTGCAAAACATTTTGTCTTTCAAACTACCCCATAAATAAGAATAACACCACAGGTGGCTGAGTTGTTATGGCATGAACTTGTGAGCTGGAGGTTTGAAGTTTGATTCTCACCAGGACTGTTCCCCCTGACTGATGTTTTTTCCAGGATTTTCTCAGTCCTAATAAATGGAAAATGTGGGGAGATACCCTAAACTTACGTCTCGAATGCTTACTTTCTTTTAAAAAAAATCCTTTCCCAGTATATCATTTCATCTCATGTATCATCAGTATCCACTGCCTGTGATGCTGCAGTAGTTAAAATGATTGTTCACAATTAAAAAAATATATATAAATAAGAATCGCAATTGGTTAAATTGGGAGAATACCAGGACTACAAACCCAAAATAATTACACTTATCGTCGAACATGTCACTTTATTCTATTTAATTATTCTTAAGCCATATGTTCTGTTGCAGTCCTGTTAGAAGCAATTGTACAATTTTTCCTCTTCTTCAACTCTGAAAAAAATAGCATTAAGATTGGTGTTTGATAGCTATCTGCATTTATCATCTCATTAAAAGCATTGTACATATTATTCCCCTTGCACTTATCACACATCAGACACCAATTTTCTGGTCATTATTGGTGGTTTCTTGCAAAATTATGGTTTTTCTGTAGACTAGTACTAACAATTTTGTATGTTCACATGTCCGTTTAGGTAAAACCATGATTCTTCTTGAAGAAAACAAATTGCAGATCAATTTCACAAATGAATTGGATTAAAAAACCAATTGAACTGGATCAACAATTCTCTCTGCACAAGGTCACCTTCTTGCAAAGCAACAGTTGTGTCTGTATGGCTTTAAGTTTAGTGACTTGTTGCATTTTTGCAGAAGATGGGGAAAAGTTGTCTATTCTGTAAGTTTAGCAACTTATTTTTATGGCAAATGCTTGAGACTGTATCCCTTTTTATCCAGTTTTTCCTCCATTAAAATCATTCATCTTTGAGAACATGTTTAGTTCAACTCAGTATTTATGGTTTCTCAAATTTATTCAAGTCGGTCCTGGTGGTGTAGTGGCTACCATACTTGCCTCCTACACCCAAGATCGCAGGTTCGAACCCGGCCAGGACGGATGGATTTTTTTGGGCGTAAAAATCCTAAGTATGGCTTCCTTCGGAAGGGAAGTAAAGCCGTGGGTCCCGTATCATACATTTACGGCACAATAAAGAACCTCAAGCCTGAAAGAGAGGCCTCTGAGCAAAATTTGTCGGCCGTTTCACGCCCCGAGTTGAATGGGACGCTGATGACCCAAGCTGTTAAAGAGCATCCATAAATAAATCAATCAAAAAAAAATTTATTCTCTAGTTTTTCTATTGAACTTCTTGCTCTGGGACAATTTCATTAAACTCCATTCAACTCAATGAACAGAACTATTTTTAAAGTAAATTTTACAAAGGAAAATTTGTTCTTTCACAGTCAAATATCACACCATTTTAAATGCATATATCCCCCTCAGAATAGCTATAGTATGACTAGTATGTACTGTACATGCATCCCTGTCTCATATGGCATGAGTCATATGTTCTTGGGCGATACAAAGATTACAAATGACTTTATCAAGGGAAATAGGGAGGAAATTTTAAATTGTAGTACTGGGTAATGCAGTGGCATTTCTCCAAGAAGCTTACTATATGCAGTAGTCATATTTTTAATGATCTTGTATAGTGTGTAATGTCACAGCTCAATATCAATTCAGGAGTGTGTTATTAAATCTTCAGCAGTGTTGAATGTACAAAGTCATATAGTTTATTTATGTCTGCATTTGTGTTTTAAAATTCAATTGTTGATTCTTTCACTTGATAAGGTAAAGTGAGTGTTCAGAGTTTTAATGTGTTTTGAAACAAGATATAATTTATTCTACATTAAGTATTCAACTTGTTAACACTAACTCCACTTACTTTTTAAAAAATTGGACTAGTTGTGTCTAACACTTTAGCACTTGATTGCACGGAGTGTGCAAACACTCTTCAATCATCTCTAAAAAAAAAAGAAAGTTAAACAAATAAGGTCATACCAAACATCTTGGCAATAATCATACACGTGGGTTAAATCCATCATAGCGAATTACTATACAACTAATAGTATAGTTTGTGCACAAGGGTTTTCTATACCTTACAAAGGGGAATCTGATCTGAAAACGAAAATCTTTGTTGAATGCATCAAAATTCTGGAAGAAGATGCAGTCTATATTATTGGAAGTTATTATGCAATTTGCTTGGTGAAGAAAAAAATTACAGCAAAGGAAAGGAGATGAATTCTTGCAAAGAATGCCATGAAAACTTTTAATTTCAGCACAAAAAATAAAACTGTAGGAGAGTTTTATGGCATTTTATGTTGAAACACTCCAATATATTGAAAAAGCCAATTACTACAAAACTGCAGATTTTCAATTTGAACATACATTTTTTTTCCCTTGATGCTGTTCAGAGTTAAGATAGGTCATCACTATGGAAGAATTATGTTAAAAATTGTTGCATGATTGGAAACATCCCTTCAAAAATTTTGGATAGTCAGGAAGGTGCATCACATAAGTGGAATAAAGTGTTTTCGGAATATAATTCAGGCCAAAAAACTTGCAGAATTTGAAAAACTTGTGTCATTTGTACAAAGTGTTCCAAAGTAATGCATTTACTGGCATGTATTTTCTTTGATGTGAAACAAGTGGACAGATACAAGATACAGATGTTCAGTGTCACTAGTAAAAAGTAATCTCATGATTTCAATTAATATGAACATGTCGTGCAAAGACTTTTACAACACTATAAAATCAGATACTTAAATTTTAAAGGCAGCCAAGCCAAATTCCAAGTGCACCTGGAAGAAATGAGTTTGGCCTCCTTTTAACTGATGGACTGTGTCTTTCAGTATGCAGTTAAATTGTGCTTGAATTGTAATTTTTTCTAACTGTTGGTGAAACTGTGTATAATTATTAATAATCATAATAGGTATATGTCATATTCATAAAAAATATGAACTCTTGTCTTGTTTAGTTCTTTTAAGATTATGTCTTTTCATTATTATCAGATGTCCCTTATTTTATAGCTAGTGTCCGTTAGATAATAAGTTTAAAGGTGGCACACCTATTTGGACATGTTCTGAAGATGGTTGTGAAAATTGACAATGAGGCCACAATGAGAATGAAGGTCTTTCAAACATGTTCACGTAGTTGGTAAAGATTAGTTAAATTTGAGTGAAATCTCTCAAAATTATAATTTAATGTTATATTTCACCATGAAATTTCACCGGTCGTGGTGGTCTAGTGGTAACTTAAAAAAAAAAATTACTTAAAGAGATGGAATGTGATTTATAATTTAATGAGGAATTCTCTCAGTATACAGCTTGGAACAAAGCACATAAGTTTGATGGCCATCAAATCTGCATTTAAAAGCTCTTAGTTGGGCCCTGTAGGTATTTAAATAATAATATAATATTAATGATTTTGAGGCATCACTCCAAAGTATAATTAAATGAAATAAAAGAACTAAAACCAAACATGTAATAAAAATCACTCCAAAGTGAAGTTAATTATAGTAAAACAGTTAAGGATAGAGCTTCTCATGTGCATTTGCCTTTTATCTGTTGTTAGTAAAAATGGCACCCATCTTGTGCAAGGCTTTTCCATCTCCAATTCTTCATGCAAGATATATCACACATACTCTTTAGAGATGCCTATAGCCTCAACAACTTCATGCACCTTGACTCACTGATCATTCAGCACCATATTGTACACTTTTTCAACTATTTCTGGTGTTTTGCATATTTTAGATGTCCTTCATGTGGATTGTCTTTGAGGCTGGTGCTGATTTAAACTCCATAGCCAATTTTATTAACTGTCAAAAATGAAGGCAAAACCATACTTGCCTTCTAAACCAAAGATCGTGGGTTCGAACGCGGCCAGGATCGATGGATTTTTTCAGGTGTAAAAATCCTAAGTATGGCTTCCTTTGGCGTCCCATGTCGTACATTTACGGCATGAAAAAGAACCTCATGCTTGATAGAAGAGGCCTCTGAGCAGAATTTGTCGACCGTTTCATGCTGTGAATAGAATGGGACACTGATGACCTGAGATGTTAAAGAGGGAAAAAAGAGGCAAAGCATACATTTTGATGAATTTTGCATAAATTTCTTTCAGTATCAAAACTTCTGTTATAAAGAATTTTATTACCGCACGATACTCAATTTTATTCATATCAATTTAATTAGAGACACTCTTGCTTCAGGCATTGTGTATGATTTGCAATTTTTCAAGAACGCTTGTAACATACCATCTTATTGGGAAAAATTTGTTGCAGCAGTGATGCCATCTAGACCGCCCTCATAGAGCACCATATTTACCAGCATTTCAACAATATACAACAGTGATATTAAAGCAAAGAAATTTATGGTGTGTGACATATTCTTGCCAAGCAGATGCATTATGCTGTAAATGTTTGTTGCAGGTTTGATATTGATGCAGAAAATTTCTTCTCAGCTGCAGTTCGTACAACAGTTGTAGATTTCATTCTTGAACGCACAAGGTTTTCTGAAGATGAATCAGCTCAATTTGCTTTGGGCATTCACCGCCTTATAAGTGATGGCACATATAATGCAGCATATCCCCTCCATGATGTATGTATGTTAAAATTATTGAGATAAATTATAGAATTTTTAGGCTATTGCATGCATATAATACACATGGTAGTAAGAATATTAATTAGCTATGTAGTTATATTTTGGGGACACATTTTAATGCAGAACTTTATAGTTCAAATGGCCTTACTCCCCCCCAAAAAATGTCATTTAAGAGTGCCATGGCTTACTAATATTGGTGTATACATTATGTTTTTTTTATATATATAAATAATATGGCTCAGAATCTCTCGAGCAGTTCCTTACTAATCTTAACTCCAAGTTTTCAGTTAAGTTCACTTCTTCTGTCTCTCCCAATGCTGCTACTTTCCTAGACATTGATATTTCTTTATGCAATGGCTGTTTCCTTACGTCTGTGCACATTAAGCCTACCAATTTACAACAATATCTTCATTTTGATAGTTGTCATCCATTGCATATCAAAAGATCTATTCCTTTTTCTCTTTCAATCCGTGGTCATCGTCTTTGTAACAACTTTTCATCTCTTGACAAGTATATTAAAAACCTTACTCAAAAGTTCCAAAACCAAAATTATCCTTCCGCTCTTTTAAAATCCCGTATAATCCCATCACACAAAACTTTCCAATGCAAACCTAAAACCTCTAACAAGAACTTCATCAACCTTGTTACCACTTACGTGCCTGGAATTGAAAGCATCAGACCTATTTTGAAAGAATGTCACGATACTTTGTTAATGTGGATATCTTTAAACGATTTTTCTAAAATTGTACCCCGCCTTACTTTCAGAACACCCCCTAACCTTAAAAGTATATTTCGCCGTAACCTATCCTCTCCGAATTTACCACGTCCCTTTGCTGGCTCGTATCCTTGCCAATGTCCTAAATGTAAAACCTGTGCACTAATTGTGCCGTGCAAATCATTCCACAGCCCTAATTTATCCAAGGAATTCAACATTTCTTCATTTGCTACCTGTTCTTCCAAGAATGTCGTATATATGTTATCTTGTAAGCTTTGTAAAGCATTTTATATTGGTTTAACTTCTACTGTTGTTTCGCTACGCATGAACAATCATAGACGTTCTGTTAAAACCAAGTCTCCCTTGCCGGTTGCCCAACATGCCTTATCTCACTGTAAGGATTTTGATGATACTTTTAGTCTAACTCTTATTGATGCTTTACCTACACAATGCTGTGAAAGTTTACTCAGAGATAGAGAAATGGCTGCTATGTTTTTACATAAAGCGCGTATACCACCTGGTTTAAATCTTACATATTAGTTTTTTTCTTCCCACACTCTCATATCTAGTTTCACCTGTTTCCATGCATAACGTTACCTTCGATACTCAATATTTACTTTTATCACCTTCACTTGTCTAGCTTCTTGCCATTGAAGAACTCGCAGTAGTTCGAAATATAGCAATTTCAAGTGTGACTCTTTCTCTGTGTTTTATCTTTATCTACTTTTATTATTAGTGTTAATTTGTTACATTGTTAATAGTGTTTCTTTATTTTTATGTTTCATTAATATATATATGCTGAATTTGGTAGGAACTTTGGCAACTGACTGATAGTCTTTTCAATCTTCAGTGAGCTAGTGCTATAGTGGTTAAGATTTGTTAAGGCAGGAGAGTAATAAATCTTTTTTGTCTCTTTGAGGAATGTCTCTCTTATCTACAATTTCACAGTAGTATATTGAAAACTGGCCTAGGTAATGCATGAAGTACCTATCTAGTATATGCATTACCATCAATGCCAGTGTTTATATGTGAACAAGTTGTGAAAAATGTCAAGTGCAAACAGCAAATGTGAAAATTTCTTCTTAGCATATACCTACTCTGTTTTTTAATTTTGCTATTAATATTTATTAATGGAAAAAAATGTAATCATGCTTTTCTTAATGTGCTTGAGCATTAGTGTATTGCATAAAATAATTGTAAATTTTTCATGAGTAAAATTACTTATTAATTATGGTTTTCCAGGATATAATCTGAGCATAATCTGGATTGGCTACTAAGATTTTGGCCATCTAGATGCTTTGTCCTTCCTCAGGGTACTAAATCAACAGGCTAATCATGGTTTATTTATTTATAAAATCTTACAAATCTTACCATTGGAGCAGATGGGTGAGCCAGTCATGTGTTGCATATCCTTGCCATGACTGATTTGGCAATCGTGAATTGAGTTAGAAGTTGTTCTCTGTGCAAATGTTGATCAGGAGAAAATGTGTGCGTCATTAATTCCACTTGTTCTTAGCCATAAAAGAAGAAATTTGCATAAACCAATCCTACTTTTATTTCAAGAGCAAATTTTATAAATAACAATTAGGACTTACTATGGGCAGCCCCTTGTCTCCATTTCTAGCTAACCTCTTCATGAGCATAAAACTTCTGGATATACAAGATAAAAACATTCACATACAAAACGGATAACATGTTACCATTTTTGGACATAAAAATATTGAACTGTCAAGAAAACCTGGAATTTGAAGTATATAGAAAGAATACACATGCAGGCAATCACATCAAAGCTGATGGTTTAACACCACAATGCACAAATATGCAGTTATCAACAGCTTAACACATCGGCTAGTTAACCTAAAAATTAGCAAAGAAGAATACTTTAAAGAATATAAACAAATAGAAAGAACAATGGTTAAAAATGGTTTTGAAAAGGAACTAGTGCACAAAAAAGTAGAGAGATTCAAGAGGCAAAAACTTATTAAAGAAACCACAACACTTTCAGCAAGAAAAGTTTAGTTAAATTTTAAAAAATTTTCATATTATCCATGGGCTACAAAAATTTTGAGAATATTCTTAAAGATTTTAATATCAAATTAGCACCTGTAAACAGATTTAATGTTAAAAATCTCCTGATTGACAATGTTAATGAGAGTATTCCACAAGAGAAAAAAGCAGGTATTTATAAAATAAGTTGTGCAGAATGTAAAAAATCTACATTGGAAAAACAAAGAGAAACAGGCACATGGTTAAAAGCACATTTCAGGAACATAAAATACGAGCAGTTTGAGAAATAAGTAATGGCATCTCATTTCTGGACAGATAACCAGGACATATTGAATAAAACAAAATTATTAAAACCAGTGTAAGGGCCTACAGAATTAGCAACATGGGAGAAAATCTACATTTACAAGTACAAAGACTGTTTAATGAAATTTGACATTTCCAGTGATAAAAACATAAACTTTAAGTTCATCATGCCTCCACCAGAGCAGATTACACATGCCCACGGCATAACGGTTTATCCTCCAGTCCACAATGGGCTGATGAGGGTTTGTGAAACCAGTTCTACTTATTTTAAACAAGTAAGTGGAGCAAATGAGTGTTAGTTCCACTCAATCATATAATGATCTTAATATATGATTGGCTTCAATATGCAATCTTCCAATTAACAATTTTAGATGATAATCTTTGCTATTCCTAAAAAAACTGTTTATTATTATGCACAAGAGATACAGTTTCTAATATATATATATATATATATATATTGATAATCTTTGTTATTCCTAAAAAAACTGTTTATTATTATGCACAAGAGGTACAGTTTCTAATATATATGGACAATGATGATAGAACATTTAATTCCATAAAAATTGGTTTACTGTGAGCATGAGATGGTAATTGCTGCATTATTCTTAACATTTTCTTTTGCAATTTAAAATATGTGGCAATATGTTGCCAGACTTGTTTTGTTATGATATATCATCAGGAGTACTCTAAAGGAAGAGTGGGACTTCTGACTCTGTAACTTTGCAGATGTAGCAATTGCTGTTCAGTGTGCTTGAGTTTGCAACAGCCAAGATCACATGATGACCATTGGTGTCCTGTACCAGAGTGATAGTGCTTACCAAAGAATTGTCTGATGCATATATGACCATCATTGTAGTCCAAGTTAAAGTAAGATTCAACTAAAAACATGACCTATTACTTGTAAATTCCATCTAATCTGTCGTCTAACACACTCTTATGCTTCACTTATTTTTAATTACGGTCGTCAAGTTGGTTGAAGATAAAGGGGATGTCTTTTCGAAACCGGTCCTACTATTTAAAAGTAAGTGAAGCATAGGAGTGTTAGACAACATATTAGATAGAATTTACATGTAACAAGCTTCACTGTGGGAGTTCCAACAGAATTTTTTAAAATTTTCTTTTAATTTTTCGAAAGTTCTTAAATGAATGACCTTTTACTGTTTCACATGTCATTGTCTGTGTTCACAAGTGCATTGTAGTCTTCAGCATATCAGGGAAATCCATTTCAAAGTAATGGGTGGCAGCCAATCCTAGTAAAGCAGACATATTGAATCACAGAAACAGATCACTTTGCGACGTTTCACCATTATGCTGCACTTTTGATGAAGCTGAATGGTCTGTAACTGTCGTGCCAAAAAGTGTTCCATTAAGTGGAATCTTATATTTTGTGATCTGCTGTTGAATGTTTAATGCATCTAGTTCTTTTTAGCCCATTTTTTCCACACTTTCATCACTGTTCATGGCATCATGCCCCATATAACCAGGAATGTCACTGCAAGAACCACCTGGATGCATGCTGAGTAAGCATTCATCTCTGTTAATCTCTGTCATTTGTCTATATTGTCCCTTTGACATTGAGAGGCATAGTGATTCCTAGATAGACATTTTCTCTTGCTGACCACAATACATAGACCTCCGTGGCCCCTCAACAGTCCTTTTATACTTCTCAGAAGGCACTGCAGGGGCAATGTGCGTGGGCATGTGCAATGACCCTGTTGTTCTGATCGTTGCATGTCATCCCCTGCTTTGCATTTCAGGTCAATTTCATGTTTCTATTTCTTCATTATATTGTATTTTCACATACAGTATTGTATGAAAAACGAACCAAACAAGATCTAAATCCCTTTCGGAGTCAAGAGCAGAAGGTAGTGTTGTGGATGTGCCAAACCTTGTGAATGAAGTGTATATCTGCACTAGTCGAAGAATGTGGGAGCTCATTGCTCAAAGTATATATGCAAACTGAGGAGAGAGAGGGGGGAGTGTTTGCATCTCTATTTGAACGATGTGTATACATTTAAGGAGGAATTTATTTGATTTATTTATGGACGCTCTTTAACATTTAAGGAGGAAGAGATATGTAAATATGACCATTAATTTTGAACTGGAGTTTGCATATTCCTATCGTTTTAGCATTAAGAATGGTGTGAATTATATATTTAATTTTATAATGACAAGAATACATGCTTCAAACCTTCAAAACATTCATTCCTAGCATTGTGTTACCTTTGTCCTAGATCATTTTTAAAACTTATGTGATCTTACTTTTTAGGGAGATTATCGAAAACCAGGTAGCCTTCGTTATCTGCTAAATAAAGAATGGGCATCTATACGTAAATGGATAAGATATCAACCTATAGACCATGTAAAAGATTACTTTGGAGTAAAATTTGGTCTTTACTTTGCATGGCTTGGGTTTTACACACACATGCTGATTCCTGCGGCACTGGTGGGATTAATATGTTTCATCTATGGCTGGGCTACTTTATACTCAAACACACTCAGGTAATATAAAATGTTAAGTATTGCTCATATGAATAATTGATAACTCTATTATAGGCCTTTGTAACAGCATTACTAATTGACTACCCAAAATTATTTTAACTAATAATTAAATACTGGAAATTCAGACATTGTAAATCCTTAAAATAAGAAGGCAAATGGGAAGTTAATGTTTTGAGTCCAGCATTATCAAGGCATTGTCTTAATATTGTGTTATGGTGCTCCCATAAAACATACCTCTTACTCATTTCTCATATTCAATTTATGATAACTTTCTTTGGAGTTTTTATCTTATAATTCAATATTTATTGTAAGCAAGCAAACTAGCATGAAAAAAAAGTTGATAATGATAAACAGAAATGTCATTGTCCACATCTTAACCCATCTCCCAAGGTCAGGGTTAATAGACTCAGATGTATTTCTCACCTGGATAAGCTGCAGCTAAATACAATTTTTATATTATATACAATTCAAGTTGCAAGTTGCAGGGTATTAATATAGTGCTATTCAAAAAAGTTGTTGGTTGGCTGCTATTGGCCATTGGGAATGCTGATATTTATAATTTTTCCCCAGTTTCCAAATTATTTTTGTTTGTTGCTATCAAGGTGGCTGCATTCCAGTAAATTTGCTATTCAAAAGTATTTTTAAGGTTTCAATAATTTTTGGGGAACAGCATAATAAAAAAATATTTTTTAACTAAGTAATTTTGTAGCAAAGCTCTCAAAAGTTTTGTTTTGTTATGATCTCTATTTTTTTAACGAAGTAATTTTGTAGCAAAGCTCTCAAAACTTTTTTTTTGTTATGGCCTCTTTCCATTAACTGTACATTTTGAGCTGTGAGCTGCACATTTTGTGGATAAGTGTTGCATGAAACATATCCTGAATCAATCCCCTTAAGTGAAACCATAAAGAATGTTATAAGTATTTGACTCAGAAGAGATTGTTAATGCATGTTTAACTTTGTTAGATTCCTCTTTAAATTAATATTGAAATTTTATATCTTTGCAGCTCACAGAGTTTCTTCCCTTTAATTTCAACATTCACATAGAGAACCCCTTTTATTAAATATTTAAACACAGCTTAAAACCTCACTGTCATAGCACAGTGAGCAATTTAAATGACTTGGACTCACAGTATTAAAACAGTTCTAATACGTAATAAGAGTGATTGCTGTATATGCTCATATTTCCGAGATATTTATGCAGGTTCACATTTTTAAGGTTTTTAAAATTACTATTAGTGTATTACCTTCCATGAAACATACAAATTCCTTTTAGAGATTCTATGCAGTCATACTTGCATCATGCACTTTAAATTAAAAATTGTATATTGGCATTTTTTGTGTTAAAATAATAAATAATTATGATATTGACCATTTGTGAAATGTTTCATGAAAACTATAAGCAAAGAAGAAAGACAGTGACATTTTTTCAACAAGATTTGCCAACTGCATATACTGTAAATGTGAATATGTAGACAATGTGAAAGGGTGCAGCCCAGAATGATTGTTGCTGCCACTTAGATTACCAGATTGTCATGCAGTTTTTATCTTTGGAGATACTTTAAGGTTAATCCACATATTAAGTATATGTTAGGAAAGCTATAAGAAAGTATCTGCACCCTGCAATAAACTATTTGAAAGGAAATGCAATAGATAACTTATTAAGAATCATTATATGGAGAGTTACCCCAATTATGCTCAGACATTTTTACTTACATTTAAATGGTGAGATTCCCTTTCCCCACCAGCAATTGTATTCAGTTTGATTCCATGGTTTTGCACTATGGCTCTGCAATGCAATTTCCATTGTAGAGATAACGCCAGAGAACAGGAAGTGTGATGTTAGCCCATTCCTTCTCACAGTCTTTCCAGAAAACCTCAATTATAGTGGGACATCCATAAACAAGGCACTATTTCAGCAGACCAAATCTGCAAAAATGCATTGGTAAGGCTTCTGGTGACTTGACAGGGATCCGTTTAAAAGGTATCCCATTGATACCCATTTCTGCAGCCTTCTGGTGTTAATAAGCAAGGGATGATCTGTCAGTGTGACAGAATGCCATATGCAAACATTTGGGGCATTGTCACCATACAACTGAGCAATATCTTCATAAAAAATTTGATCTATGACTTGCTTTGGTAGTAGACTGCATTAATTTTTACATTTTTGGCAACTCTGTGAATGTTGTTACAGCACTCTCCACCGAGTGCAATAACCCACAACCATCATGAACCCATTGGAAAGTTTTTCCTTGTTTTCCTGAATGAACCTGGAGTGCCTCTTTTGGCTCACTGGACAATAGTAACTTGCACAGAGTTGTTTGTATTATCTAGATAAATTCATGCTTCATCCAAAGAAACCGCCCATTGCCACTTTTTACCCTTCCAGATGGTGTTCATTCAGTTTTCTTGCATTGTGAAGCATTCTCTGATGTGCTGTTATTTCAAGAATTGCCTGCATGCTTTATGCAACCATTCTAGGCCCAAATGTTGATGATTTATTCTATAAACAGTCCCTTTGATTTTCCAATGTGACTGGTAATGCTTCTTTGAGCTGGAGGCCTTTCTTGTGTCACTGCTCCCCTCACTTTGGCTACTAGCCCTTTAGGTCATGATGGTTACCTCCTTTTTCTTGTCATTTTTTTGCAGATTAGGCCTCAGGTGGGAATCCATTTTTTTTGCACCTATGGTAATAGCTTTCTGTTTACACCTTTCTACCACCATCGAAAGTCTATAATTGGCATCAGAAAGCCCAACAATATACTCCTGCCACACTGAAGCCATTACAGAGTATCAGACTATATCAGTAGACTGCAGGCACATACTGATCAATTGATGTGATAGCACACATAAGCATGTCCCACTGGAAAGACTGGGAGAGCAAGTCAAAATCATCCGAGCTTAACTGGGGCAACCCTCAGTGGAATCAATGGAAATGCTACTCAAGATCCCTGGGCATCACTGAGACAGAGGAATAACATTTTTAGCATTGTAAATGAGTTGTAACCTAAAGTAACTTATTCAATTCTAGGATACATATAAAATAAATTTGTTTGTTGAATTAATGCCTCATGTAGATTTTAAAGCTATTGTAATGTTATTTGTAATGCATTTCTTTATCTTCTAATCCAGAGCTTACTATGCTTAGTAAAACACTCTCATATACTATTTTGGAAATGAGGTTAATTTAATAGTATTTTATAAAATGTGGTATTTATTTTATTTTATAAAATGTGATATGAATAATATTAGTATTAATTTAATCATGTAATATTGAACATTAATACTCCTTTTTTTTTTTTTTTTTTTTTTTTTTTTTTGCAACAGTGAAGATATATGTACTCTTAAAATAGAGCCGATGTGTCCTTTGTGTGACACATGTCCTTATTGGAATTTAACAGAAGCCTGCAGCTACTCCAGAGTAACATACCTCTTTGACAATTCTTTCACAGTTTTCTTCGCATTCTTCATGTCATTTTGGGGTGAGTATGTATAAAATACAAAAGCTATCATGTCACATTTGCACCTTAACGTAAACAAAAAGTATTATCTTTGACTCATATGTAATATTTTGCACATTATGTAATAGCATTTTAAAACATTGGCTTTATAAATGTAACTTCCATTCTTTTCAATATTTTCCTAAAAAATGTGGTGAAGTGTATATCAGCACTATTTTTTGAATAGTGTTTTAAACAAAACATTGATTGATTTTGGTACAGATTGTACTATATAGGGGTAAAATTAAATAGTAAACAGGGTTCAGAAAAGTTCATGCAGTATGCTGTAAATACAGGAAAATTAGTAATGAAGCTCCCAAGAAAATGTGTATTCTTGGCACCTAATATGGAAATAGATCAGTAGAAAGTATTTATAAGACTTAAGTTGAATTAAGATGGATTTATGGGTTAGATGTTTTGTAGAATCTGAATAGGAGTGCCACAATGTACAGCTTAAAAAAGCAATCAAGTTGGACTTACGAGAGGTTAATGTCAAGAGGTTTGATCAGAGAAAGGATTTGTGATTTACAATGAAGGGTAGGAGATTTTTAATGTTTTATATAGATATAAAAGAATAATTTAGAAGGGATAAATATGTTAAAAAATGAAAAAATAAAATAATTAAAGGAATTGCTTAGTTTAGATCAGGTTTGGAGACTTAAGAGGTCTGAGTGAAGAATTGGTGAAAGGTCTGCTCCATTTTCAAGAATGAGGAAAATGTGATACAACTTTTTTTAATGTCAAAGTACTGTGGAGAAAAGAGCTCATTGTTTAAAAAAAAAAAAAGATCAATTATTAGAAAAGCAGTAGGTTTTAGAAAATTATTCAGGGATCAATCACAAATTAGAAAGCCAGAAAATTTTTTATTAAAGGTTAAGAGAAAATGGTTATGGTCAGTATCTTAAGCTGAATAAAATGTTAAAATAGATGGAACATATTTACATAATGAATAATTTGCAATAGGTAAAATGAGCTTATGAGGGCAAATTGAAAAATCTTTGCCCCTATTATTATTCAGCCAAATGCTTATGCAGGAAACTCAAAAGTACAGGAATAGTCTTGTTGAATTAAAAGTAAAACTTCTAAAATCATGAATTAAATCTGTCGTCTAACACTCTTCATGCTTCACTAACCTTTCATCCTGCTTGGAATAATGCTTCAAATGTATCAATGACATCATCATTCTGTTACTCTTGTTTAGATCATCCAAAAGCTTAGGCACCCACTGACAAGAAACCTTGTGATACCCCAAGGGATCATGAGTTATTTTATAAGCACTGCCATAAGAAATGGCTAGCACCATGGAAATTATCTCAGGTGCACCGACTGATCTCCTTTCACCTTTGCATCCATGCTGGCTATATTTTCTGATGTGAGCAAGGAGCCAGGCCATCCCAACTACTCATTGTTGTTAAGTTCTTCTTGGCCACACCACATACTTTGCATTTGTTGAGATATGTTGGCTGCATTTCTCTATGGATCAAAAACTTTCTTCCTCACTCCATAGAAAACAAATAACACTTTGCTACTGAAATGATGTGGATTAGTTGAGCATTCCAGCCATCTTAGCCAACTGATGGCAGTGCTATGCTTCACAGCAGCCAAGAATTTTGGACCATCCCAAGAAAACCTGTTGCACCACAAATCTATCTTGATTTCTCAATCACACTAATATTTTAGCCAAAGACTTTTCAATTTGTCCTCATAATTTAAGGTATTTAGGGTAGAGTTTAGTTAGTTATATTATGAAATATAAAATAAATAAATGAGGGGAAACTGAGTTTGTGCCTTCAGGTCAAACAAAGCCACAATTATAGCAAATAACCAGTGTAGGATAAGATCATTGTCTTTTGAAATTCTAAGCAGTGATCTCACCAATTTTGAATGAGTTTATGCTTTATGTTATACAGTAAAAACTAACCGCCACAGGTAGCCGAGGTCATTAAGGTGCAGTCTAAGGAGTGGAAGGTCTGGGGTTCCATTTCCACCAGAACCAACCTCCCTGACTGAGTTTTTTTTTTTCCTCCAGGTTTTCCTCAGTCCTCATAAATGGCAAATGCTGGGTACGTACCCTAGACTTATTCCAGGAACGTTTCCTTCCTTAAAAAAAAGAAAATCGTTTCCCAGTTTATCATTTCATCTTATATATCATCAATAGGCCTGTAATGCCTCGGTATTTAAAATGGGCGTTAAATACTATAATAAATAAATAAAAAAAAAGTGTATCTTCCTCGTAGGGGAAAGAGTAGGGAGCGCCAATTGCAGCCAAGGGATTCAAAACACTACACTGTGCTAGTGGGATAGTTTTTACCTGAAAGCCGTGTATACTGGGTGTCCCAGAATTCAATCACACAAATTGCAAGGATTATGGAGGGATCCTAGATGAGCATTTTGAGATATAGAACTTTGATCTGTGGTTTCTAAATGTCATACATTAGCATAAAACCTGTTAATATTCAGCATGCGACTGATTAAACCTCCACAGGAGGTTGGAGAAAAGACAGTCGTTTCACTTACTCCAGGTACTGTTCCTGAATATCGCCATGGTTAAAGGCATGCTACCTATAGTGAGTGACATTAAATATTGTGATGGAAGAGGAGGTTCGAACCTCCATTTTGCATGTTTTTTTTTCTTTCTTTTTTTCCCTCCCTTTTCATTTTTTCGTGTTGTAGTTATTTTATTTGTTTTGTTGTTTCCACTCGTTCATTCTAATGAATAAAGCAAAATAAATTACAATGTGTTTTAACGAATAACATAGCAACTCTAAAACTTGCAAGGGTAAACCTATTATCCAAGTATTATAACCTTGGTCTATGGTGTACGAGTAGTATTATATGTGCAGGTATATTTAAAAATTTAGAAGATGTTTCCTCCACTTTAGCCAATAATGGTAGACATAGTAAGTACTTAAAAGGAAAAATAAACTACTTTCTCCAGAGTAAAGGAAAAATGTACCCGAGTAAAACCAAATACCTAAGAAAAATAAAGTAACTGCATTTCACCCTGCATGAAAACCAAATAAAAAAATTGAAGGATAAAGAAAAAAAAGGTGTTTTAAGTGCAAAAAGCTTCAGAGATATTGTTCAATGTGTTGGCCTGCAACATCCCTGCAAAGAATGCACCTGAAAAAAAAAATTTCTTTGCACGCTCTCAAAAAAATCTGGTGTTTTATGAACCTCAAACAAGCAGCCAACCCCCATTCTAGTAACTGCTCATCAGTGTCAACTGATGATGCATACACTAGACTCTTAAGATGTCCACATAAAAATAATCTTGGGGATTGAGGTCCGAAAAATATGGTGGCCAATTTACAGGACTACCTCTTCAAATCCACTGCCAAGGAAGCACACTGTTGAGATAATCCATACTTCCACACTGAAATGTGGAAGAGCTCCGTGCTACAACTACATCTGATGTTGGATGTTCAGAGGGAAATCTTCTCAAAAACACAGGCAAAACATGGATGAGGAACTGAAGATACATGTGCCCATTTAACTGTGTAAAAGTAGATATCCAATTATTTGATTGGACACAATGCCCGCCAATACATTGATGCTGAAACTGTGCTGATAACTAGCCTCCACCACTGCATGCAGTTGCTCATACTCCCTACATCACTGTTCCTATGGTTCAAAATTAGCTCCTCCTCTAGTGAACTTGGCCTTGTCGGTGAAGAGAACCGTGGAGAAGTCGGGCTGTTCATTCTGCCGATGCAAGGCCCACCTGTAGAACTCTAGTTGGGGACCGAAGTCAGCTGGCCCCAAAGCCTGCACCTTAAGCAGATGATAGAGAAATAGTTGTTTTTCGTGCAGAACCCGATACATGCTGAACTTGTTTGTTTTCATGGCCCTGGCAGTTGCTTGGGTACTGGTGGAAAGTTCCACTTCTTCTTCAACGGCTGGTGTGCGGCACCTTCAGTTTGCATTGGGTCTGTGTACCATTAAAGATCCAATTTCCTGCAAACACTGATGGACATTTTGAAAGGTCGAGCCATAAGGATGAAGGTCTGTCTGGAAATCTATCCCTGAACAGCTGTTCAGCTACAGATGTATGTCCTCTTGCTTCCCCATAAATCAAATGCATATCAGCAAGCTCAGAAAAAGAAAATTTGTTAGCCATGTTTCAGAGCAACTGTAAACAGTATGTTGCATTTGATACACAAAGCAGAAAATGTCCTTTTAACCACTCAAATGACTTTACCTCACGCAACTGCAGTCCTGAACAATAAACAAGAAAGCTGACTGGTTATGATTCCAGTAGTTGGGATTACTTTAGATGGATAATTTCCTTGATGAGCTGTTAGCTAAATTGGTTAGAGTGTCATGCTAATAATGCGAAAGTCATGGATTTTTACCCTCAGTGTAACCTTTTATATATATAATTTTATGTTTTCATAGGCTAGGTTGTCGGTCCTGGTGGTGTGTGGTTACCATACTTGCCTCATACACCCAAGATCGTGGGTTCGAGCCCGGCCAGGACCGATGGTTTTTTTAGGCGTAAAAATCCTAAGTATGGCTTCCTTCAGAAGGGAAATAAAGCTGTGGGTCCCATGTCATACATTTACAGCATGAAAAAGAACCTCAAGCCTGAAAGAGAGGCCTCTGAGCAAAATTTGTCGGCCGTTTCACGCCCTGAGTTGAATGGGACGCTGATGACCTGAGATGTTAAAGAGCGTCCATAAATAAATCAATCAAAAAAAAAAAAAGGCTAGGTTAGGTTAGTTTACTTTAGGTTTAACAAAAAATGTAGGTATAACAAATAATAATAATGAAACTCGACACTAACACTTTCTGACTCACCTGCCATTTGAGCGGAATTTGGCTTTTTCTGCCACCTTTAGGGATTTCGACCACAGGACGGGTTTGGTTTGCAATGTCAAGTCCTAGCTGCAATATGCTAGGTACTTTGTGCCTGGCAATTAACTTCATAGCACTACTGAATGTTATCATTGGTATGCATACCCCGCAGAAAGAACAATTTTACTGAAGTAGCAAAGGCAACAATTTTCAACTTCCCATATATTTTGTATTAACACTACTTTTTCCCGACTACTTGGGCAAGACATGAGCATTCTGAATGAAAATCTAATTCACACACTTACATTATATTCACTTATCTGCTCGAATATCTGATTTCGAAAAGATGTCATAACTTTGAAAGGAATTGTAAGTTCCCTATCTCAAAATGCTTATCTAACACCCCTTCACAATTCTTGCAATTTGTGTGGTTGAGTTTTGGGACACCTTTGTGTGTGTGTGTGTGTGTGTGTGTGTGAGAGAGAGAGAGACAGACAGACAGACAGAAACAGAAATATATCAAACACCGCAGTAATTACATAATTTTCACTATATTTCGAATAACTTGTGTTCTTCAAAGGCAGAATTTAGCAATTAGCTAAATATAGGGGCATGTTGACTTCCTTTCTTATTATGCTATTACTGGTGTTTATCGTAATGGAATATTGATTCATTTGCCATTGTCTGCTATAGCACCTGTAAACAATTTCACTTATTTAGGCATCACATCTTCCAGCAATTTCTGTGAATCATCCTCAGTAATTGTCAATATTTGCAGGAATTTCATTTTTCTAATTTACTTAGTTTTATTAAAATTATTATAACGTGTTCTCCTAAATAAATTACCTCCATTAACATGCTCTCATAAATAACCTCCATTAACACTATCTTGATGCACAAGAATAATTTGTTAAATTCTCTCAACCAAAATCATCTTTGCAAACTCTTGCAGTTCTATTTACAATATATAAGAACAAGTATTTCTATTCAGTTTGTGTGTCTTTCTGCCAAAACTTTTCATTCACTGATCATAGCATCAGCTTCTGACTTAGCTTCGATTCTCAATTTACCTCATCTACATAAATTCTACTTCATTACTGCATACCAGCAACCCAAGAGTAAATTCACTCCTTGTAGTAAAAGAAGTGTGGTTGTTTATTTATCTTCTCGCTTTCTGATGCCGGTACATTACTTTTACAAAAAGGACTATTATTTGCCCTGAACCACCTTAAATTATTTTCCAATGGCGTAAAATTATGCCAAAATTTAAAATGATATTATTACTGGCAAACCAAATCTGCTCATCCTACAAGAAGCATCACTTCTTTGCCTTCTCAAGTTTTACCCTCCCTCCAAACTTGAACCTCCTTCTTTACCTTCTAGCCATCTTTAGAAATGTTTATTAAGCAGTTTTTAAGTTTGATTAGTGATTTTAAATTACTAGATAAGATCATCCCGAAAGATTACTTCTCACGAGAAATCAAATTAAAAGGGCTATCTAATAATGCTAATGTAATTATTCTTCCGACTGATAAATAATCCTCAATAGAATTACAGGACATTTCCTCTTACAATGCCAAAGCTTATTGATAGCTTGATGATGTCACTTATTATGAACCATTGTCTTCTGATGTTACAGTCAAGTTTAATCAAGCTTCATTTATTGCTTCTTCTGGTACTGCAGAAGGACTTAGTCCCCAAGACTCACTCTACTTACTCCAAATGCCCCTCGTACTCCCACCATGTATTTTCTCCCTAAAATTCATAAAAAGAAGTGTAAAGGCCTCCAATTGTAGACAGTCTCAATTCCCTCACTGAATGCTTTTCTGCCCTAGTAGATTTTTGGTTACAACCATTTGTTACATCTAGGTCATTCCATATCAAATATTTCTACTATTTTTTGAATATGCTTAAGAAAGTTGGCCCTTTGGCACATTCTAATATACTTCTGGTCACTATTGATGTGAGTCACTTTATACCAACATTCCCCACTAAGAAGGATTAGCAGCTGTTAGACATTTCTTGGATTCTGGAGCACCTTATACCACATCCATAGATTTCATTTGTCATCTAACTTATCTGGTTCTTACTCACAACGTATTTAGTTTTAATAATAAATATTATCTACAAATTAAAGGCACTGTAATAGGCACCAGAATAGCACCATCTTATTTCAATCTTCAATCTTTTTATGACATGCTTAGAAGAGAAATTTTGTAAGTCACAACCTCAGGTACTATTATTGTGATGGAGATATATTGATGATATATATGTTCTGTGGATTTATGGCTCAGAATCTCTCAATTGTTCCTTATCCATCTTAATTCCAAATTTTCAGTTAAGTTCACCTCTTCTGTCTCTCCCAATACTGCTAAGTTCCTAGATACTGATGTCTCTATATACAGTGGCTCTTTTCTTATGTTCGTGCACGTTAAGCCGACCAATTTGTAACAGTGTCTTCATTTTGATAGCTGTCATCCCCTGCATACCCATCTTAATTCCAAAATTTCAGTTAAGTTCACCTCTTCTGTCTCTCCAAATGCTGCTAAGTTCCTAGATACTGAATCTCTATATGCATTGGCTCTTTTCTTATGTTCGTGCACGTTAAGCCCACCAATTTACAACAGTATCTTCATTTTGGTAGCTGTCATTCCCTGCATACCAAAAGATCTATTCCTTTTTCTCTTTCAATCATTGACCACCATCTTTTTAACTTTTCATTGCTGGACACCTATATTAAAACCCTAGCTCAAAACAAAAATATCCTATTTTTTAGAATCTTGTATCATCCCAGTGCACCAAAAATTCCAATGCAAATCTAAAACTTCCAATAAGAACTTCATTTACCTTGTAAACCTAAAAGAACTTAGGTACAGTGGTTTGTTAAATATACAAATAAGTCAGTATTAGGTGCCACTAAACTTCACTTACTGATTAATTCATTGGAACATGTTTCAAGAGCGTTCACTCTCATCATCAACTGGGGACCGACTTGACTTATTTGTATATTTCATTAACCTTGTTACTACTTATGTTCTGGAATTCAGACCATCAAACCTATTTTGAAAGAATGTCATGATACTTTATGAATACATTCATCTTTAAGTGAGTTTTCTAAATTTGTACCTTGCCTTGCTTTCAGAACACCTCTAACCTCAAAAGTGTATTTTGCCACAATCTATCTCCTTCCAAATTACCCCATCTGGTTGCAGCTCATATCCTTGCCAATGTCCTAAATGTAAAAACCTGTGCACTAATTATGCCATGTCATTTGTTTCACAGCCCCAATTTATCCAGGGAATTTAAGAATACTTCATTTGCTACCTGTTCTTCTAAGAATGTCATATTTATGTTATCTTGTATGAATGATTTATTTCTGCAATTAATTATACATTCAAATATACATTTTTCCTTGCTATCTTTGCAAGTACATAACTTCATAATTACATCAATTTGTTAATTATACATTTTCAATCCATTTTCAGCAGACCACATTACAGTTTAATTTACATTTAACATACAAGGACTCAAGTTTTGCAGTGCCAAAACTAGGTTCTCCCATCTCTTAACCACAGGTTATACGTATGGTAAAGGACTCCTAAAATAAATTACTAATTTTCACCATTGCGTGTGGCACCAAATTCCTTCCTTAAACTTCTTCTCCGCTTGTCCTTGAATTTTCTTAAAAATTACCCTATTTTACACATTTTCTTTAATGTCGTATCTGATAACATTTCTGTTGTAATTTGTCCCATTTTCAATCCCAAATATTATATCTCCACCATTTTACCATTTTGCAACCAACTTTCCACTTTCCTGCACATAATGCATCCTGCTTTATAATTTATCCTTAATCCTTTTAGAAATAATGCTCCTGTATGCATCCAAGCAAAATCTGTTCTTCCAAATTGGTCAAAAATGCCTTTATATTTCTCCTGTCCCCAATTTCTTTTAATTACTTTATATAAATCTGAGGAACTTTTCTCCTCTAAGCTAGCCCAGATCTGTTGCCTCTCTATATCTTCTACTGTATGTCTCACTTCTTTCCAAAGTGCACAAGCATTATTTTCACTTATTGCCATACATCTCCCATTCCATTTTCTTCTAATAGTTTCCCGTCTCTCCATGCCAACACTCTCTTCCCTATACATCTTATTGGTACATAAGACATTCTTTTAGCACATTATTGTCTAGTTTCAAACATCTATACCAATATGTTTACGGAATTTGGGAATCCACACAGTGAAACTTTTGTTAATCTTATTTTGATTTAAAGTAAAACACTAAAAATCATGTCGTCACATTAAAACTCTCTTTAAGTTTCACAAACACACTTATAAAAGTAATTTTGGTACATGTTTCGTGAGGTACATTCCTCACATTGTCAACCAAAACGACGACTGAGGAGCCAATTTCATCAAAGTATGTATGTTACTATGCTTGCTCTGGTGGTCTGTTAATGAACTTAAACAATATGTTGTCTGCTTCCGGTATATCAAAATTCATAAGTTTGTATTCATATTTTTTTATGTAAATTTTTTCCCATATATTAAGTTCTTTCGGATGTTGAATTGTTTTTAGTAATGTTATGTCCTTCTCTATTTCATGATTCTCATTCCAAAAATGTGCAGCCACTGCTGATTTTTCTACTTGTTTGTGTCTAATATTTCTCCAGTGTTCCTTTAATCTTATCCCCAGATTTCTCTTTGTTTTTCCTATGTATATTTTCTCACAATCCTTGTAATTAATTCTATATATACCTGAATGTTCTTCTTTCTTCTTTTTTTGTTTAATTTTATTTAGATTTAATAGTTTACCAACACTATATCTGTTTATTGGTGCTAGAGTAATGTTGTACATGGTACAGATATGTTGATGATGTGTTTGCCATTGTAGAAGATAGATTCATAGAAGATTCATTGAAACTGTTGAACTTGCAAGAAAAAACCATAAAATTCACTATGGAAACCGAGGTTAATAATACTTTACCTTTTCTGGACCTAAGGATAATAAAAAGGAATAAAAATATAGAATTTGGTATATACAGAAAGGACACACATACCGACAATTACATAAAAGCAAAAGGTTTCAACCCCAGACCCCACAAGGAAGCAGCATTCAATAGTATGACATATAGGCTAGTTAATACACCACTCAGTAAAGAAGAATACAAGAAAGAATATGCACATATAATACACACAGCAGAAATAAATGGATTTAACAAACTAATGGTAGATAAAAAAATAAAAAGATTTAAAAATAAAAAGGAAATTAAACTAATCACCACACTCAGTTCTTCACTTAAAGAAAATACCTATCAAAAATTCACATATCACCCTTATGTTAACCATAAATTCCAAAAAATTTTCAAAAAGTACAACATTACTCTAGCACCAATAAACAGATATAGTGTTGGTAAACTATTAAATCTAAATAAAATTAAACAAAAAAAGAAGAAAGAAGAACATTCAGGTATATATAGAATTAATTGCAAGGATTGTGAGAAAATATACATAGGAAAAACAAAGAGAAATCTGGGGATAAGATTAAAGGAACACTGGAGAAATATTAGACACAAACAAGTAGAAAAATCAGCAGTGGCTGCACATTTTTGGAATGAGAATCATGAAATAGAGAAGGACATAACATTACTAAAAACAATTCAACATCCGAAAGAACTTAATATATGGGAAAAAATTTACATAAAAAAATATGAATACAAACTTATGAATTTTGATATACCGGAAGCAGACAACATATTGTTTAAGTTCATTAACAGACCACCAGAGCAAGCATAGTAACATACATACTTTGATGAAATTGGCTCCTCAGTCGTCGTTTTGGTTGACAATGTGAGGAATGTACCTCACGAAACATGTACCAAAATTACTTTTATAAGTGTGTTTGTGAAACTTAAAGAGAGTTTTAATGTGACGACATGATTTTTAGTGTTTTACTTTAAATCAAAATAAGATCTATACCAATATAAATGATTATCCAGGAATGTCTTCTCATACACTCTAGTGCTTCATTTACTTTTAAAATATTGTGGGACCGGTTTCGAAGAGAATCCTTTCCATCCTCGACTGACTTGATGTCTGGTTGGAGAAAGAAAATATCTTCTAAGAGGGCTTGGGGCTCCATCCTAGCTGTACATTTATGGACTGAAAATTTGTATTGCATTCCCCAGGAATGTCGAAGTTCATAAGATCTTTGTGTTTGTAAATGTAAATTCTCTCCCATATATCTAACTCTGTATGTCTATGTGCTTCTTTATGCAACTTTATTTCCTTTTTCAAACATTTTTATTAACTCGCTTTCCTGTCTGTTTGGGTAGAATTTTGTAATTAATTTTTCATGCACTTCTAAATGAGATAGAGACTTGAAAATTTGCACATAGAGCAGAAATGGATGACAATACAATATAATATGGTAATTATCATGGTTTAATGGTTCCATGGTTCAAAAATATGGTTCTGCAGTTTTGAAAGTAAAGCAGTGCAATATCAAACACAAAGGTTTTAAAAAATGTAAGATTGAATGGTAAGAATACATTTCTGTAGTTTCATTAATAATGCATAATAATATAAAATTTATGATAGTCTTTATTTAAAAATAAGAACAGTTGCTACGATGACTATTATATTTATCAATATAATAAATCAATTACAGTGTATTTTGATTTATATTTAATTTCAATGTTTTAATTTTATTAAAATGATTAGAATTCTTTTTGTGTATAATTTGATAACAATACAGTTGCCATGACAACTATTCAAATAAACAGTGTCCAAATTCCAAGAAACGCATGGCTCACGTGTGATCAACTGAGACGATGGAAAAACGTTCTTCTCGACTTGCTAATTACATGCAATGACATGCTAAATATTTTGATAACAATACAGTCGCCATGGCAACTTTTTAAATAAAAACATCAAATTTAAATCCACACAATTAAAACCTTACAAATAACATTTAATAAATCTGATTTCTATTACATAAATTCAATTGCGCTAGTGTGTATTAATAATGTATTAATAATTTGAACTGTGTGAATAAGTAGTGAAGAGTATTATATTTAATATAATATAATGAGTTACATATAGTATCAAAGATTTTGACTTCTACATTGAGGATCTGGTACAAATGTATTTAACACTAAATAAAAATGTTCAAAATTAACTTTGTGTTTCTGTATTTTGTTTTTAATTAAAGGAAAACTACAATTAATCAACTGTTTCGATATATGAATGGAGTAGATAAAATAATTTTCTATTTTAGATGTGATCAAGAGAAAACAAAATGAACTAAATCTAAAAGTTGCTCAATTTTTGTCATTATTTAATTGAGATGTCTAATACTGATTGCAAAATTATGTGCACACAACAGTAAAAAGTAGAAAATAATTTAAATAAATTATTCCATTAGTAGAAAACAAAATAAAAATTTAAAAATCATGTTTTTAATTTCTTAACAGAATAGAAGTTTGATACTTATTCAAAATAATAGAAAATTTAAAACTAAATTATAAATGAACTGAAAAGTATAATATAATTCATCCTAGCCAAATGCAGATTTATAATCCCTGCAAATTCATAATCTCGTAAACTTTTTTAGAAAAATTCTTCCAAACGAAAAACATGGGGCTCATGCAATAAATAAAATTATTAACTGTTGAGAGTATTTATAGTTTAAATTAATTACACAAAAGGTTCAGACAAACTATGAATGCAATAAAAACTTATGGCTTGTGCCCCAAGTTTTTCGTTTGGAAAAATTTTTCTAAAAAGGTTTATGAGATTACAAATTTGCATGGAGTTATAAATCTGCATTTGGTTAGGATGAATTATTTTATACTTTTTAATTCATTTATAATTTAGTTTTAAATTTTCTATTTTGTTGAATAAGTATCAAACTTTTATTCTGTTAAGAAAATAAAAACTTGGTTTTTAAATTTTTTTTTTTATTTAAATTATTTATATCATGCTTATCTATCCAAAAGTGGTGCACTACTGCAGGCCTATCTATTTGTTTGTACTTAACGTTTCTGAGATGTTCCTTTAAATGTGTTCCCAAGTTCCTTTTAGTTCTTCCAATATATTATCACGTTCTTTGCAAGATACCTGACTTTTTTTCTTTTGGGATATTATTAAAAATGTTGTTCCCTTGAACATTTTTAAGAGTGTATCTGTTGTCAATATGATGTTAAAATCCTACAATTGTTTTGAAATTTATTCATAGCTACTGGATGATAGGTAAATTTTTTGAAAACCAGTCTATCTTTTTCGGTCAATAATGTAATGGTGTTCTTAATTAATTTTTTCTTTAGGAATTTATTAAGCTTTTTATTTACTAAATTTTTATGAAAACTATTTATTTCAGCACTCCTGAATTCTTTCACATTCCAATTTGTACTCCTCCTTACTAATTGGTAAATTCACCAGTCTATATATTAAACTATTAAAAATTGCATGTTTGTGAGTAATAAGGTTAAAACCATTAGATTTAATATAGTTGTTTGTGTGAGTATTCTTCGTATATATTCCAAATTCTCATGATTCTTTTTAATTTTCATCGAAAATTGGTAACATTCCTTTGGTTTCTGTTTCAAATGTGAAGAAGATATTCCTGTTCTGCATATTTAAGAGCTTAAATGCATCTTCAACCAATTTCTTATGCACTATACAAAGATGTTGTCAATGTATCTATACCAGCATTTAAAATAGTGTGGAAAGGCAGAAACTGTATGAGTTTCTAATTTGCTCATAAATAAATCTGCCAGAAAGGGGGACAAAGGATTCCCCATTGTCAGTCCTGTTTGCTGTTTTTAGAATTCACCTGTAAAACTAAAATAAGACTGGTCAATGCAAATATTAGTAACGTAGGTGTATTGCTTCCTATGTGTTTCTTTAACTCCTATCTCCTTTAATGAGTGGTGACACCACACTACACTACACCAAAAGATACTAAAATATCAGATGGTAAAACTTTAATATCTTTAATTTTTTATATAAACTGAAGTGAGTTCTTTATGCTCCTACTTTCAAATTTTGGTAGAGCTGTAAATCAGTCTGTAAGCCATTTTGCTAGAAAAAATGCAGGTGTATTTATATTATTAATGATGGGTCTGAATTGATTAATTGATGTTGGACCATAATATAAACATGTTCTGCAGCAATCAAATGTTGTGTTTTGTTTGGAATCAATCATATTCCAAGTAAGCAGATACAAATATGGTTGAGTTATTACAAAACAAAAACAATGAAATTACCTGTTAATGAGTCACCAGAGGCCATGGGTTCCTTTTATCAAAACATTCAGTAAGATCCCTGAACAACTTGTAAAAGTTTGTTGGTAGAGTTTGGATTCACCCTGTATGCATTGGATCACTGAAACTGTCAACCTATAATCCCTAATTCGGTTATCTTTAAATTCATTTGTTAAACCTGCATCAGGTGAAGCATATACAAAGATACAGATTAAGATATAGACAAAGGTATGAAACAGTCACCCATCAGAGTGAGGCAATTATACTTTTTTTTTCTGTTGTGACAGTTTTCTAAGGACCATCACCTTGCTCATCTTTACAGAACATTCTACCATATTTAAATTCATGACACACTTTTTTCTATATCATCAAACAGAGCACATTTCCCCATTTTGATGAATTTCAGGAGACATCCCCATCATTTGCAACTTTTTAATACAGCTCTTTGCTTTAAATGTACCATTTTCTTGGTAAATCAGCAAGAATCTAGGAATAAAGAAGTGGTCTAATGTACCAAGGAAAAAAATATGGTGAATGTGAAATCAAAAAATAATAATTGGAAATAGGAAATTATGTGGATAAAGTAAAAATAAAATGGTTAAGGAAGATTAATGAATTAGATGGATATAAAAATTACTAGGTATTAGATTTAAGGACAAATAGGGCCCAATAGCTTAATAACTACAGTGTTTGAACATGTTGGAGCCCAGGTAACTCAGCAACTTAGTCTAGTGTTTTATAATTTGCTTACATATACGGGTTACCAAATTTTTGTTGTGGTTTGCCTTCTGGGATTGCCAAAGGTATTGACCCTGTTTGTTATATTTAATTGGTTTTTTTTTCTTTTTGTGTTAATTTTGTTATAAATATTTTATGTGTTGATGTATGATAAATTAAAATTAAAATAGTGAACTAGCACTTCTTTATCATCTTAAAAATGTATGAACTTAAAATTGCTCATGCTACATTAATGCATTTCAACCATTCCTGTGCAAACAATTTAATATTAGGTAAATTAGAAATGGGTTAAAGATGGAGCGTAGTATCAACTCTTGTATACATATCATCTGTAACTTATATTAAAAACAAAATACATGCTTAATTTTTGTGTTCATGGTAATTATAAATGATTATAATTTTAAGCGAGAAAAATAAAATCATTTTTATCTGTATTTGTTGATATTAAATATTGTTTCTTATTCATAGGTACTCTCTTTTTGGAACTTTGGAAGCGTTACTCAGCTGACATAACACATCATTGGGGTTTAACTGGTTTTGATGTACAGGCTGAACATCCAAGGCCAGAATATTTGGCTAGGCTTAAAAATGCAAAGCGAAGATTAAATGTAGTGACTTTTAAAGAAGAACCATATGTGCCCTTCTGGAAGGTCAGAGTACCTGCAACGCTTCTGAGCTTTTCTGTGGTTTTTATGTTGGTAAGTTTTCTTAAGTTTACCCATTACGTACTCCAACTGCACTTATACTGCTTTATCATATGCATAGACTTAGTTGTTGTTTTGAATTTTAAATGGAAATCAGAGTCATACTAAAATGTAAATTTTAAATCCAATTTTAAAAATAGGAAATACTGTCAAATCCGTTGTATTCAGCCCAAATAACTGGCAATACAAAACAATGGCACTTTTCAATAAGAAAAGAAAGAAAAGTTGGAGAAAAATATGGTTGTTTCAGACATGTCATATTGGTGAAATGTTCATTGTCTTTTAATAGTGTCATAGATGCAGTTTATGGATGTGGCATAGCCCCACAGTATTGAGCATGATAACATGGCTGTTGCACACCACTGCATCTATAGATAATGACTGTTGCATGATTGGTTTTTGTGAAGTGCAACCAAATGTTCTTATTCTTATACATAAGTTGGAGCTATAATGGGTGTTAGACACATTATTGGAACAAAAATCATGTGTTATAACTTCATCTTCATATTTGCAATTGGTTACAATGTTTGTTTACCTTATCCCAATATTATATAGCCACCAGTTAAAGTTGCCATCAGGTACAGAAATTTTAGTATGCTTTTTGTTGTAAACTTTAATTACTGAAAATAAAGCTTGTATTTCAAAATTTCATTTCTAAAAATCTACATGAAAAATTTTTCATGCAGTATGTCTACATAATCTAAAAAGTATTTTCCAGTAATCCAGCAAAATTGGTTATCTGGCAGGCTTTGTCCTTAGTTGCTGGATGTAAGAGATTTTCGTGATATGCAAAAACAAGTTCTATATATGGAGAAGTTTTTTGAGATAATTTGAAGTAAGCAATGACGATGTTTAGAGGAGCTTAATTTATTAGCATATGTGCCATATGTCAAGAAATAATATTAAAACATAATCTGTAAAAATACTGATTGTATGTGGTCTGCTCAGCTGCGATTAATATAGGAGAATCTGAAACATTTTTGTAAGCACTGTGCCATGACAGCATTCTTGGAAGGATGGGAATGAGTGTTTAATGAAACCTGAATATTTTCTTTTAATTCTTTTGAATTTTAGATATTGACTCTTTCAGTTTTCGTTCTTGAGCTTAAATACTGCAAATCTACAGCTTGTAGATGCTGGCACAGCTTTTATAAAATTTACTGATTTATCTCTAATAGGAAGGCACATCTCATGGACTCCCATGGGTGGCTTAGGTCATTAAGGCATGGTTTTGTAAGTAGGAGGTCTGGGGTTCAATTCCCACAAGGACCATCCTCCCTGACTGAGGTTTTTTTCAGGTTTTCCTCGGTGTTCAATGGCAAATGCCGGAGAGGTACCCTAAGCTTAGGCCTGGAATGCTCTTTCCTTTAAAAAATATCCTTTTCTAATTTATCATTTCATTTCAATGTCATAAGCGTCACCGCCTGTGATGCCTCAGTAGTTAAAACTGGCATTAAACACTATTTAAAAAAAAATATCATGGTATGCACCTTAAAGCTAGAAGTGAAAGGATTATTTTGCTCCTTATAATATTTTGACACAGAAAGATTATTAGAAAACAAAACAACTCTAATGGTTATAGAAAGTGCTTCACCTTTTTAAGGATTGACTAAAGAGTTTTAAGAAATCATGTTTGATAATTCTTTGATTAGACTGATTTATCCATCAATTAAGATTTTAAGAATGTCATACGATATAACAGGAATTTAACTTACGTGTAATAAATGTTTACACTTAAACAGTATTTATCGGAGGCTCAGTAATTTTAAATATATCTGAAATATTATGCATGATATTGTTTAATTAATTATGGAAGAAGGAGAGTGCTCATATAATAAGTATGTGACTGCTCATAGTAATTATTGGTTTGTAGTCATATAATAAACTTGTACATAAGTGTTATATTTTCTATCAATATTGTAAAATTCATGCAGCTGACTGAAGAGAGAGCTGATATTGTGAAACCTAATGTAACACAAGGAAGTAGTGAAGAGACAAGGCGGTAATGAGATTTTAATGGATTTCTAGAAGCTTCTATGAGTGACGATTGGACTAAGAAAGCTTTTCATTGCTGAAACTTGAGATTTGAACATACGAAACAATTTAAAAGTAGTCAATGGCATTGCTAGGTTTGAAAAAGTTTAGCAACTGTGGGCACCTTGCATTTACTCGTAAGAATCCCGAGACTTGTGTGTTTAACTTGGCATTCATTTGATTCATTGAGAGGGATTCCCAAGACTTAACTAACTTGTACACTTACCTGACTTGGAGGGGCACGCACTTATTGGTAATCTCTTAGTTACATTCAACAGTGGTAATTTTACATTCAAAGTGGAGTAATTCATTTGATGAGGCAGTGTCTCATCTTGATTCTCAAGTCTCATAACATCGAGCATTCTCACTCTACGGAAGCCACTACTAGCCGGTTCTGAAAATGAAAGGAAAAGTTTTAATTCCTTGATAACTTCAAGATGGTCAAGTAATTAGGTCATTGCAAGGTTAGCAATTAACTGGGTCCAGAAGGTCAGTTGTCGGTCCTGGTGGTGTAGTGGTAACCATACTTGCTTTCTAAACCCAAGGTCGCGGGTTCGAATCCGACCAGGATTGATGGAGTTTTTTCGGGCGTAAAAATCGAAGTATGGCTTCCTTTGGAAGAGAAGTAAAGCCGTGGGTCCCATGTACATTTACGGCACGATAAAGAACCTCAAGCCTGAAAGAAGAGGCTCTGAGCAAAATTTGTCGGCTGTTTCATGCCCTGAATAGTATGGGACGCTGATGACCTGAGATGTTAAAGAGCATCCTTAAATAAACAAACCAAAAAAAAAGTCAGCTGTATTTCCAAAACAAAGCAATAAACATGTTTAGTGCAACATCCAAATAGTGTGTTATATTTACAAGTATCTTCTGATTTCTGCTCAGCTTGTTAGTAGAAAACAACAAAAGTGCCCCAAGATGGTCCATTGATGAAGTGTAGGAGGCCTGAGAGATACTGAGCTTTAGCCAAGCCAAAGTTGTTTCTATCTCAGTCACTGGACTACAAGCACTGCCTTCATATTTTGGCACACCCAGCGTGTGGCCAAATGCAGACCACACAACAAAAACCCCAATGTGGGATCAACAACCTAAAAACATCTCAAATTTGGCATCCAATGAGGGGCTGTATCATCACACCACTATCGTGCTTCACTCTTTAGAGATACAAAGCTCCAGATATGTTATGAAAAGATGGGTATTCATTTTTATATGAAATTATTTACAATACAAAGAAGAGTATATATTTTTTTAAAGATTGTAAATATATCATTGCTTAATTTTTAATATAATTATTTTAAAAATAATGACTATGTATTTAATAAATTTGAAGAGTATATAAAAAAATCACTTCTGAATATTGTGCCATAGAGAAAAACCTGAGAATATATGATGAGATATCAGTAATTCTGTTTTTTGAATACAGACCTTGAATGGAAACTTAGACAATATAATATTTTTTTTTTAAAATCAAACTGCAGTATAAATAATTTGTAAACATAAAAAAATTATAAATTTTAGCTTAATTCCCATTAGATTACTTCTATATTTTGTGTTATAAAGCAGCAGCTGCTTTAGAAAATATTTTTAAGGGTGGTATAAAAATGGATTCATCTACACTGCTCCTAGTTGTAAATTATGTCAGATCATAGTGACACGCATTTTTATTAAAACTTTATAGTAAATTATAAACTTAGCAAAACTTTATAGAGAATTGAAATCTTTTTAGAACATAATTTAAAAATATACCTGCAAAAATGTATTGTGGAGAAATCATGGGATATCACTTATAATATTATGTATGAGTTAATGTATTTCTTTAAAATTTTCAGAACAGCACAGTGAAAGTATTGCAGAATTTTTAGGAATATTATCAGATAAAATTTTTAATTATAGGCCTTTAATAAATATTATAGATCAAAATTAAGACCATATGGAGCATTGTTAAAAAAAGAAATGAAAAAACTTCATTATCATCATAATCTAATATATATGTTAAGGATGAAATAGTAAAATGGTTCAAAACTTATTGCTTTATAAGTAATATCACAGGTAAATTGAGGCTGGTGCAAGACTTTTCAACAATTTTCAACAATTTCTGTAATTAGTTCTGGGACTTGAACAATTAATTAAAAGTTTTAGATTGTTAATGTTATCTAGACCAGTTGGTATAAACACACAACAAAGTAATATAGTAAATTATATTTCACTGTGAAAATTCCCGCTATTCAAAACTATAAATGAGTGTTTCTGGCCTGTGTTCTCATTCATATTGGTTGGTTGCTAGTGACCATTGGAGATGCTGATATTTATAGTTTTTTCCCTAGCTTCCCAATAAAGAGCTTCCAAATTATTTTTTCCTATGTTTGTTGCTATCAATTTCAGTAGATGTTCTTTGTTTAAAATGAAGAATGGGTAGTGGCTGTCTTTGACTAATTTCATCCTGAAGAGATGTTCTGACAGGCAATCATGCCCAAGTATGCTGAATTGGGCAACTCCAGTTTTCCTTGGTTTGAATAAAAGATGTTTGAAAGTATTTAGATCACCACAGGTGGCTAAGGTTGTTAAGGCGCGGACTTGTGAGCGGAAGGTCTGGGGTTCGAATCCTGCCAGGACCATCCTCCCTGAGGTTTTTTCCAGGTTTTCCTCAGTCCTCACAACTGGCAAATGCCGGGAAGATACCCTAAAACTTAGGCCTGGAACATTTCCTTCCTTAAAAAAATCCTTTCACAATTTTATCATTTCATTTCATGTATCACCACTGTTAACAGCTTGTGGTGACACAGTAGTAAAAATGGGCGTTAAACACCATTAAAAAAAAAGTATTTAGATCTTCATATTGTTTTCCTTTAAATTTTTGTTCAATATTTTGTTTTTCTTGTTCATTTATTAATCTTTTTATAAGGTTCCCATTCATATGGATCATTCTATCTTTTCTAAAAGTTTGTAGCAAAGCCACAGATACACTGCGTATCTTATAAAGGCTGGTAGCCATGCCACATTCTTTTCTAAGGGCTTTAGTGGATTATTATGTGAATATGATATTAATCTTAAGTAGGCGAACTAACCAAAGTATATGGATGTCCAAGACACAAAATTTTTTTACGTTTTAATATTAATTCAAATTGGAATCGAACACAGTGAAACATCCATTAATAATCTCTTCTGAGTCGGATGTTTAGAACATCCTTTATGGTTTCACTTAAATGAGATTTACTCAGGACATATGTTTTGTGGAACTGTTGTCCACATCATCAATTGTTAAACCACTACTGGATCATTCATAGGAGCTGGGTAAGTAGGTATCTGGTGGTCTAGTGATAAACTTAAATAAAGTGATATCTTATTAATGGATATCATTGTATGATTAGTTGAACTACACACTCTTAAAGCTTCACTTACTTTTTATAAAAGTATGGAACCGGTATGGAATGATATACACATTAAAGAATACATCAAACTGACAGAAATTTGCATAAACCAAGCCTTTTTCACTTTCAAAGGAAAATTTTATAAACAAGAAGCAGGACTTACAATGGGCAGCCCCTTATCTCCATTTCTAGCTAACCTCTTCATGAGTAGATTTGAAACACACATCAACACAGCGTTTCCATTCATATTTAAGGTATGGTACAGATATGTGGATGATATATTTGCCATAGTTGACAGAAAACTCATTGACGATGCCTTAAAACTTCTAAATATTCAAGATAAAAACATTTCATTTACATACGAAATAGAAACAGATAACATGCTGCCATTCCTGGATATTAAAATAATGAAATGCCAAGAAAAACTTAAATTTGGAATATACAGAAAGAATACACATGCAGATAATCACATCAAAGCTGACAGTTTAAACCCTACAGCACACAAACATGCAGTAATTAACAGTTTAACACACCGGCTAGTTAACCTACAAATTAGCAAAGAAGAATATTTTAAAGAATACAAACAAATAGAAGAAACAGCAGTTAAAAATGGTTTTAAAAAAGAACTAGTACATAAAAAGGTGCAGAAATTCAAGAGACAAAAACATATCAAAGAAACCACAACACTTTCAGCAAAAAAAGATAAACTTATTTTTAAAAAATTCACATATCATCCATGGGCCACAAAAAATTTTCAGAATATTCTTAAAGATTTTAATATCAGGTTGGCACCGATTAATAGATTTAATGTTCAAAATTTGCTGATAGATAATGTTAATGACAGTATTCCACAAGAAGAAAAATCAGGTATTTACAAAATAAACTGTGCAGAATGTGAAAAAATCTACATAGGGAAAACTAAGAGAAACATTGGCACACGGTTAAAGGAACATTTCAGGAACATAAAGTACAAGCAAATAGAGAAATCAGCAGTAGCATATAATTTTTGGACACAAAATCACGACATAATAAATAAAACAAAATTATTAAAATCAGTACAAGGACCTACGGAATTAGCAACCTGGGAGAAAATCTACATCTACAAATACAAAAACAGCATAATGAACTTCGACATTGTCGGGGATGAAAACATAAACTACAAGTTTATCACACTGCCACCAGAGCAGAATTTACATTCCCACAGCTCAACGAATGATCCGACAGTTGAACCTTAGCATGGCTGAAGATGGGAACAAATGTTCTCGAAACCGGTTCCATACTTTTATAAAAAGTAAGTGAAGCTTTAAGAGTGTGTAGTTCAACTAATCATACAATGATATCCATTAATATGATTGGCTTCACTGTGTTTAAGTTCCAATTTTACATTTAAGTAAAGTGATATCTGCTTCTGGGATGTGGCAATTCATGAGGTTATGCCCATGTTTTTTGTTATATAAATCCTTTCCCATATGTTTAGTTCTTTTGGTTTAACATTTTTTAATAATTTGATGCTTTTTTCTATTTCATGGTTTTTGTTCCAAAAATGTGCTGCCACAGCTGATTTATCTATTTGTTTGTAACAGATGTTTCTCCATTGTCCCTTAAACCTAATACCTATTTTCTCTTTGTCTTCCCTATATAGATTTTCTCACAATCCTTACAATTAGTCTGGTAAATGCCAGATTTTTTCTCTTTAGGCTTGGAATCTGTTTTGTTTAATTTCAACAAATGTTTTATACTGTATTGGTTTTGAGGTGCTAAGAGGATATTGTACTACTTGAAAAATTTTTTAAGTTTCTTATTAAATAATTTTTCCCCTGATTATTCACTCAAAGGGAAGACAAAGAGAAATATAGGCATTAGGTTTAAGGAACATTGGAGAAACATCTGTTACAAACAAATAGATAAATCAGCTGTGGCAGCACATTTTTGGAATGAAAACCATGAAATAGAAAAATGTATCACATTATTAAAAACTGTTCAACAACCAAAAGAACTAAATTTTTGGGAAAGGATTTATATAAAAAAATATGAGCATAACCTTATGAATTTTGACATCCCGTAAGCAGACAGCACTTTATTTAAGTTAATCACTAGTCCACACAAGAGTCAACTTGGATACCTACTTACCCAGCTCCTATGAATGATCTAACAATCGTTTAACAGCTGAGGATGTGGACAATAGTTCCACGAAACATATGTCCTGAATAAATCTCATTTAAGTGAAACTATAAAGAGTGTCTAAACATGCGACTCAGAAGAGATTTCAAAATTTTTGGAGCTGCTCTCTTCTGGTGACATAAATAAGTTCATTGTCTGTTTCAGATATTTGTTGCAGTTGGGGCAGTGTTTGGTGTTGTTCTGTATCGCATGGCTGTACTGGGATCGCAGCTACTAAATGATGAGTCACAGCTTATAATTTTCATTCCTGCCACAGCAGCCATTATCAATCTTGTGTGCATCATGTTGCTTAATTATGTAAGTAGTGAATTAATTGATTAATTCAGCTTTTATAAATGTAATTCAATTTATTTAATCATGCCTATTATATGAGACTCAGGCTCCATTTCTCCATTTCATTTATCAATGATGGCTGTTAAATATATTCAAATATGTTCAAATAAATAAACATTTGAAGGGAACTTATTAATATATAATTTGTATATGTTACATTAATGCTTTCAGTTGTTAACACTAACTCCACTTACTTATTTAAAACTTTGGACTAGTTTCGGGAGAGGTTCCTCCCATCATCGGCTGCTGTTGACTGAGTGCCGTTGTTCGAAACGGGGGATGGACGCCCGTTCGCCCCTGTGGTGGTATCTCGTGGCTCTAATAGAAACTTGCTGAGTTCATCCAGCGGCGGAAAATCAAAATTCATTAAGTTGTTCTTATTTTTTAAAATGAAAATTCTCTCCCATGTGGATAGTTCTATTGGTTTGCGAAGTTGTTTCAATAATTTAATTTCTGGTTTTATTTCATGATTTTTGTTCCAAAAATGAGCTGCTATTGCTGATTTGTCTATCTGTTTCAATCTAATGTTCCTAAAATGTTCTTTTCTTCGAATTTCTAAATTTCTTTTTGTTTTCCCAATGTAGCTCTGTTCACAATCTGCACATTTAATCTCATATATTCCTGATTTTTGTTCTGTGGGAATGGTATCTTTCATTGTGCAGTCTACTAAATTTTTTATATTGTATTTGTTCTTTGGGGCTAACATAATTCCATGCTCTTTGAATATCTTCTTAAATTTGTTGTGGTAAGTTGGGTGGTATGTGAAACTTTTGAAATTATATCTGTCTTGGGTGTTTTTAAGTGTGGAGACTTCCTTAATCGATTTTTGTCTTTTAGCTTTTTTGATGATTTTTGTTATTGAGTCTGTGTTGAAACCATTAGTTATAGCCGTCTTCATTATATGTTGGTGTTCCATTTTGTACTCGGTTTCAGTCAATGGGATGTTGATTAGTCTGTGTGCTAAACTGTGAAACACTGCATATTTATGTGGGGTGGGGTTATAGCTGTCATTTTTTATGTAATTTTCTGTGTGTGTTTGTTTCCTGTGAATTCCAAAGTTAAAACTGTTTGCATTTCTTATTATTTTTAAATCAAGGAATGGGAGACAACCATTTCTCTCTTCTTCTATGGTAAACTGTACAGATTTGTGTTGTAAGTTGAGGAGTTTCAATGCATCTGTAGAATGTTTTTTAGGTATTATTAGATTGAAACAGATAGACAAATCAGCAATAGCAGCTCATTTTTGGAACAAAAATCATGAAATAAAACCAGAAATTAAATTATTGAAACAACTTCGCAAACCAATAGAACTATCCACATGGGAGAGAATTTTCATTTTAAAAAATAAGAACAACTTAATGAATTTTGATTTTCTGCCGCTGGATGAACTCAGCAAGTTTCTATTAGAGCCACGAGATACCACCACAGGGGCGAACGGGCGTCCATCCCCCGTTTCGAACAACGGCACTCAGTCAACAGCAGCCGATGATGGGAGGAACCTCTCCCGAAACTAGTCCAAAGTTTTAAATAAGTAAGTGGAGTTAGTGTTAACAACTGAAAGCATTAATGTAACATATATTACCACTCCATTGTCTACAGCTTCGTAAGTACAATTTTTACTTAATTATAATTTGTATGTTTGTGTAACCCTAAATTTCCAAGTAGCTCTTGGCATTTTAATAAAATGCTAGCATTTATTGAACTGTTGATTTGCTTATAGTTTTTAGTTTCAGGCAGAGCTTAGTATTGTATATCACAAAACAGGAAGCTCATAAGTAGAAAGAGTCAAATTCCTTTGTTAACAGATTCCAAAATTCAAGTGTATAGGGGTGAAATTTCATGAGTGCCAGTCAGCATCTTGATGACACTCAAAATTTAATATATGATATGAGACAAAATCATAGGGAAAGAATCATATTTGACTATATTTAAAATAGATTATTATATTGAATATATTCTATTTTATTATGTGGTTATATAAATAAGATAAAGAGTCATTAATCAGATTAAAACAAAATCCTTTGAAGATCCAAATTTATATGAGACAGAGGAAGTTGCACGTAAGACACAATAGCAGAAAATGTGTTTTATGTAAGTGCGAAGAAGGATGGAAATTAATGTGAACATGCGAGAGTTTGCTTATTTAATAAAAGTAAGATTAATATAAAATTAGTGGAGTAGGAGATCAATCAGCACTAGCATTTTGGATTGTAATATTGGAGTTTTATTGGCAATTAGAGTAGTGGAGCTTCACCCATTTTATGACTCAAAATGGTTTATTGCCTTAAATAGAGATATTGAGAAGTTACAAAACAGATATATGAATATATGAATACAGAAATAGTGATAATTGGGGATTTGATTGTTAGGATAGGGGAATAACATGTTATAATAAATACTATAGAGGATGAAGTTGGTATAGGCGAATTGGAGGAAAGAAAAAGTAGAGATAAAATATCAAATAATGAGAGCAAGAAGTTAGTACAGTTTAGTGAGGAAAATAATGTAATTATATGAGAGGCAATGATAAAAAGTCCATTATGCAGGAACTCCATAAACTAAGAAGCAAATTCTTAAATGATTTGAATAACTTTTGATAAAAATGAGTATAAAATCCAAATTAGTTAAAGTTAATGAAATTAAATAAGTTGTGAAATTACTGAGTATTAGGGGAACAAAATTAGAAATACTTGCAGTCTCTAAGTGCTACAAAAGGAAAGCACATTTTTAGAATTATCATTATTATTGAAATTAAACCACAAAAATTAATGGTATACTATTAATTAAATGAAATATATGTCCACTGATAGACAAAGCTATACTGTGTCAGTATTATTAAACATTTTTAAATGTAACCATGTTTATGAACTGAGCCCTTGGATCATCTTCACATTCACCAAAATAGAGAGAAATAACAGAAAGTTTAGACTTTTATTATTATTATTATTATTTGGTTTATTTACGGACACTCTTTAATACCTCAGCTCAGCATCCCATTCTATTCAGGGCGTGAAATGGCCAACAAATTTTGCTCAGAAGCCTCTTTTTTCAGGCTTGAGGTTCTTTATCGTGCCACAAATGTACGACACGGGACCCATGGCTTTACTTCCCTTCCGAAGGTAGCCATACTTATTATTTTTACACCCGAAAAAATCCATCGGTCCTGGCCGGGTTCGAACCCGCATTTTGGGTTTAGGAGGCAAGTATGGTAACCACTACACCACCAGGACCAACAAGTTTAGACTTACATTGTGTATTTAAGAAGGTGTTCAATGTTTCAATAAAATAAAAACATGTTACTAATCTGAAGCAATCACACTGTACAAAGCAAATAAAAAAAAAAAAGAAAGTTAATGTAGATTTTCATGGTTTTGAAATTTAATTTAAATGTTATCGTAGTAAAATCATTTAACACAAACTTTTTCTGAAGGTTATTACAGAGTGATTTTGCAAACAAATATAATTCTTGCACACATATTAGATCAGTATTTTACATTTGCTATCTTTACGATGATGCTTTTGTTAAATATAAAACATTTGCATCATTATGAATAAGTTTATATGCTGAATTAATTTGTCCTCTTATTTTAAAACAATATATATACAGAATTATATGCAAAAGTGATTTTAAATTTTGGTTTTTCAAGCATATCCCTGCTCCTAATGATCCAATTTGGCTAATTTTCAGTAATTTAATTTTATTTAAATGGTATATACCGAATTTTGTTGTGAAGAAACAAATATTGGTGCCACTTGACCAAATTTTAAATTTTGCATTTCAAGACCAAGAATTTTGCGTTTCAGGTAAATACCCACTCTTAATGGCCTGATTTCCTTGATTTTCAGGGACTTTTTTCTTTATTTAAATGTTATATATGCAGTTTCATTGCAAAAAAGCAAATATTGGTGCCAGTAGTGTAATTTTTAAAATTTGGGTTTCGGGTAAACCCCCACTCCCAAAAATCTGATTTCACTGATTTTCAGAAATTATTTCTCTTATTTTATTGCAATGGCATATATCGAGTATCCTTTAAAAAAATAATTGCAGCCGCTAGAGAAATTTTTTATATTTTGCTTTAACTCATTTTTCAGGTAAACCCCCACTTCTAATAATCTGATGTAATTTTCAGAAACTATTTTTATTTGATTTGAATAGTGTATGCTGAGTTTTGTTAAGAAAAAACAAATATTGCTGCTACTAGAGCAATTTTTAAATTTGGGGTTTCAGGTAACTCCCACTCCTAATGGCCCGATTTCCCTTATTTTAGAAACTATTTTTCTTATTTTATTTAAATCCTATATAAGGAGTTTTGTTGCATAAAAACAAATATTAATGCCACTAGAGCAATTTTTAAATTTTAAGTAAATTACCCCTTCCAGAAAAACAAATATTAATGTCGCTAGAGCAATTTTTAAATTTTGAGTAAATGCCCCTCCAAACAGTACAATTTCAGTGATTTAAGAAACTATTTTTCTTATTTGATTTTAAAGATATATGCTGAGTGTTGTTGTGAAAAACAATTATTAGTCCTACTAGAGCAATTTTTAAATTTTGGGCTTCAGGTAACCCCTCCCTCCTAATAGCACAATTTTGTTGATTTTAAGAAACTGATTTTCTTATTTTAAATTAAATGTTATATATGGGGTTTCATTGTGAAAAACAAATATTAATTCTGCTAGAATGATTTTTAAATTTTGGTTCCATGTAAACCTCTCTTTCCCCTCCTGATAGTACAATTTCTTTGATTTTCAAAAACTACTAGAAAATTTTTATTTTATTTCACTGGCATATACCAAGTTTTCTTTAAAAAAAATTAAAATGTGACTGCTAGAGTGATTTTTAAATTTTGCTTTAACCCTGACTCCCCCCCCAGGTGAACCTCCACTCATAATAATCTGATTTCACTGATTTTAAGAAACTGTTTTTCTTATATGATTTAAATGGTATGTGCCAAGTTTTGTTATGAAAAAAACTGTTATTGGTGCTTATAGAATGATTTTTAAATTTTAGGTTTCACTCACTCCTAATAATCAGATTTTTCAGAAACTATTTTCCCTGTTTTAGTTAAATGGCATATGTGGAGTTTTGTGTGAAAAAAACATGTTAATGCCACTTATATGTTTTTTAAATTTTGGGATGCAGGTAACCCCCCATTCTGAATTCACTAATTTTTGAAAACCGTTTTTCTTGTTTCATTTTAATGGCACAACCAAGTTTTCTTTAACAAAAATTTAAATTGCGACTGCTTGAGCAATTTTAAAATTTTGCTTTAACCCCAAATACTTTTATCAATTTATTTAAAAGAAATCTACCAAGTGTCGTTGAAGAAAAAAAATAATATTGCGGCCGCTAGAGAGATTTTTCATTTTTTTAAAAAAAAATTTGTTTTAGGTTAACCTGCAGAATTCTGTGGGCTTTATGTTCTGGATTATCCTAATACAGATTTTTTAAAAATACTTTTATCAATTATATAAAAGAAATGTACCGAGTTTCATTGAAGGAAAAAAAAATTGCGGCCACTAGAGCAATTTTTCATTTTTTTAAAAAAATTTTCTTTAGGTTAACCTACAGAATTCTGTGGGCTTTATGTTCTGGATTATTCTAATACAGAGTTTTTGCAGTGTAAATACTCTTTCAAAACAATAATGACCCCAAACTTCAATACCATATGATGTGTGTGGCTAAATGATTCCATTATTAATCTTCTGTGGGTCTTCTGTGGGTATGAAATTACTCAGTATGTAAATTGCTTTACTAATTTTATTGCATATGTATTCAATGTGATCTGACCAGAACAATGTGTTATTTAAATATATTCCTAAGAATTTATGTCTGTTTGATTCTGATGTGGAGTGAATGGGTAACTTAAGATCTACATGAATTCTGTTTGGTGAGCATATATATAATGATTTTATTTTGTCCATATTGCATTTGAAGTTATTTGCACTGAAATGGCTTAGAAAGTTGATCGTTACCTTACTCATATTTTTCTGTAATATTTCATTGTTTTTTCCGCTGCGTATATCCATGGTGTCATCTGCATAGGTGTTATTGTATTATTTGGTGTAGGTTTTTATTTATTTATGGATGCTCTTTAACGTCTCAGGTCATCAGTTATTCAATTCAGGGCATGAAATGGTCGATAAATTTTCCTCAGAGTCCTCTTCTTTCAGACTTTAGGTTCTTTTATGTGCCATAAATCTATGGCATAGACCCACAGCTTTACCTCCCTTCCAAAGGAAGCTATACTTATGATTATTACTTGTCCCTAGGTGGAATGTTGTTTATGTACATAAGTCATAATAGACCTAGAACACTTCCTTGTTGGACTCCAAATTTAACAGTTTTGTAGTCTGATTTATAAGGTAATAAATTGTTTCCTTTTTGAAAGTCAATTTTTGTACATTGTTTTCTATCTTTTAAATAGGAAGAGATTCAATTTTTAGTTATGCCTCTTATTCCATAATGTTCCAGCTTGTGGATCAATAAGTTATGATTTACATGGTCGAATGCTTTAGAAAAGTCGAAAAATAATGCACAGTTTTATTCATTTGTTTCTCTTTTTAGTAGAATAGAATATTTGAGGATAATGAGTTTTGTCTGAAATATGCAAAGTATGATTGGGCAACATATAACATGCAAAATATTTTCACAAACTTAACTCCTTTGTCTACAAATATTAAGTTCTAAGACATCTTGAGTAGTAGTCCTACTGCTTCACATAAATAGAACACTATATACTCAGTAGGATTAAGAAAGGAATTTTGTTAAATTGAAACTCTTATTCACTAAATGGCATTATGAAATTTGTTATAAACCTTTCAAAAATGATCAACTAGTTAGATACAGTTTTTAACATACCTTTGTATAGATTCTACATGATAGATAGCAGGCTTTGATGGGCAGGAAGAATGTGAGTCGATGACACACTTCTGTCCTGTTTGGTAGATGCTTCTCAATTGATAATTTTTTTCTTCTTTTTCATTTTCTTCTTCTCAATCAGGATACAATAACGAAAGTCTCCCTGTATAAAATGACTAACTCTCTCTCTGACTCTGCTGTCATTTCATAATAACTGACTTTTCCCTAATAATACTATGTTAACGAACCCTCAGTAATCTATGCAATATATGTATATGCAACATTAAGCTAGGTTTAATACAAGGTTGCAAGCTGAGTGTAATTTCATTTAACTTATTTATTGATACGAGAGGAGATAGGAAAAAATAACATGCATCTTCCTTTAGTATTTAATAAAGAATACCAACACTATTATTTCCAGGTGATCTTGTTGTAGGGTCCATTTCAAGTGATGGGTTATCAAAACTTATTTATAATTAAACAAACTATTGTAAAGAATGAAGTTTGGAGATAAATAAAAATTAAGTTATGGTGTTTAAGAGGGGAAATAAACTCTGAAAAGATGAAAAATGGAAAATCGAATGCAAGGAAATTAAGGTGATAAGATTTTACACTGAGACAGTAGAGACAAAAATGGATTTTGGGGTGGAAAATTTGGGGTCTGGACGAAGGATGGGTATATATGGGCATAACAAATAAATCGTCCTTTAAACAAATTTTGAGTCTACCTAAATTTCACCTAATGGAGTGGTACTGGCAGAAATGGGAGTTTGGATAAAAAAGGCAAAATAATTGAAAGGGTATTGAAATACTGGTATAGGATAAGGGATTAAATTATGGAGATGAAGGAGTGTTTAATTATGCAAGAAAATGAAATCAGAAAAGGAGTTGGGATAGAAAATTAGGAGTTTTTTAAAGGTATTGGAATGGTGGGTGTATGGAGTTCAAGAGAGTATAATAATAAAGAATTTAGAAAAAAGTAAGAGTCAGCGTAGAAGATAGGCAAAAGAAAGAGACATTTGGTAATTTTAAAGATAAAATTTCCTTTAAATAATATATAGATTTAAAAAAGAATGGGGCAGAGAAAAATATGTAAAAATCTGTGATAAAAAGGGTGAGCTGGATACCCATAAACTAGAACAGGTGTTCGCATTAAAGGATTTGAGAAAAGATAATTACTAAGAGATATGTCCATTGTGTGTAAGTAAGGGGAATGATTTATGCTGTATAACTGAATATAGAGAAACAAAAAGATAGAAAGAAAAACATGGTCAGAAAAATGAAATAATTTACAAAGTGAAATGGTATTAAGAAAAATGCTGCATATAAGGGCAGATAGGGATATCAAGAGATTAGGGAAATTTTTTGAAAGTGTGCAAGAAAAATAAGGATAGAATAATATTACTTGAAATTAGTTCCCAAAGAAAAGTAGGAGTAGTATTGCAATTAATTAAATTCCATTACACGTGCAACCATGGTGTTAGGGTGTAAAGGGTTTGATAGATCAATGCAGCTCCTAAGGGTAGTTTGTGATATAGTTAAATTAAAAATATGAATTCGGTATACTAATGTAGAGTACAGATTAGGAGATGAAGATGGGGATACTCATGTCTTTAGAGTTCTCATGTTGGTCAAAAGTAGGATTAGAGACCTCTGGATTTACCAAAGGCTTTGAAAAATTGGGGTTGGGGGAAAGATTTAATCAGAACAAACATTTGCAGCTTACCATGGGGAATCTGAAGGGATTGAAGAAAAATAAGTGGTCCCATTGCAATCCCAGAGAATGAAATGTTAAATGGAGGCAAGGGAAAGTGTTTTTAGAAAATGTGACAATTAAAATAATGTTTTGATACATATAAAAGCTGAGTCTGAAAATGTTCTGGGTGGCCCTTGTATAATTTGAAGTGTTTTGCACTATTCTTTTAATCATGTTGTATGTATTTTCATTTTTCAGTTCTATGATTGGTTGGCAGTTAAACTTACAGAAATGGAGCTCCTTCGAACACAAACTGAATTTGATGACAGCTTGACACTTAAAATTTACTTATTTCAGTTTGTGAATTACTATACCTCAATATTTTATATTGCATTCCTTAAAGGCAAATTTGTTGGCTATCCATCAAAATATAATCGCATCTTAAATTACCGCCAAGAAGAGGTATGTACAGTAAATCCTTTTATAATGCATATGTTTGAAGTTGTTAACTGTGAAGTAAAAGTTAATCTTTTCTTACAGTGTAGTCCTGGAGGATGTCTAATGGAGCTTTGTATACAACTTGCCATTATAATGATTGGCAAGCAATCAGTCAATACAATTCTGGAAATGATAATTCCGTAAGTATATATAGAGTTAACAAGCATGGAGCAGTAATTGATTTGAAATTTCCTGATTTGTTCTATGCTGCTAATTAATACCATTCAATCAGGTTCTGTTCCAGTCAGGTTGAGTTATGCAATAGTGTGAAGTAAGAAGTATTATGTAGAATGGGACCTGTAATTTATTCCCAGTTAATTATTGTTTGAAATAGAGCACATATTTAGAAAAGTTGAAAAATGGCTTCCATGATGGAAAGACATTCAAGGCTGTAAAGAATTGTGTTTATTAAGGAATAAAATTAAATATTAAAGGATGTAAAAAGTGTAAAATTTGATCAAGATGAGGCTAGCAGTGGAGTTAAATAGAAAGGGTTTAGATCTATTGCAGTAGAAATGATATGGTTTGAGAGGATACAGGAGGTAACTGGTAATGAGTGTGGATGTTTTGGTAATTTAGGGAATGTGCACACATTGATATAATGAACTTTAAGATAGAATGCATGTGTATAGAACTAATATTGAAATGCAAAATGTAAATTGTTCAAAGCAAGTTCTTATTTATCAGGTTGCCTTTTACAGAATTGTCCAAAGTGCTTGCCATTGACCTGATTGCACAGCTCTATGTGTTAATGGCTTGATTGAGACACATCATACTGCTCCATGAGTTATCTTTTGGTAACTGCAATTCTTACTAGGAGCTCTACTTCTGTGTTAACTGGAGTCTTGTGCATGACTAACGTTGTGTCCCCAGAGAAGATAATCCATTGTGAGATCTGGGGACCAGCTGATCAAATGGCCAATTCATAATTTAAAACTTTCATTGAAAAAAGTTCTGATGGTGTATGTGAAGTGGGAAGAGAAAGCCAGCAAAATCTATTCAAGTGAGCAAGAAACGAATAACATTGGTTATAATAATTTCTGCCCATTTCAAATTCATTCTCATCTGAAACTTAAGACATCTTTGAATAAATTCATGTGATACATGTCATACTAAACACTCTCATTGCTGCACTTACTTGTGTAATATTTGGAACCGGTTTCGAAGACCTTCGTCTTCATCTTCGGCCAAGGGTGCGACTGATTGGAGAATCCAATAGCTCTGTAGAGTTGAAGCTCTGCTGTGGTGGTGTTTTAATGTACTTAAAGTTGGTGTTTTCTACCTTTGGAATATCAAAGTTCATTAATTGATCTCTGTATTTATTAGTGTAAATTTTTTCCCAAGTATCCAGTTCTATATGTTCCCGAGTCTCTTTTAATAAATTCACCTTCACAATCTTGTGGTTTTTGTCCAAAATGATATGCCACAGCTTATCTATCTGTCTGTTTATATTTTATGTTCCTGAAATGCTCTTCTAAACGTGTGCCTATGTTTCTCTTTGTTTTTCCAATATAGATCTTTTCACAATCTGCACATGTTATTCTGTAAATACCTGCTTTTTTCTCTTGTGGGGTGTTTATGCAGGAACGAAAAGGTGCCTTCCTGTGTCATTTTGGGCATCTATAAATATTCTTTGTATGCCTTTATTTCTGTGCATCCATGACACAAAAACTTAAAGATGTGTTCATTTATAACATTGAAATAGAAATGAATAAAAGTTTAAAATTCTGAAATTAGAGTGAATAATGTTTTGTTACAGTCATGTATAAATAGGAATTTTATTTTCACAGGTTGGCATATAAGACTTGGAATACATTTAAAATAAAGACGGGAATAGTATCTGAACAAAAAGAAAACACTAAAGTGACAAATCAGTGGACTGAAGATTACAAACTCTTAGATTGGGGTCCAAGGGGACTATTTCCAGAGTATTTGGAAATGGGTATGTATGCATATCACCATTTTTTTCCTTTTTTGTTGCACGGATAGTAATTTATGCTTTTTCCTTGTTGCACAAAATCTATCATTCATTATGTATATACTTATAACATTACTGAGATTGTGCATTTAACTCTTATTTGTAAGACATGGGACAAGTAATGTTGGAGGTTTATAGGTTGTGCTAAAAAATCAAAAGATAACTTTGAAATTATATGCCTCGATACCAAAAGTTTACAAAACATATTTTTATCATTAATGGAATTGGAAGTTGTTGCATTTCGCTCTTAAGCTATGGTTTGCATTGTTTCAATTATGAACTGGGAGGTATGCTCCCAAGATGTTGAGCTTGGTATTTTAAAGTTATTAGCACATACAGATAATCTATAAGAACAAATGATCCTGCCTTTTTCTATCATAAAATAATTTGAATTTTAGAATCATATTGTTTTAGCAATAGCTAAACTGTATGAATTCTTGAAATATTTTGCAATATACTTAATTACTCCTTCAAAGGAAATAGATAAGCCAGAGCTACCAACTATATTGGATTAATCATAACCTACAGTTCCCACCCCAACTATTATTGCATTAAAGTAAAAGGGGAAATTGTTAAGAAAATTATTATTATTATTATTATTATTATTATTATTATTGTTATTATCCTTACAAAAAGAAAAAGAGAAAAATGTCAACCCTGCTTCCATCTTTGGGCAACCAATAGCAACTACCAACTATGCAGGATATAATAGTACTTCCATTTACTGTAGTTGTGCATTTAATAAATAACCTTGGGCTGATGTTACATTATTGTAGAGCATAGACAGCATTATTATTTTAATGAAATTCTATGCTAAGCTCTTTATTTTTATTTGTTTGCAATTTATTTACAGGGTTTATATGCTGTGTTTCTATATTATGTGTATAACTGGCTATAATTATTGAGAGTATTTTAATTGCAAGTGAATGGTTTTATAAAATAAAATATAAAAGTTCTCAGATTTCATGCACTAGCAAGAGGATAGCAATGTATCAAAAATATTTAGATGGTTAGGAAAGGAATGGTCATATCTTAAGCATATATTTTTTCAACATATTTTTATGTAACTATTTAGAAGTATGTGGTTTGTTGCATTTATTAAAAACTTTAAAAATAAGTTTGTAATCAAATCTAGTAAGACTATGTTGAAGGAGTGAGTGAAAATCAGAAAGACTGGACTATGGTAAAATCTCTTCTTACATTCCCTTCTGGCTGTGTTTCTGATGCCAAGAAAACTGCTGAATTTTGCTTTCTGTGTATAACAAAGCAACTTCAGTGCAGGGTGTATCCCTACTGAAGGGGAAAGCTTTACAATTCATAATGTGACTATAGCTCTTTCAACCTCTTTCTTTGTATCTTCAGTTCTTAAGCATGAGCTCAAAGACTTAGAACAAAGAAAGAAGAGTGGATTTGAAAAATAGAAACTGAATAAACAGTAGAGTGAAGCATTTGTGTTTATGGATTCTGGAAGGAAACTACAGTTTCCAGTAGTAAAGTCAGTAATTAAGGAGCATATACTATTTAATGCCATTACAAAAAGACACAAGGAGTAAAATTTTGGAGCATTAGTGGTGAGGCTGGATTAAATTTAGTCAATTGAATCTAAAGTGCAGAGGAAAAAAATACTTTTTTTAAGGCAAAGCATGTCAGAAATCCAGTTTACAGGCATCTTACAAGGTGTGGATGATAATGGCTAAGCACCAAATGTCCTTCAATCTGTGAAGATATTTATTATGTAATTAAAATGACAAATTATTTTGGCAATGACAGCTGCAAAAATGTTTGAAACATTGTCACTATCCCATCAACTGTTTCAAGAAGAATTTTGGAGATTAGTAGTCAACTTGACACACATCTAAAAATGAAATAGAAAAAGTGAATATATTCTATCACTTTGTTCAAGAATGCAGACATTGCTGACATATGTCAGCTGTTAATTTTTATAACGGTAATAAAACCATTAATTTCCATCAAAGAGGAACTACCGGATCTAGTACCACTCCTACTAGTACAAAAGACTCTGAAATCTAGTCATCAATGGTATTAGAGTTAGATAACTGGAGGATTTTCCAGGTGCTCTTACATGGTGGCTGGTGGTGCTAGGGTGCATGACTAGTAAAAGCATGGGCTTAGTAGGGTTTACTAAGAGAAAAATTGTGTAAATACCCTATCTTACACTGCATTATTCTTCAAGGGTTTCTCTGCATCAAATTTGTTAAGGTGAATAGAGTGATGAAAGATGTTACTAGAATTGTCATTATGATTAGAGATGGCAACCATGCTCAGGAACCATAAGGAAACTGGTGAAACTTCTGCAAGGGCTATCTGCAAACTTTTCTAATATTCTCCTTTAGTCTGAAATGCAGTGCCTATGTGCAGAGAAAATCCTCAAAGCATATTCTGTATAAGAAAGGTCTCTCAATTCTTAGAAGACAATGGAAAGGGAGATTCTGATAGCACTGAATAACTTAGAACAAATAATAGCTTTGCTCTTTAATTTTTAATAAATATCATTGTACATCTAAACAGCTGCATCTTAAGGCTTCAAACTTTATCAACACTCATTAGCCATATTAATGCTTTCAGAAAAAAACTGACAGTTTTTTAATAAGATTTAAAAATACATCCTAAATACTTCAACTTGTGCAGTGACATCAATAGTGCCAGTTTGCACAGTACATCACTCAAGTTTAGGAAAAAACTTGCAAATTTTTCCAACTTTTGCAATTTGAAGACTTCTATTCCAAGGTCCTGAAATTTAGATGTGAGTTCCAGAATGACTACCTATTTGCTTCAAAAACCAATTTGAAATGTGAACAATTTTGAAAATACGCCCAACAAGTACTCTAATTTTCACAGATGTTTCCTAAAAATAACTTCTATATTTTGAAGTACATCATTTATTAATGTGCTTCCTTAGCAATGAAAAAATTAAAATTGAAGCAAAGAAACAAGCTAATCCAGGAAGCCTTGAAGTCTAATTTGTGAAAACTGACAACTGTGATACTCCTGCCCTCATAGATGATCATACTGCCTTTCTTCTCACTGGACCAAAGATAAAATAGTTCTAAATGTAGTTTAAAACACTAACTAATTTCATGTGTATATTTTTGTTTCTTTTTATGTAAATGTGGTTGATTACACTTATGTAAAATGTAAACATATTATAACTTAGTGATTAGTTTCAGCACAACAATAATAATATTGTAATAATAATAATAAACATTAAAAATCATAAGGGTGGCCATGGATATATTTTTGGAAAAGGATCTGGCCTCTGATTGAAAAAATAGGCCATGCTGCTTTAACCCATTTTCAGCTTAATCTCCCAATCAAATTCACTTTGACTGTTATTAAAATTGGCGATTACTGGACTATTTTGCCATGGTCGGTAGTTTAAATTTAAAAATGTGAAACCAAAGCTTTCTCTGGGTCGTCATAAGTGTCATCAGTGGACTGAATGTGTCAGCTAGAGCCAGTGATGACCACAACAGGTGCCCAAGGTCATTAATGCATGAACTTGTGAATGAGAGGTCTGGAGTTTGATTCCTGCTAGTACTGAGGTTTTTTCCAGGTTTTCCTCAGTCCTCATAAATAACAAATGCCGAGGAGGTGCCCTATACTTAGGTCTGGAATGTTTCCTTTCTTTAAAAAAAAATCCTTTCTCAATTTTCATTTCATCTCATGTACGAGTATCATCAGTGTCCATTGCCTGTGGTGCTCCAATAGTTAAAATGGGCATTAAACACTATTAAAAATGCCAGTGAGAGCTTTTGTTTTAAATGTAGTTTAAACCAAGTAAGCATCAATTTTAATAACAACACTCTCCATGAAAGCCTTAAGAATGTTGTAACCCCTTAGGTTTTTATACTGCTTCTTTTTTTTAGTGTTCAGCATTATTTTTATAAGACTTTGGCTGATTAGGCCTCCTGAATAGTTGTGTTTATGCATGTGTGTATATGTATTTTATTTATTAATTTATTTTGAAATATATCCACACATTGTAATGCTGCTTAATTGCTCTTTATTTTACAGTGCTTCAGTATGGATTTGTCACTATATTTGTAGCAGCATTTCCTTTAGCTCCATTTTTTGCACTACTAAATAATGTGCTGGAAATGCGTCTTGATGCAAAAAAATTTTTGCGCTTCTACCGCCGGCCTGTTCCTCATCGTGTGAAGAATATAGGAGTGTGGTTCCGTATTCTTGACATTCTAGGGCGCATTTCTGTAGTTACTAATGTAAGTTGATAGTAGTGGCATTCCTGTTATTTTACAGTGATTATTTAAGTATTATTATTATTATTATTATTATTATTATTATTATTATTATTATTGTTGTTGTTGTTGTTGCTATTGTTCTTATAACTAGTAACTGTATAAATGTTTGTGTATGTGCAACCAAAACACATTATTATTATTATTATTATTATTATTATTATTATTATTATTATTATTATTATTATTATTATTATTGCTGTTGCATTATTCTTTTAATTGTTCCAAGTATGCAGTGTCATATATTTTACATTTCTATTAATCTTAAACTTTCTCTCACAATCCTAACATATTTTGAAGTGTGTTATTTTACCCAGTATAATGTTAAGCATATATGTCTAATTATATTAATGAAAAACCAGGTCTAACATTCCAAGGTTCAAAAGAATAAAGTATGAACCTTTGCTTTTGCTTTGGTTTTGTGTGCTGAGAGTTTTTTACAAATTTTCTTCTTTGTTCTTAGCTAGCTCTGATCTATATAGTTAATATGCTGTGAACACCAGAAGATAGTCCTGTTTGTTTACTGAGTTCTGACAGAGTTCAATTTTAAATGGACATCTTAAACTAGCAAAATCTCTTTAACATAGGAGAGAGTAAACAAATTAGTATCATTCTGAATTTTTTAGTGATATATTTATATTGTATGCAATATGACTTCAAGAATAAAATGTACAGTAACATAAAAAGTAAAATCACATTAGAAAAAGGAAGGATGATCATTATCATCGTCTTGAAATCTAACTTAAAATGTTATACTGAGGAAATCAACCACATATATGATAAAGAAGAAATGGCTATTAGTTTAAACTGTAAAAGCTTAGAATCATAGCCCAAATCCACTTATAAAAGCTCAGATCATTATCCCACCCATTTTTGGTATGGGACATTGATTATGCATTGTTTGGCATTGAACTGTAGCTCATAGAATCAGTTATCATATAGGTTCAGGACTCTTGAATATTTTGGGAGGTGATTAATAATCTTAATTTGTAGAAATACACATTGCAAAACAACATTCAGAGTTTGTAGTGCAACAAAATGTTCCATAAAAGTAGAATATTCCCAATTTTAAGAAGCTAAATGTGATGATCTAGCTCTAATTAAATGTGCATGGTGTAAACATATCCATTTCTCAAACAATGCCAGTCACTTTCGTTTCACAGTGCTTCCATAAATAATGTACACAATATTGAAACATTTCAGAAATTTATTATTAGTATTGTAATTTGCAATTGTGCAATGCATCCCCACTCCTACATGCTTGCTGGAACTTTTATCTTAATCTTTATACATCTCTACAATAACTTGAGACAGAATTTTAAAATGAGTGGAAATGAGTTGGCAAATTGTGAGGGCATTTCAAAAAGTAATTATTAATTATTTAATATTTTGAGATATTTAATTCTGTTAAGAGTTATAAATGTCATATTTTGTACATAATCACTCTGCTTTTCAATATACTTCTCACACCACAACACCAACTTATTTATTCCATCAGAAAAATAATATTTTTGATGTGCGTGCAGCCGAGAATGCACCACTTCTTTGGTGTTATCCATTACTTGTAAATCTTTCTCTGTTATTCTTCAGGGGTGCAAACACATGATAATCTGAGGGAGAAGGACTAGAGCTATACAGCTATACACTGCAAGATCTGAAATCTCATTTTTTGAATAATGGTTCAAGAGTTGTACAGCTGCATGAATTCATTCTACTATCATGCTTTTAGACAAAAGTGTGTTTAATGGCTCCATTGCTGGCTTCAGCTCCTCCTCCATTATTGCACTTATTGAACACTATTTACTGTTTCATTCTTTTCCTGAGGATAATGTTCCAAAATCACAACCCAGAAGAGAGTCAACAGGACCTTTCAGGTGAATGGCTGCACTGCTTTCTGCTTTTGGACTTGTAGTGATGCATCAAGATTTTCATCCCTATCAAAATATGTAAGAGGAAGTCTTCTCTTTCATGTAATTTTGTGCCATAGAGGCTGTGGAAATCTGCATATGAATCATGGCTTGTTGGTTAATATCTATTTTGGGTACCCACCATGCATCTTACTTGTGATTCTGGAGAACCTTCATGACAATGGTTTATGTGAATTCAATGTTGACATCAAATTTCATGTCAGAACTTATAAAGAAATGTGTCTGTTTTCACAAGTAACCCATCTTCTATTAATAATGGCCATGCTGGGATGTAAAACCTCTCTGACCAGAGAATCGTGCATCACAGATTGTTGTTTTTAAATGAATCTGACTCTTCTTGATGCAGGCATTGTCATAAAGTTTCAGCATTCTTCAATGCATTTTAGGAGGTATTAACCCTCACAGAAATGTGATGGCTTGTTTCTCCTGAACAGTGTTAACAGCTAAGGGTGCCATCATTTTGTATATGCTGCACTTCTAATTAAGTATGCTATACCATCTATGGACAGTGTCGAAATCTTCTTTAAAAATGTATTTTTCCCTTGTGGGTGCTGAAAATTTGCTGTTTCTTTTTCAAACACCCTTGTTTGCTAAGGGGTTTAGGAATGGCTAGCTATATAAAAGTTCTACAGCTGATGTTATTATCCACAGTTACTTTCAGGATACTAGTTTTATTGAATTTTCCAATTTAGCTCTTTGCCTATTAATATAATTTGAAAGTACAGCCTTTGACATATATTTCAGCATAGTTAGCTCCCACATTACCACTTATCATAGTGCTTAACTGACTTCAGAATTTCACTGTATAAAATTCTCCAACCTTTGATAGAAACCACTCCATAATGCTGGATTTCAACTTCTTATCGTCACCAAAGCAACTTAATAACACTACCTCCCCAAGGCAGTTACACAGTTACACAAATAATATTATCAACTATAATAATAACAAAGAAATAGTTCAAACCAAATATCTTGATGCAGTTCATCATTTTCATGTTAATTTGCAATTATTTCCAAAATATGTCACTAATGCAGATTTTGTGATTGTACTGAGCATGTATTTCATGTTTTTTTTTTATCAAATTTTTCATTAACTCTCTGAACTCTTGATTTTTTCCCTTCTAACTTTCTGTTCAATGAACATAATTGAAATTTGATACAGGTGTACATTAGTTTGTGAGAAGCATGGTTATGGAAAAATGGCAGATGGCAGTGTTACTTTCTATGTATGCCTCTGAATATTGATTATATGTTTTCTCTCCTCAGTAATACTATGATGTATGTGACTGCTGCTATTATGGTATTGTCAATAGTCATCATGCCTTTATGTTAGGAACAATACATTACATATAATGTAGTGTGAACCAGTAAATATTGAAATAACATGTTTGTTATCTGAATGTGTTGGAAAATTGCATTGATAGGATGTCAAAGACAGTTTATTGCACAGGTTGTAGCTTGAAAACCACCTGGAAAATCTTCCATTCAGAATCTGCTGGAGAAACTGGACACCACTGGAACAATATACACATAAAGAAGTTGGTATTAGATAATACTGTTCTTCACTAACTGATGAATTTGTCAGAACATGTTTCAAGAGCTTTCACTCTCATCCTCAGCTGAGGCCCCTATTGTGTTATCTAATACTGACTTCTTTGTGTATAATCAATCTTCTCTGCCACGGGTGGCCAGGGGTGTTAAGGCGCAAACTCATGAGCTTGATTCCCACCAGGACTGTCCTCTCTTACTGAGGTTTTTTCCAGGTTTTCCTCAGTCCTCATAAATAGAAAATGCCAGGGAGGTATGGAACACTTCCTTCCTTTAAAAATATCCTTTCCCAATTTATCATTTCATTTCATGTATTATCATTGTCACTGCCTGTGAGGCCTCAGTAGTTAAAACGAGCTTTAAACATTGCTCAAAAAAATAATAATAAATATTAATTTTTTATAACTTCACTTCATATTAAGTTTCCAATTCCACTGGAACATTGTTGGATGTTCACAAAGGAGAACATCTGAAATTGGTAGAAAAAAAGTACAGGTGAATAACAGTTCTAGGTAAATTGTTGCAAAAGATAGAATTTCAGTCACATGTCATCAAGCTGCAGAAAAAAACAGAACTGATGCATACTATATTATTTATGTGCAAGAATTGAAAAATCCAACAAACAGAAGATACTAGATTATTGTCATTGGTTTCAGCAGTTAGTCAATGCACATCCAAAAGGACTACATGTGATTCTCTGATAAGGCATGGTTCCACCAATTTCAGAATACTGCATTTGTACTAGTAAGAATTCTTACATAATGCATGAAACCTTATTCATGATAAAAGGGGTGTTGTAGTGCCTCGTAGTGACTCTTCTATCTTCTTTGATACAGTGGTGGATACAGTGTACATGCCTTCTATGAGTTTGTAAGTCAGGTAGGTAATGAAATCCATACTGGTTATTTTTAGCAGGATGATGCCACCTTTGCACCACTATTTATTTAGCTGAAATGGTTCTTTGAATATTGTTTTATTTCTAAAGGACTTAGGCCACTAAGATTGCCTCACCTTACCTCACAAATATCTTTTTGTGTGGCAAAATGTATTTCTACCAGCCACAGACTCTTGTGAAACTGGAAGAAAAAGAAAATTGAGCTTTTGACTCCTGATGTATTGGTCAATACCTTCTGTAAGTTGAAGAGATATGTGTAGCCATGCTTTGAAGCTAATGGTAACCACTTACATCATTTACTATAAATAATGGGTTCAATCAGTTCTTTGGCATGAGCTAGCTGTTTCTTTTTGGCATGAGCTAGCTCTTTCTCTTTGGCATGAGCTAGCTCTTTCTCAGAGGAGTCATTGAAAGGAATCAGTTCAATGGGTATGGTTGGTGATCTGTTACAAGGTAAAATCATATTTTGAATGATCCAGTTCATCTAGCTACATGTCAGCCAATAGATGGTACTGAGCTCTTCTTTTCAAGCAATTTTTTTTTTACACAGATTCAATAACAGCAGATAAAGTACATATTCGCATATAGAATTAATTATTGTGGAATCCTTTCTCTATAATCCCCAAGTACCCAGGATGGTAAAACCACATACCCTGCACTCTTCACCCTTTCAAAGTTGTACCTCTGTATTGTGACAACTTCCATTTCTGCAAACAAATATTTTTAAAAGCAGGACAGCAATTATGGAATGCTGTAATCATCTGGAAGGAAAAAAGTTGTGTCCCAAATTTTGTTTTAAAACTAAACTATAACTACAACGTTTACAATCCATATATATATTTACTTTGTGTCTTTGTAGGTTAAAACTGTTTTTACTTTTAATCTAAAACATTTGAGCTACTAAGTCATATTGTGGAGAAAATATGTATAGTTGTGATCTAGCTAACTTTTCAAAAAGCAGTCTCTGCAGGCACCACAGTCACTTACTGGTAAGTCAATTTGTCATTTTGCACCAATTTTATAGCTTGAAATGAGTGGTTAGTGCCATGATCATTCACGGCATGCTATTGGTTATGATGTAATTGTGTTTCTCTTAGAGTTCTGAAGACAGTTTGGTTTATCTCACCATTTTGTTAGTTCCTAAGGAACTGATTCTTGTTATGAATAACTGCCTCTGAATAAACGAATGTGTTCATTGCCAGTCCTTAAAAACGAGTTGTTCAAGAGTCAGTTTGTTCATTAGCTTACCATCAATAATTCTCATACATGAAGGTATGTGCATGTCAAATGTGGGTGAATTATGTCCATAGTTTGAAAGGTGAAGGGCCTGAAGTGAGTGAAATATTCATTATATTGAGCATGTAAATTTACTTGTTCTGAGAATGCAATTTCACAGATTTTACATTTCAATTGATCTTAAGCTTGCTCTCTTTTTCTAATGTGATTTTATCTTTTATGTTACTGTACATTATATTATTGAAGTCATATTGCATACAAAAGTAAAGATTATATTTTATTCTTTTAAACCTTGGAATGTTAAATTTGGTTTTTCAATTATGTAATTAGGCATATAAGTTTGATAGTATAATGCTAAAAACTTACACAAGACTTGTAGTGTTAGATACTGATATATCTTAATTGGACCAATAAACTAAATGTCTTGAGTTTTTTTTAAACTTTTTGGAATAAGGGACCTTAATGTTTCATGCCTTGGGTTGAGGTTAACGTCTCAGTTTTAATGGTGTAATTTTTAGATTTTCTGATTAACCTCAACAAATTAAATAATTTTTGTTTAAAACCTTTTTGCTATATGAAACCTTTAGAATTTGTAGAGGTTTGAAAGAGTATTGTAGAGCTTAACTACACTTTGGAAATCAGAAAAAGAAGCACTAGAAAGAAAGGACAAAAATAACATCTGGCAATTCTCACTTTTAAATATAAAAACTGAGTCTTCCAGGCTGTAAGGCCATGGTCCAATAGGATTCTACTCCATCCTCCCAAACATTTTGTCCACGACTGGAGTGAACATCTTGTCGTTGGTGGAAATTGTGGCATTATATACAATGAGGTTGCCTGGGAACTGAGCTATGATTGGTTTGCTTGGCTGAGGGGATTAGATCTAAGCTGGAGCTCATGAGTGTTCCTAGCAGGGTGTTGGTTATTGGTTGGTTTGCTTAATTTTTTTATCTTTGTATTTTGTGAAACTGAATACCATGCTGATTGCAGTTTCGGAGCTTCTTTCTCGTTAAAGTTGTTGCTATGCTTGTAAATTTCAATTACCTCCCATATAAGTGAGGATGATAATGAGATGTTGAGTGTAATATCTCAGTATCTTGCAACCAATTACATGCTCTCTATCAGTGAGGAGGGGATACTCAACAATGGCTGATATATCCATCTGTTCTAAGTGGCAGTATCTCTCATGTTGGTGTGTATTAATGCCGACTGTTCAAGAAAATGGGCACAGTCTTTCTTCAATTTCTGACTGTGGGTACCAACGTAAACTGCACCACAAAAGCATGCTATTCTGTAGAAACCAGCTGAGACGAATGGTTTCCTTAAGATGAGGTTAGTGATGTTTATCAGAAACCTTGTGGAGATATCTGTCTTTATGTCAGACTTTGATAAACTGTCACTCTTCCTGTTGACTAAAACAGTTTCAAAGCCACCTAAAATCTTAAAAACAGTTTAGCAAATTGATTGTTTAGCTCTCATAGACCCAGAAATATAATATGGTTTAATTAGAGGTAATCATGCTTTAATACTACATGAATGCAGGAGAAATTATCATCTTACATAGTAAATGTTTGGTGAGCAACATAGAATGTAATTGTCACACGTGATATTCAAACGGCTGGAAGTATGGGCACTTAAGTGTGGAAATGTGAAGAACAGGAATCATATGAATTTGAAGTTAAAAGTGAATCCTATGAATGTTATTAATGTTCTTGCTGCCATAGCTAAGTCAACACGAATTGACCAGAGACGTGGAATCAGCTGCACATCTATACAACAGATACTAAAGCAGCAGAAGCACTTATCATATACATCAGGAACTAGCACAAAAAACTTACGAGCTCCATGTAATATTTTGTAAATGGCGACATAATGCAGTAATTTGCAGAGTGGTTCAATATTGAGCATCATATGAGGGCTAATCAATAAAGACTGAGATTTTTTTCCCTACATTATACAATGGAAATACAATGGTGAAACAATTTTTTATGAGAACAGATCTCATGTAATTGGTGGAAAAAATTGGAAACACATATATATGCACATGCATCTTAGTACAGGATGCCTGCAAAGAGCAAGTGTTTTCCAGCTGCATAAAATGGTGTTGCTTTGTAATGAGCAGTACATGGTATGAAATTTTGCTTCTGTATACACAAATTCGGTATGGAAGCATGTGCATGTTACGCAAGCATATAGCAATGATGTTCTGCCACAATCAACTGTGCTTCCATGGTTCAAAGAGTTTCAACAATAAAGCAGGTGTCCAGGTTCTCCAATCCTTCAGTAAATCAGACCATGATAACATAGCTGCCTTCATTGTTCAGGAAGACAACGAATAACAGTTGGTAGACTGGCATACATGTTTCAGATTTCTCATGGTAGTGCATTCACCATTCAGCACGATTGCTTACATAGACACATCTGTGCCAGATGAGTGCCGAGATTGCTGATGCTTGGACAGAAGATGGTGCAAGTGGACATGAGGCTTCAGCATCCGATAGTAGAACATGGTGATGCATACCTGAATACCATAATTTCAAATGATGAAATTGGCTTTCCTTTATTATCCTGAAAGCATACACACAAGCTTATTCTGGAAATCACATGGCTCTCAGACAGCAAAGAAGGCTAAGGTTGTTTGGTCTGCAGGAAAGATTATGGTGATTTTGTTCTTAGACTGTCATGAAATGGTTTATCAACATGAAGCCCCCTCAAACAATGATTAATGGGCGCAAGATTGTTTTGAGCATTCTGGCCATAACACGTCCAAGAAAATTTCCTAAGCTACATCCATCTGGTTGGTGCCTTCACCATGACAATGCATGAAGTTACAATTGCAACATTGCTGCTAATCATTTGGTCAGAAAAACCATATGCCACAATCTCCATATAATCCAAACTTTTTTCTGTTCCCTTGTCTCAAAAACAAGCAAGAGGGCTAGTGTTTTGGTTCATCAATGGCTGTTATGAAGAAGGCGAAGGTGGTTCTGAAAGTGATGTCAAAAAACTGTTTTCAGCACGTCTTCCAAGACTGGCAGACATGTTGGCCAAATGTATATAACTCAATGGGGGAGTACTTCATAAAAGACCATACTAACCTTCAGCCTGTCTAGTGTATTTTGTAAGTAAACAAATCTGTTTTTATTGACTAGATCTCTTATTATTCTCTAAAGAAATAACTTTTTTGAACACTGAACATGTTAATAAACACAATATATATTATTGGGCAATGTGAAAACTCCAAATTGATAACTATGCCTTTTCAGCAAAGAAAAATAATTATGAAGGAAGGATTTGCTAGCTTGTGACACTGTATGTTGGCAAATGTTAGAAGTCTCTGAAAAAGAACTGCTAAGTGTTTAATGTTCATGGAGATTATTTTGAGCATTTTTTTAATAATGAAAAGTAATAGCTTGGTTTATTATTATTTATTTATCTAATATGTCTCATTCTAAATGCTCTATAACTTTTCAAAATTTCATTTTAAAATGTCAATATTGTTTAATTTGTTGAGAACAATCATAATATAAAAATGTCATCTTTTAATGTAAAAATTCCCCTCCCCTGGAGACCAATGATGGAGCCTGTTGAAGTGTTGCCCATTAAGTGATCATCCTCCAACAAATTTAGAATGTCAGCATTTAGTTTTATTAGTCCAGTTAAGAGATACTAGCTTGTAATATTATATGTAAGCCACTCCTATATATAGAATACATATTTAGGTTATTTTGTTAGCACTGAAATACATGATTATTTATTATACTGTAAAAATGTGATAATGGTACATAAATTATTTTTGGTTTTTGTTTTCATTTTACAGGCTTTTATAATTGCATTTTCATCAAACTTCATACCTCGCTTGGTTTATATGATGACCATTAACCTTGAACAACATACTGATGCAGGCTTTCTTAACCATTCATTAGCATATTTTAACACAAGTCACTTTAAAGTGCCAAATAAAGCAAGGGATCCTACTGTTGAGTTGTGCAGGTAATGTACTTTGAAACTCTTAATTGTTTGCATAGCTGTATTTTTTATGCCAAGTAACTTCAAAAAATAGGAGTGATGTAAAATGAAGTAACAGTAATCAATTCTACTAGTAACAGATGATGTACCCTTAAGTAATACATTGTTAAAGGTACCCATTTTTATAGAGTATAAAAAAAAAGATGAAAAAGCGGGGGGGGGGGGGGGGAGATGCCCCATTAATAAAAAACATTCATTATATTTTTATAGGAGCAGTTAAGTATTAGTATTTAGTCTCATTCTACTGAAACCAAAAGTTTCAGATAGAAATCTTATGTTTGCTCCTTCTATAGTTTTAGCATTTCCTTTTCAATAGCTCAGAGCTCCAGATCTACAAATAATTATGCCTACCCCCACTTTTGTTAGCTCATTTTTCCCTCCCTTCAGCAGCTACCAATATATCTTGCAGGAGATACATCTTTGAATTTACTGATAGCAATGCATTTGCTGATATAACTTGGAAAATTGATTTATATTTGGCCTTCCAGCATTTTTACTTCATAATTTCTTTTAAATATTTTATCAATATTTTAATTCATATTTCATGATAATTGCATCTATCTTTTCAAAATAACTAAATTCGGAAATTCATTAATAATAATATTACCACAATCTCTCTACCTATACTATTAAGGGCAAAGATAATCTTACTGATCTCTCTGCAGTAAAGTGATTTAATATACACTTTCCAGCTGTCCTTCCCTACTTAGCAAACTTGTTAATTAAATCTGTCATCTAAGACTCTTCATACTTCACTAACCTTAAAAATATTCGGTACCGGTTTCAAAGATATGTTATATTCGGCCATGGACGACTGGTGTAAAAGGCTGTTGTTACGTAGTATCAGAAGCAATGTTTCGCTCAGGTTAAACTTTTATGAACTTAAAATTTATATTTTCTTCCTTCGGAATGTCAAAATTCATCAAATGATTCTTATGTTTGTAGATGTAAATCTTTTCCCAAATATCCAGTTCTACCGGTCCCTGTACAGCTCTCATTAATTCAACTTTTTCCATTATATCATGATTTTCGGTCCAAAAGTAATATGCCACTGCTAATTTTTCTATTTGTTTGTATTTTAAATTTCTCATATGTTCTTTTAGTCGTATCCCCACATTTCTCTTAGTTTTTCCTACGTAGATCTTATCACCTTCAGCACATGAAATCCCATTAAGAGGAATGTGGGGATACGTCTAAAAGACATATGAGAAATTTGAAATACAAACAAATAGAAAAATCAGCAGTGGCATATCACTTTTGGATCAAAAATCATGATATAAAGGAAAAAGTTGAATTATTGAGAGCTGTACAGGGACCGGTAGAATTGGATATTTGGGAAAAGATTTACATCTACAAGCATAAGAATCATTTGATGAATTTTGACATTCCGAAGGAAGAAAATATAAATTTTAAGTTCATAAAAGTTTCACCAGAGTGAAACATTGCTTCTGATACTACGTAACAAACAGCCTTTTACACCAGTCGTTCACGGCCGAAGATGGAGATAATGTATCTTTGAAACCGGTACCAAATATTTTTAAGGTTAGTGAAGATTTTACAATTTTTAAAAAATTTTAATAAGCTTGTTAAGCTTGTATCAAGACTGCTAACTGAACACACTGCTAACTGAAAGCTCTGCGATTTTATCTCCATAATTAGATATCCTGATAAATAGCAACTGATCAGTATCAAGTTTGTTTTGAATTCCATCCCTGTTATGCTACGTCTTTCTTTCAGTCCATCCTGCAAATTAGCAAAAGATCTGAGAGTGAAAGTTATGCTATGAGAGATTTCCTTATGACTGCCTTTCATTTTCTTCTACTTACATGCTATTTTTAAAAAGCCAAAAACCGTAATAACCAGAGGATATATCATAGAGATGTGGGAAGCTGATTGCCCAATGACCAAAATTGTTATTGCCACTGGAAAAGCCAAACAAAATTTTGAATTTGATATTTCCAGCAAGAAGGAGAGGTTTGAAAATGTGCCTTAAGCCTGGATGTGTAAGAAGATGACAGCCAAAACGGACCAAGCTATCGTTCTTTTTCTTCAGCTCTAGGAATGGTCTCACAATCAACTGTAATAAGAAGATTCTTTCATGAAACATGAATCCATCATTAATTAATTAATAGAAATTATGCTGTAACAGATGAACATCAAGAATCCAGCTTAGGTTTTACTTTACATCATCTCAACAAATACCAGGAATTTGGAATTTCTTAATCTGGTTGATATTTTTATGAAATAAGTTATCTGCATCTGTGGCATCCAAATACAGATTTGTGATTTGACCCCAAGTGTGTCATTGCTACATCTAGGAGTGATAAGTAAAATGTCACATTGTGGAGATGAAAGATGGATAAATGCTAATGGAATGGAGGAACTGGTCCAGCTGTCTGATATGAATTCCAAGTTCAGGAGGGATTCATGCTACCCAGCACTGTGCAATATATTGATAGGAAAATGTGCTGCCAAATTTATGTTTCGACAGGCAGTTAGAGTATGCATACATCAAGAAACATGCAAAATTTATTTAATGCCCAATCAGAAATGGACCATGAAGTTAACAGATCTGTTCTCAGGTGCCACTTCACTTCATATTGTGAAGAACATTTACTGTGGTCACTCTTTGTAAGGACAGATGAATCAGAATTGCTTCAATTTCTGAAGAATTTTGACAGACACTTTGGAGTTTCACCATGAGGCAGTACATTGATAAAAATAATCCCTCCAGAGCCACAAAAGAATGTGTCCAAGATTTTATTGACTGAGGGTCCTGTCTTTTTTTTTTCTGACAAGCTTCATGATGCAGCATTATGGATTGTTTCTGAGCTCAGTCTCAGTGTGATGCATGTATGTATCATTCCTCACATAGACTCAAGATCGTAGGTTCATTCCTGGCCAGGGTCAATATTTTTGGGCATAAAATCATAAGATGGCATCCTTCGGAAGGGAAGTAAAGCTATAGTTCCCATGTTGTAGATTTATGGCACATAAAAGAAGAATCTTGAGCCTGAAAAAGAGGCCTCTGAGCAAAATTTGTTGGTTGTTCCACTCCTTTAATTGAATGGGATGCTGACCTGATATGTTAAAAGAGTGTAAATAAAGCAAGTGAACAAAATTTACTATATAAGAACGTGCTATTCTATTGCTGACAGGACTTAACACTTGAAAATGTGGAGAAATATCTTGTGGCATATTGTGTTTCATGCCTGATTGATTTTTAGGGTTGCATCAAAAGTTAATGTGACATTTAAATGTGTAATATGTGTCACATTAATTTTTTTAATCAAATTAAACCATTTTAAGTCCCAGTTTAATTCTAATTCATATATTTAGTGCATATTTTGAGGTTTTTGTTACATATTTAGTAGATATTTTTAAATTAATATTACATAAAAATTAGATCTCTAATGATTACAGACAAACTCCCACAGTCATATGTTTAAACTTTTGGCTTCCTCAAGAAAATTGACTTATTTTTAGTTTGTTAAGTTACTTCTATTTAACCATGGTGTTTTGAATGTTTTGTAGGTATTCAGAATATAGAAATCCTCCCTGGGATCCAAGACCATATAAGAGGCCAATGATTTATTGGCATATACTTGCAGCACGGCTTGCTTTTGTTGTTGTATTTCAGGTATGATAATTAACATTTAGTAATAAATTTTTCTAAATAAGTGTTCCCAGTAACATAAATATTCTTCATACAGCTCAGGATCCTAAGCTTTCTTTTTCCCCAACATTTGTTTTTGTATAATTGTACTCTCTACATATTTTTGGTTTACTATAGATAGTTTCTATATTTATGTATTTATACTATGTAAAGTTACATTGCTTATGGCATGATTTCAGCTCTAGCTCTACCCATAGAAGCTTGTTATATATTTGCATAATCTTTACTGTTGAAATTCTAAATTACCTAAGAAAATAACAGAGAATACATAAAATCTTGTATAAATTTCTCAATCTCAGAACAGATAAGATCGGTGCCTTTAGAACTCCAGAAGGCATTAATTTCATCTGTCAGTGCAGAGAGAGAATCATATCTTTACTTCCTGAAGACTCAGATTTCTGGCTTCATTTCCTCCTCCTGCCATTTAATACATTTTACAATTATATCTTTTGTGCTATATTACATGTAAATTATTTCTTAACTCCTGATTCATACTCTTCAAATTACAGACAGATCAACTAATTTGTACAATATTACATTCTAAATCTTATATCAGTGATATTAAACATTATTTCACTAATATAATTAAGATTGTTGTATGACTAAGATGAATTACACACTCTTTGACTTCACTTAATTTTTTATATATGTTTTCATCCCCGGAAGTGTTGAAGTTCATGTGTCTGTCTTGTATTTGTAAATGTAGATTTTCTTTCACGTTTTTAGGTCCCTTGTGCTGACTTTGATAATTTTGCTTTTTTCACTATGTTGTGATTCTCTGTTCAGAAATAAGATATCAATAATTTCTCCATTTGTTTGTATTTTATGTTTCTGAAATGTTCTTTTAACCATGTGCCTATGTTTCTCTCTCTCTCTCTCTCTCTCTCTCTCTCTCTCTCTCTCTCTCTCTCTGTCTTCATTTTTGCATTCTGCATATTTTCTTGTTAAATACCTGCTTTTTCCCAGATAGAATACTTTGATTAATATTGCCTTTCAGCAATTTTTAACATTAAATCTGTTTATTGATGCTAATTTAATTTAATATCCTTAATTTTTTCCAATAACTGAAATGAAGCATTTGACTATGAGTATATAAAATTATAATCTTCTGACACCTTAGTATCTTTCAAAATAGAATTTCTGTTTCTAAGTATACCTAAAGATAAACTTCTAACCCATCTCCGTGATTGGCTAAAAACAAGCAAAGTTAATGATACACACATAATAACACACTGAAATTTGCATAAAACAATCCTATTTTTCATTAAAGGGTAAATTCTATAAACAAAAATCATGACTTATTATGGATAGCCCCTTAACTTCATTTCTAGCTAACCTCTTCAAGAGCAGATTTGAAACACACATCAACACAGCATTTCCATACATATTTAAAATCTGGAACAGATATGTTGACGGTTTATTTGCCATAATTAACAAAAAAACACATTAATGATGCCATTTAATTTATGAATATATTAGATAAAATTTATTGTTCACATACAAAACAGAAGCAGATAACACGGTAATTCTTGGGCATTCAAATAATAAACATCAAGGCAAACTGGAATTTGGAATCTACAGAAAAAACACATATGTAAACAACCACATCAAAGCAAATGAATTTAACCCAAAAACACATAAACATGTAGTAATCAACAGCTTAATGCACAGACTCCTTAATTTACCCATTAACAAGAAGAATAATCCAAACAATATAAGCAAATAGAAAAAACAGCAATTAAAAATGGATTTAGCATAGAACGAGCACAAAAAAGTTAACAGGAGTTCAAGAGACGAAAACTTATTAAAGAAACCACAACACTCAGCAGGAAAAGATAAGCTAATTTATAAAAATTCACATATCATCTATGAGCTACACACAAATTTCAAAATATTGTAAAAGATTTTAATATTAGATTGGCACCAATAAATAGATTTAATGTAAAAAATATCCTGAATGGCAATATTAATGAACATATTCCAACAGAGAAAAAAAGCAGGTATTTATGGAATAAAATGTACAGAGTACAAAAAATATTTTATGTTAGAAAAACAAAGATAAACATAAACACACAGTTAAAAGAATATTTCAGGAACATAAAATACAAACAATTGGAAAAATCAGTGATGACATTTCATTTCCAGCCAGAGAATCACAACATAATGAAAAAAAACAAAATTATTAAAGATAGCACAGGGCTGACGAGTTAGCATTGTGGGAGAAAATCTATATTTATAAATACAGAGATACACTAATGAACACTTCTAGGGGTGAAAATAAGTTCATCACCATACCTCCACCAGAGTAGAATATGATCTCTAAAGGACCACAATTAACTATCCAGCATTGACAATTAGCTAAGGATGCATACATCAGCAAAACATGTTTTAAATATAAATTGGATTTTGAAATAAATATTGGTACTGCTGGAGCATTTTTAAATTTTGGGTTTCAGGTAAATCCCCACACCTAATAATCTGATTTCATGGATTTTCAGAAACTGCTTTTCTTATTTTATTTTAATAACATATACCAACTTTCCTTAATAAATTAAAAATTGCAGCCGCTAGATTTTTTAAATTTCACTTTAACCTGTACTCCTAATGGTCCAATTTCCCTGATTTTCAGAAACCATTTTTCTTATTTTATTTAAATGGTGTATATAAAGTTTCATTGTAGAAATTTGTTGATTGTTGATTTATTTTATTTATGGATGCTCTTTAACATCTCAGGTCATCAGCATCCCATTCTATTCGAGGCATGAAACGGCCGACAAATTTTGCTCAGAGGCCTCTTCTTTCAGGCTTAAGGTTCTTTTTCGTGCCGTGAATGTACGACATGGGACCCATGACTTTACTTCCCTTGTGAAGGAAGCCATACTTAGGATTTTTATGCCCGAAAAAATCCATCAATTCTGGCTGGGTTTGAACCCACTCTCTTGGGTTTAGGAGGCAAGTATGGTTACCACTGCACCACCAGGACCGACTCATTGTGGAAAAACAAATATTACTCTAGAGCACTTTTTAAATTTTGGGTTTCAGGTAAACCCCCACTTCTAATAGTCAGATTTTGCTAATATTTTTGGAAACTATTTCTATTAATTTATTCCCATGGCATATAGTAAGTTCAGAAAAAATAAAAATTGTGGCCGCTAAAGCATTAACACACACATACATATAAATTTTACATTGTTATTTTGAGTGCCTAGCATATAGGCTTGATGGAGATGTGAAGAAACTTTTCAATAATTATTTCTTGGGTACAACTGCAATTCGAAATTTGCTAAAAGCAAATAAGTGAAGTATAATTGTCACCAATCAATCAATATTATTCCTGTCTTCCTACTATTTCAGTTCCTGACACCATTTTTGATCTAATCTTTCCTCAGATTTCTCATAGTTAAATTTAAAAGTCAGATTTGCTTTAAAGTTATCATCATACCTTTTTAAATTTTTATTTTGATTGTACATTTTAGTCCCATAGATCAAATTAGTAATATGTTCATCTCTTCTTTGCATTATAAACTTGAATGTTAAAATAATAATATCTGAAAGGCACATACAAGTGTATTGACTTCTGATATGCTTTCTATTCCTTTATTTTATAAACGGTACTTGCTTACAGCATACTTCATTAGTTTAGAGCAGAGATCAATTTTGTTGTTGGCATGTGGATCTTTGTGTCTTTTTAATGGCTTATTTTCTAGCGAGTAGCACAGTTGTGTTAAAAATTGCCAATATTTGTGAACACATTTTCTTATTTAATATATATTATTTTAATATTAAATATTTATTTTCTAATTTTTGAAATCAAGACTTCACTTCCTGTATTAATTATTGCTAAGTAAGTGTGTGTGTATAATATTTATTACATTGCAGAATGTTGTTGGATTTGTTATGATGGCTGTGCAGTGGTTAATTCCTGATACATCCCGGCGTTTGCGTGATGAGATACGCAAAGAAGCATACCTAACCAATGAGGTCATTATAATGCAAGAAAGGAAGCGTGCACAATCCATAAATGCAGCTAGACTTGGCTCAGGGGATTTCATTAAACATGAACAGGAGACAGTGGCAAACTCTGACCCTTCGCATAGGAGAAAGAGGTCATCTGATCCTCTGAGGAAGACTGTGTCAAACCTGGAAACAGTTTAATACTTGCTTAAAGGTAAATACAGAAAATAAATGTTCCAAATTATAATTGACTCAGTTATATATGAGGCATTCTGTTTCATACACAGTAAAAGGGAACTTAATGCATGCAAAAGGAAAGAAAGAAAAAACAGACTAGGGACATATAGTGAAACTATAAAAATGTTTAAGAGAATGGCAAAAAAAAAAAAAAAAAACCCCACACTTATTGGAATACCATTAAACTAATAGATGAGAAAAAATTAAAGGAATTTGTTTATTGGGAGTTATAAAAACATTGCTCTGTATATAGAAGAACTGCATCCAGAAAAGTGTACCACAAAATAGGTTCAGTTCCATGCCCAAGTTCTAAGGGAACAGGACTGGCATTGGGGAGTTTAACAGTTAATGTTATTGTTATTATTATTATTGTTGTTGTTGTTGAAGTTACAGCGAAGGTACAAAAAATGTATGATTGGGTTAGTTCTTTAAACGAAAAATATCTATGCAATTGTAGAAAATAAAGTGAAAGAGGGAGAGTGGATTAAGATTTCACTCTATAATAAAGACCACAAGGAAATTCATATAGGTGAAATGCACATATCCAAATATATGCTGAATGCAAAATGAGAAAGCCTTTATATCCAAGCAAGTTCATGGCACATAAATATGTTTGGCTGCTGACTGAAACTCAACTGCAGCCTAACAAAAAACAAGAAAAGAGTCATTCCATCTAAATTATAATATTATCATCTGTGGCTTTAAATAAAATATTCTAAATAACCTAAATACTTATGAGCTTTCCTCAAATCAAAAATTTTATTTGGTAGATCTTGTTTTTTTCCTTATACAAAACACATTTGTGAGTCTTTTTTCCATTAGTTAAATATGGTGGACTTTTGTAACAGTGATATTTTTATACTAAGAATTTAAAATGATTGAGTTGAATTTGTAACACTTACATCACTAATATTAAAAAAGGAAAACTAAGTCTCTGGAGCTAGTCGCTCCCATCATCAGTTCCAAATTGACTGCTGGCCTTGTTCTTTGTGGTGGTTTGGTTTGTCTCTGGTGGTGGTTGTATTATCTCAAAACAAAAACAAAAGACAGTCAATATGGAAGCATTGCATTTTGTTTTTGCACCCAGAACAAAATAATTTTCAAATGAGCTCTGATTAATGACTGCCTGCAAATGCCTGTTAGTAAAAGACAATGTTGATGCACTGCATTTGTAAACTTAATGCCAGTAAACTCTTATGGCCATTTCTTAATGACTGAAATTAAACAATGTGATGCACCTAGTCGTTAATGATCTTAGTAATAATATGTCTTAGCATGGAAAAAAGACTATCACAAATGTGTTTTGCATAAAGAAAAACAAGATCTCCCATATAAGACTTTTGATGGAGAAAAGCTTATAAATATTTAGATTATTTAGAATATTTTATTTAAAACACAAGGTAATATTACAATTTATGTGGAATAATTTCTTTTCCTGCTTTTTTTAGACTGAAGTTCAGTTTCAGTCAACAGCCAAACATATTTATGTGCCATGAACCTGTTTAGATATAAAGGCTTTCTCTCTTTGGATTCAGCATATATTTGGATATGTGCATTTCACCTATATAAATTTCCTTGTGTTCTTAATTATAGAGTGAAATCTTGATCCATTCTCGCTCTTTCACTTGATTTTCTACAATAGCATAGATATTTTTTGTTTCCAGAACTAACCCTATATAAATTTTTTCTACCTTCACTGAAACTTAAATTGTTGTTGTTGTTGTTGTTGTTGTTGTTGTTGTTGTTGTTGTTGTTGAACTCCCCAATGCCAGCCCTGTTCACTTTGCTGTTTGCACCCAGAATCAAAATGATGTAGTCAAGTCTCATCAGCAGCTAAAGGAATTGTGCGTGATCCTTTAATATCATCTTCAACTGTATGCAAACCTGCACACAAACATTCTTTTGTTTGAGAGTCTTGGAACCCACCATGCACAAATGCATCTCATATGCAACTTTTCAGTCACTTACATGTGGGAGGCACTGAGAGAAATTTTCAGAATTTCCAACAGTGTTCTCAATGTTATTCACAATCATCTCTCACAATGACAGCAGTGGTGTTAATGTTTTCTTCTGTTGGAGCACAAACTAGAGCACCCAGTCCACGTTCCTTATGAAATTGATTGCTTCCCCTTTTTAAATTATTTTTAACTGTACTATAGGGAAAAACAAATTTTCATTATACCTCCTGTAACATTGCATAAATTTCAGCTGAAGATCTGTTGAGACAAAAGCAGAATTTCAGAGCAGCACATTGTTTGCTGTGTGTCACCTCCATTTTGCTGTAAGCAGAACTGAATATGTCTCAATTTGCACACCTCTCACAGGCAGGAAGTAAAAGTGACAACAGTGAAAGTACTAACAAATGTACATTATGCATTAAGCTAACAAAATGTTATAAAGTTAAATTTTAGTGTGATAAATAATGCCTGTAAAAATAATGATAATTCTATATTGAACAGCCCTCGTACAAGTGCTAAAAGAGAAATTGAAATACTGGAAAGCCAAACACAAAATATCTTGGAAAGAAAGGAGCAATTTAAAATGTCATAATGTTTAATTATTATATTTTTCACAAATAAGTATTGAAAATAATTATTAAAAATAATTCAAATTGGAGTAACCTAAAATAGCAAATTAATGCAAAGCATACGTTAATTGAAATGATTATTAATAAGTGCATGTCAAACAGGCTCTTTTGGTATCACAATTTCTGTGCATTAGGTCATCTTCATGTTAGCATTCATTTTCTAACTCAAGACCTTTCTGATTTCTAAGCGCATGAAGCAACTTCACAACATTAAGATCTTCAGGTGGGTTGTTTTCTCTTATAGATATGGCAATGTTATGAAGATCCATGGTGGCTACTATGATGATAAGGCTCTCTGTAAGCCAATAGAGAATACAAAAAAATGTCTTTCCCAGATCATATATTGTATTAAACAGCATTTCTGGTAAGAGTGTGTGGCATATTATAAGCCTACTCTGTTTACATATGTGAGCTAACAGGAGATCCATCTTTTTCTCTATTGTGCAATTTAGCCCTCATGATGGAATTTATAAAAACTGCTATTGTGCATGGAACCAGCCATCAAGTCACAATGTCATGTATTAAATATGATCAATTACAAATTTTCACTTAATGGAAAAGTACCCTTTTCTATTTCAGAACATTTTTGCAAAATTTCCTCTGGAGACTTTATTCTTATATGTGTACAGTCTATAGTACATGTGGGAAATGGTATGTTTCAGTACTGTTCTTTGTGCACGCATGAAGAATAATATGTTAAAAGTACCTGTAGCACAAAAGCTAAATGCTGTAAGATGCAATTCATAGTAGATACAGTAACATTTTGAAAGGAAATTCTAATCTCTCATCTGGTTGTTTACCTGTTGGTGCAACATAAATTTTATTTAATGGGCATTAGCTACAAACTTTATGGCCATTAATTCTTAACTAATGTTGATGCACTTTGCCCTAAGCAATTTGGAAACATAATGAATAATTGTGCTTACAAACATCTTCCTAAAATGATAATAATTTATGAAGATGGAATTGAATGAAATGAATGTGAATGAATGGTGTTTAATGCCTGTTTTTGCTACAGAGGCACCACAGGTGATGGACACTGATGATACATGAAATGAAATAAATTGGGAAAGGATATTTTTTAAGGAAGGAATTGTTCCAGGCCTAAGTTTAGGGTACATCCCCGGCATTTGCCATTTATAAGGATTGAGAAAAACCTCAGTAAGGAAGGATGGTCCTGGCGGGATTCGAACCCCAGACCTCCCGCTCACGAGTCCATGCCTTAACAACCTCGGCCACCCGTGGCAGTAAGATGGAATTAAGCATTAATATGGCTTACTAACTAATTTTTAGTTTTGAAAAAAAAAATTGGTTTTGTGAATCTTATGCTAATAATACATTGTTGAATAAAGTAGTTATTGGGAACATTAAATAACTTTTATCAAACAAGATGTTATCTATTTGTATTATAAAGCTAATCTTGATTAATATAAGTTGGTGGATGTTTTTGCAGATGTATAAAATGCGCAAAATTTCAGGTCAATAGATAACATGTACTTAATGGGAGAGGATGGCAAACACTTTACTTACAAATCTATGAAAAAATTGATTAATTTGTAACATTGTTCCATCATTAAGGACTCTGAAGTAAGTAAATAATGAAAAGAAATTTGTAAAAGGATAAATCTCTTGATAATTTGATAAAGGATAAATATGATGGTGTGGCATCATACTCAAGGTTGAATTGTAGGCTAGGAGTTTACATGGAGTTGGGAATCAAAGATGATTTCCACACAGAGCATCTGATGGTAGTAGGAAATTCCAAATGCAATATATATAACTAGTCTTGCCATAAATACTGTTACAAGGTTTTTGCTAAGTAACTACAAAATATTTTAATGTTTGTCCATCTGCTTTGGCAATGTTCTCTCATGTATTCCAAATATTTAGCAACAATCACCTTTCAAAATGAACCCATTTTGCCCTCTCACGTGATGGAAGATTCCCTGGCCATTCATCTATAGCAACACTCTCCATTGGGAAATCTGCTTCTGGCTGTCTCTAAGGACTGCTTGAGGCTGTCAATATTAGGGTCTTTCTTGCAAACTATACCCCCAAGCACAGTTTGTAGTTTAGGGGGTTCAGCTTGGGACTGCTAGAAGACCAAACTTGAGCACCAATGAAATCTGAAATGTTTCTCTTGAGCCAAGTTTGGTAGAACTTGCCTCATGAGCTGGAGCTAAATCATGCTAGATGCTCTAATGCATGTTCTTAAACAAAATTGTGCTGAAGTTCTTCACCACAGGTTCCAGCATAGTGGTTTCATACACTTCGGTGGTTGTCTTCAATCTCCTTGGGTAGAAATGCAGCGTGGTGATACCTCACCTCATAGCTCACTTATTAAACCGTTGAGGCAGGATGGTGACTTCTCTGGACCCTCTTTATCCTCTCACAGGCTACTTGTCAAAACAAGGTATACATTAACATTTTAAAAAAATTGAATCGAAATTGTAACATACACACCACTAAAATTCAATAAAATGGAAGACTAGTTTCGGGAGCCATCGCTCCATCATCAGTTCCTGGTCGACTCACAATTACAATTACAATTTCGACTCAATTTTTTTAAAATGTTAATATTTGACACCACTGTTACAAAAGTTCACTATATTTTATACAAGGTATACATTCTTCATTTTGACAGTTGTAACTTTCTTCAATATTTAATACTTTCTCGTCAGTAAAAATCATATTCTGGTGACAATTGTTAGTATAATGCTATAACTGTCATACATTCTCTAATGCTTCAGTTCTGCAATTAAGAAATGCCCAGTACTGTAACAAAAATGTCTTAGCATTCTGGACATGCATCTCCGTGATATGTTCATCTCGCAGGCCATCCCTGTCTGAATCTAAACTGGATTCTGCTGAACACAGACTGCTGTTGCTTTGATAACAGAGCATGGGCATCTGAATCTCAAATGTCCATCAACAGTACCATTCTCGGTGGGGTGTTGGATGTTGAGGTATACAAACATCCTTTTAAGGATCTGGAAAATGTCACTTGGTGATGTTTCAACCCAATGAAGGATTTTCACACCAATGTGATTTTCATAATCTCCCTATTCTATGGTTAAACTTCAAGTAATATAAGTAGTTTTGAATAGCAGGAATTTTCACAATGAAATATAGTATAATATAACAAATTATTATTGAGGAAATCACTCAAATTTCATTAATTTTGTTCCACTTAATTGGACATGATTCCACTGTCTGCTTCCCAGCATGGTATTAAGATGTTGCTCTGTGGATTTTACAAATTTGGTGATGAGGTTACTATTGTTTCAGAGATGAAAATTAACCAAATTTTCTTTGTTTTTGTTTATGAATATATTTTCCCACACTATTAATTCTATGGGTTTTTGAAGAGCTTTTAAGAGTTTTGGTTGCTTTTGGAATTTGTGGTTCTTTTGCCAGGAATTGTCTGCTATTGCTGATTTTTTCGTGTGTTTATATTTTACATTTCTCATGTGTTCTTTAAATCGTATGATATTTCTTTTTGTTTTGCCTATGTATTTCATATTGCAGTCTTTGGTTAATTTTGATCTCCCAAACAATAGTAACCTCACCACCAAGTTCGTAAAATCCACAGAGTGACATCTCAATACCAGGCTAGTAAGCAGACAATGGAATCATGCTCAAGATGAAGGCAACAGCCTTTGAAACATGTTCAAGTAAGTGGAACAAAATTAGTGAAATTTGAGTGATTTCTTCAGTAATAATTTGTTATATTCAAGTAATTACTCCTTCTGTTGCACCTAACACAAACATAAAGGTGATGGTGCCTAGCAGCAAGATTGTTATCTGATTGCCAAAACATCTGGTTCAGTTCCTTTCATACCCTGTATGTTTATACACACATAACATTTTTAAAAGAAAAAACTCTTAGATCACTATATTAAATGCCATAAAATAATGCAACAGTATAAAAGACACATAAGTCCTCTGGCTGGGAACAAGAAGCCAAAGGATCTAAATGATACGAAATGCAGTGGTTAAAAGACAATATTTGGGTATGTGATAATTCATGTAGTGTTAATATATCCCAATATTTGGAAGAAAGAATGCAGGTTCATAAACTTGAGGTAAATAGATCAAAACCATGCTCTGCTACCACTGAAAACTACTATGAGTATTACCACTCCCCCAAAGTTCTGCACAGTTTTAAATCTTTTCCATTTTAGGAAACTTGCTAGTGTTATGAGTCCCCAGAATTCAGATGTGGAAAATACTTGTACTATTTATCATGGGAAAAGGAAACAAATGTTCTAAAATGAAACCTTGTAATTTATATACAATAATATTAACTTGAAGTGTGAATTGGAACTTGTACAGTGAAGCAAATCATATAATTAAATTATTGTATGACTGAATCAAACTACACATTCTTGTGGCTTCATTTACTTTTTTATATCTAGAGTATATTTTGCAGGCCATCATCTGCATCCTCAGTTGATAATTTTTATAATTAAAAATAATTATAAGCCAAACTGAACAATATGAGACGCACATTAATGTCACAGTTACAATAAGCAAGAAAGCAGCACTGAAATATTTTGCATGATAAGTTTTATATTTAGCAAAATAAAACAAAGATACAATTGAATAACATTGGTGGAGAATAATTTTAATGAATACCTAGGTTGAAGAAAATTTTAACGAAGACAGCTTATGCAAATTAGCTAAGAATTACTGAATTAAAAATTTAAGAATTAGTATTCTGATCACTGGCACCATAGGAGAAGAAAATCAAAAAGAATGAAATTTAATGGTAAGGACACTGCAGTGGCATGTCCTAATACCATACATAAAAGTTATTACAAAGCAGAGAATTATTACTCAGTCCCCAAGCTTTAAGCCAAACAATGTTTACACTAGCAGAAAAAGTGATCAGCTCATTGCTAGGGAAGCAGAAAATATGAAAGTATAGAATGATGCCACATATTTTAACCAATCAGCAGTAAACTGCTTTTGAGAAAGATGAAGAAAATTGGCATAATAGTAAGGAAAAGAAAGGAAAGAGAAAAGTAGAAAGCAAGGATGGATTACACAACAAGTTATCTCACTATATTATCTTTACAGGGAGGTAAGAATTGGCTTAAAAGTTGAAATTTCCTAAAAATTATATTATTTCTGTATCACCCACAAAATGCATTTTTCCTGTACTAAAGCTCTTTAATATCAAATAAAGTTAAATTGAAAACAACTATTGAAATGATATTTTCTTTTTAATGTTGCCACTCCATGTACTCTTTTTAAAATAAACTGTTTATTTTGCTTAGGTAATTGGACTTTGAAATAGCACTAGACAATTTTAATTCAGAAGTCTGCAAGATAGGAGAAGGCTTGTTTTTATTATTCACTAGTTATAGTTATAGTTATTATAAATAAATTTCTGAATGTATAGAAGTCATTAACACCGTCACCACTACAACTCTCACTGCAACTATGACCTTAAGCCCTTTTTGTAAAGAAAAATATATAATGGTTGATATAATGGTTGATATTATTGTAGTATAGTTGAACTACACACTCTTAATGCTTCACTTACTTGTCATAATATATAGAAACGGTTTCGAGAACATTTGGTTCTCATCATCAGCCAGGCTAAATTTCAACTGTTGGATAATTCGTTAAGCTGTGGGAATGTGTATTCTGCTCTGGTGCTGGTGTGATAAATTTGTAGTTTATGTTTTCATCCCTGGCAGTGTCGAAGTTCATTAGACTGTCTTTGTATTTGTAGATGTAGATTTTTTCCCAAGTTGCTAGTTCTGTAGGTCCTTGTACTGATTTTAATAATTTTGCTTTATTCACTATGTTGTGATTTTCTGTCCAAAATGATAGCTACTACTGATTTCTCTATTTGCTTGTACTTTATGTTCCTGAAATGTTCCTTTAACCATGTGCCTATGTTTCTCTTTGTCTTTCCAATGTAAATTTTTTCCCATTCTACACAATTTATTTTGTAAATACCTGACAGGACTTAAATGGGCAGCCCCATATCTCCATTTCTAGCTAACCTCTTCATGAGCAGATTTGAAACTCACATCAACACAGCTTTTCCATACATATTTAAGGTATGGTACAGATATGTCGATGATATAGTTGCCATAGTTAACAAAAAACTCATTGATGATGCCTTAAAACTTTTGAATATACAAGATAGAAACATATCATTTACATAAGAAACTGAAACAGCTAACATGTTGCCAATCTTGGATATTAAAATAATGAAATGTCAAGGAAATTTGGAAAAAATACACATACAGATAATCACATCAAAGCTGAAAGTTTTAACCCCACATCGCATAAACATGCCTGATCAACAGTTTAACACACCGGTTAGTTAACCTACAAATTAGCAAAGAAGAATACTTTAATGAATAGAAACAAATAGAAGAAACAACGGTTAAAAATGGTTTTAAAAAAGAACTAGTACACAAAAAGGTGCAGAAATTCAAGAGACAAAAGCATATCAAAGATACTGCAACACTTTCAGCAAGAAAAAATGAGCTAATTTTTAAAAAATTCACATATCATCCATGGGTTACAAAAAATTTCAGAATATTCTTAAAGATTTTAATATCAGGTTGGCACCAGTTAATCGATTTAATGTTGGAAACCCACTGATAGACAATGTTAATGACAGTATTCCACAAGAGAAAAAAATCAGGTATTTAAAAATAAATTGTGCAGAATGTGAAAAAATTTACATTGGAAAGACAAAGGCACATGGTTAAAGGAACTTTTCAGGAACATAAAGTACAAGCAAATAGAGAAATCAGCAGTAGCATATCATTTTTGGACAGAAAGTCACAACATTAGTGAATAAAACATAATTATTAAAATCAGTACAAGGACCTACAGAATTAGCAACTTGGGAGAAAATCTACATCTACAAATACAAAGACAGTTTAATAAACTTCAACACTGCCAGGGATGAAAACATAATCTGCAAGTTTATCACACCGCCACCAGATCAGAATTAACGGCTTAACGAATTATCCAACAGTTGAACTTTAGCCTGACTGATGATGAGAACCAAATGTTCTCAAAACCGGTTCTGTATATTATGACAATAAGTGAAGCATTAAGAGTGTGTAGTTCAACTAAATCATACAACAATATCAACTATATGATTGGCTTCACTGTGTAAGTTCCAATTTATATTTTAATTAAAAATATCTAACTTCAAAAATTGTATTTTTTATTTTAAATTTATATTATAAGGTAGATTTAACTTCTGCTCTCATAATGATTGAAACATCCTATACCAACTACTGTAGGTCTTCAATATGAATAAATAGTTGATGCAAATAAGTCTGGAATCTATAGGTACCCAGGTTACTTGGCATTTGCCTTTTCATAGTAGAAAAATTTCAGTCACCTGCTCTATAATTGAAATATTAATTGGATGTATGTATGAGTAGTGTTCTAAAAGTTCTTGGCCTGACTAAGAAAACACAAGATTTAAGATAAATGTTTTTTTCCTACTTTTCAACATAGTCACTTTGTAAATCAATACATTTAGTTCAACAACCTTCCAACTTTTTAATGCCCTCTGTAAAATAAGATTTGTCCAACTGTAAAAAATAAGCATCTGTCCCAGCGTCGTCCTCATCATTTAACATGAATCTTCATCCACTCAACCATTTCTTCAGGTTCAGGAACAAAAAGTAATAGCTGGGAACCAAATCCAGTGAACATGGCAAATGTGGAAGCACTGGGAAGTGAAGGACATGCAGATTTGCAGCAATAATCGCATACATGTGTGAAGCCAAGAAGTTTCTTTATTGCAAGGTGTGGGCATTTAGACTCCTACTGGAGATAGTCTATGTGCATTACACGATGAGAATCCCAGAAAACTGTAGCCATGATTTTTTCTGCAGATGCAATCTTCTTTGCTTACATTGGCACACTTTCGCCTGTTACCACCCATTGTTTGGACTGCTCATTCATCTCTGGCATGTAGTCATGAAACATCGGAGAAACTCACTGGAATTGCATTTGAACATTCTTGTGAAATGTTCACTTGAATGCATTTTTGGTCCATTGTAAACAAAACAGCACTAGCAAGTGGAAAACTTTCTCTTACTTAAAACTTCATATAAAATGTAGTGGACACAGCCTTTGGTCTTTGCATTCCATCATTCAGTATGGCATTGTGAATTCTTGTCACAATATCATTGGTCTTAGCAGTTTTAACATGCCCTGAGCTCTCATCATCTTGAATGGATGTACAGCCACACTTAAATTCAGCAGCCCATTTTTTAACCATCAAAAAGAAAGGGAAATGATCCTTTAATGTGGAATCTAGTTCCTTTTGTATATCTGTTAGAGTTAAACCCTTCAAAAGGAAGTTCATTATCACAGCTTGTATTTCAGTTTTATCCATTTTGTAGAAAATGTTAACACTTATGTACATGATTATTTCAAACAAGTGACTACACTTGTTGCATCTAAAACTTTACAGTGTGCCATCTAAAGGATGATACTTAACAACTATCATAGTAATTTGGCCATCTTCACGACATCTGTGAATCAGGCCGAAAACTTTTAGAACACTTCTGATACATACAAAAAGGATACCAAAATTCAGAAATAAATACAATTGTAATGTGTAATGAGAACATTTGGCAGGGTATTTCATCATAACATAAAAGCGCATAAAAAGGGAGAGAAAATTAGTGTTTTTTACCATGACTATTATAGTTGATAAGGCATGTATATCCTCTTATTAATTAGATATTCCCTATCCTGTCCCTACCCTGTTAAATGAAATATGCCTGTTCCAGGCTGAATGTAATTATTAAATATGAATAAAAGCCATTGCTCTTCAGCAATTATTTAAGTAAATTTGAGTAGTAGTAAATGGTTGATATATCAACATTAAGCTTAGGTTGCATACCTGAAGATAGGTTATCTCTATTCTTTTGGATTCCAGTAGGTAACTACTAATGAATAGGGGATTTGATCTTATTAGAATTTGTTTAGATAATAGATTTTTTGTATGTCATTTATAATGACAGTTGAAATAGAAGATTGTTAAATTAGGTTTAGTTCTTTTGTGTTTATCCCTATTTTTTTGGGTTGTTTGTAATGTACTATGGGGATAATGACCAGGATCAGAATCTATAGGCAGCCATTACTTTGAAATTTATTTATCATTTAATAAAGCATTTGATAATTATTTAAACAAAAATGAAAGCAGATTTATGGGATTTGAAAAAATGCAACATATCCAATTCTGAATTTTAGTGGTAGACAGTATTGTTTATGCTACAAAGAGAATTTTATCAGTGAATACAAAATAGTTTTATATATGTTTGTCATAATTACCATTAATTCCTAGCTCCAGACTTAAAAATATAAATATACACATTCTCAAGCTTTTCATTAATTCTTCATTAATTATTACTCAAAATTTAATGTTTAATACTTTACTTAATTTGTTCCAGGAGTCTGTGGCACAGCTGCAACTAAAATTGGATTGGTATTAAAACTTTTGCCTATTGTATATGCTTTATTAAAGATCTTGAATCTCTGATACATCATTGGTGCTTATAAATTGTGGTGTTTAATGTAGATAAACTTTTTGGTGGGGCTTAGTATGTGGGACCTAACATTTTCATTTGTCATATTAAAAGTTAACAAGGCTGTAAGTCAATGACAGGAAAAAAATGCTGCAAAATAAAATAAGTAGCTTTAATACAAGTTAAACAATTATGTATATTAAAATTAAGATGATGCCATAGTCATCTGCAGTGACAAATAATGATAGTTTAAATACACTGCCAATTAAAAAAAAAGTCTTAAACATTTGAGAAAAAGGAAAATAGAATTGGCTTTTTTTTAATGTACACAGTGATGGAATCTTATGAATCTGGCTTTAAAAAGTTTGCGGATTTATAAACTTATTTTATCTTTAACAGATGCTAAGGTAAAAGTAAAGCAAAGAATTTATTTGCAGATTGTTGCACATTTCTGTAAATTCCATAGAATCTCTGTAAATTGCTTCTGCAAACTGTCTGCACTAATTTTCTTTCTTTTAAAAATGTTGATTTAACATTTGGTATAAGCTGCCTAAAATTTGATAGGTTGCAGTGTTGATGCCTTTGTTTTAACTGTGATATTTAGTACCTTGTTTTAATAGAATGTAGCATAGAAAGAAAAACCAAATCTTAAATGCATTTATATAAACAAAAAAAATATGCATTTATTATACATGTTAAAGAAAAAGCCTAATACCATTTAATATTATATAGAATGTTTTAGTAGAACTTTATTAAAATGTGTTAATTAAGGGTTTGAAAAACATTTGATCCTTTTTATGGAATTGAGGGCATTGGGGCATTGAAGTTGCTGTCTTATTTTATGGAAACAATCCATTTTTATATTTTTATTAGCTATATAATATTTTTGCAAAAAACATGAACTTTGAGTGTTTAAACTTTTAGATAATGTTGCTTCATATTTTTCAAAATAGCTTTGAAATTAAATCCACAGAAAAATTGTTCTGAGGTTATCATCCATGGCAGTCTATGAATGATTTCTGAAACTTTGGGATTAATGCAGTAGGCAGATTTTGATGATAAAAAATGATGATGCCTTTTGTTAATCTTCCCTGTAATCATTGAAAAGTTTAATAAATTTGTTTTAGATATATTTAAGTAGATCTGTATATTTAAAATTATACATATAGTTAATGTTATTCAGATTATAATACTGCTATTAAACAGTGAAGGTGTATATTGTTAATGTTGGAAATTCTTGCTATAATGATATTTTTTGGTATATTTTATGTATTTCTGAAATATTTTTATAAATTTTGAATTGGAAATAGAATTGTATTTCAGTAATTTTGTGAACAAAATAAAGAATATCCTAGCATAAAATATACTGTTTGTAACTATTACATTAAATAATTTCACTCAATCAGTTTAAGAGTACAAATTTCCTAATTATTTTCTATTGTGGCTTCTATATAATAGAGGTGTTGTCTATTATTTTAATTCTACCTTAATAATAGTATACACTATTGTTACAGAAGACTTTTTTTCTTTTGCATTTAACTCTTATTCATCGTAATTTATAGGTAGTTAAATGGTAATATGTAATTTTGAAGAATTTAACTAATTTATATAGAGACAGTCTGTATTCACATTTTCATTCCTCAAGGAGATACTATGTGAGGGGATTCCAGAATGCTTCCCCCCCATTAAATTATCTTGAAGTTTTTTAAAGCATCAGATTGTGAATTGTAGATTTCATACAACTGCTTTTTTTAAAAATATTTCTTAGGCTAGAAGCTAACATTTATTACATTCTTATGCTCTTAGTCCATGAAAATGAACAATACATTTGATGATATAAAATGTCATAATGGAATTTTAACTCAAATGGTCTTTCATCATTATTCCTGTATGTAACAAACAGCAAACTCTTGTTCAAAGGCAAGTTGAATGCTATATTCAAATGAGATTGATATAAATTTGCTTAAATTTAACTATCAGAGAACATATTTGGCATTTTTATTTTACTTTTGCAGATAAGATTATGCATAAATGAACTACATTTAAAATAATTATACACATTACTATTTTTTCCATGTATAATTAAAACCATTGTTTTCTTTTTATGAAGCAATTCACATATTGTAATTCTTGTAGTAAATGATAAAGGCCTATACAGTCCTTATGTGCTGTTGTACTTTTAAATAATACAATTTGAAATGTCATAAAGAATGCATCCATATTAAACAGATTCTATTTTCCATAATCAGTAGTAATCATTAAATGCACTTTGCATTAAGCCTCTTCTCTAGAGTAGAACAAAAAAGAAGTATTTAGGGTTGCCTATTTTAAATTATAAACCAGCCATGGTTGAGCAAATTATGTGTGAAACATAAGCTGGGTGAGTTCACGGGTTATAGAGCAAATACTTCTAGCCAGCCAAAAACAAGAGTTTGTGGTTGAACTGATTAATTAATTAACTGACTAACAACATACTATTTTTGTTTTGCACTTAAGTCAAATCAAAGTGTAGGTCAACCCAGTCATGCAAGAATATACTGTAACTCCTACATTTCCCATATATTTTTGACATCTGTTTAGGAAATACCCATTATAGCTTTCTTTGGAAATTGAATTAATTTTTTGTCTGATGTAATTCTTCAATTTGTCAAAGGCGTATGGGTTTGGTCTGTACACTGTATCTTTTTAATGTTTCCAAGATATCATAATCAAGGTTAGATTGGGAATCAAGCAGCTATATGTTATCAGTGACAACTCTTACAATTAAACACTTCATTATGCTTATGTAGGAAAAACATTTGCTGTTAGAAAATCAAAATTGCATTCCTTCACAGATAATTCAGCAAAAAGAGTTAGAAATTGATATGCATGTGCATTATTTTATTTCCTTAAAGAAAAGCTTGTTTTATTGCCTTAAACTATACTCCTGTTTTCCAGATATGAAGCCAATTCAGTGTTTTAGAACTCCAGTATTAGCAGTTTTGTGAATTAACACAAGCAAGTGGAACCAAATTTCATTTGAGATAGCAGTAGATTAGAATATCTGATTAGATAGATCTGTCATGTATTTAAGAAAAAATCAATTCACGGAACCTAACCCTGGCTACTGAATCATCTGATTTAAATTCTTGCACACAGTCATTTTATTGTATTTTAATTTAGCGCAATAGCCTCCCATATGAAAGTGTAGGACATTTCTGTTTGCTGGGAATAAGATTTCTTTTTAGGGGATCTCTCCAGAGTTTGTTCTGTGAGCACTGTAAGTCATTGTTTTTCTTTTCTTTAATACTTCCCATTTTAAATTTATTAATAAAATAGTGAATTGCAGTAAGACTTGAACTCCAGCACCTGAGAATTTCCTGAGAGTATTAGCAAATTGTTTACAACATATGAATATAAATGAACATTGAGGTATAAAATAATTATTTTCCATTTGACCTTTCCTTGTAGACTGTATAGCAAATACCAACAAACACATGTTTATTGTCACTCTTGCACTTCATGGCAGTGTATATACCATTAGATTTTATAGAAGGGAAACCCTTCACCTAAATGTTGCCCAAGACCAAGTTACTATCCCATTTGTGTTTTGCTGAACTCATATTTCATAAATAATTTTCTCACCTTTCATTGAATTTATTAAAATTCTATTTCTTTCATTTAACCACTGGGCATGATAGAAAGAAAGTGAATCAAGAGTATTGTCCATGTGAAATACAATTTACAAGAAGTTGACCCGCTTTTTATTTGATAGTAAATTCATGCAACTTTCATTTTATATGTTCTCCTGTAAAACAGTTTGAACAAACACCCAAATATATGAGTTGTATTTTTATCAATTAATTTTTGGATATTTTTAGCTGATAAAATGAAAGCATTTGTCTTAAAATTTGCTTCTCTCTGAAATGATTAAACATTGTGCTGTCAACTTCTAACTCTTGATGTGAGAAAACAATTATTTTCTCTAAAAATTTTAATTACAGGGAATTTAGTTAAGGGAAATCCCCCCCCCCCCTTCTAAAATAGATGCACTACTGACATAAGAGAAACATATAACACTATTGATTAGAACATTTTCATAAATGGAAGGTACCTGAATCAAAAAGAAAATATCTTGCTGAATCTTTCAGTAACAAGAAACAAAATGAACCATCTTAGCTTTATATAATTTGTAAGATGTTTACAAGGCACATTTACAAATTTGCAATATTCTTTAAGGGAGGCAATATATATTGTGCAGGGGAAAATGCCATAAGCTTAACTATTACATTCAATATTAATTCATTTTGGAATCGAACACAGTGAAACACGCTCTAATAATCTCTGAGTCTGAATATTAGAACACACTTTCTAGTTTCACTTAAATGAGATTTTACTCAGGACATATGTTTCATGGACATTTTTTTCACATCAGCTGTTCACAACTTGGCTCATTTAAGTGAAACCAGAAAGAGTGTTCTAATATTCCGACTCACAGAGATTATTAACTATTACACTTTGTATATCAGTAGTTAGTCAATGTACTGACCAGTTCCTACTAATGGCTGGTTAATTTTGTATTTAGAATTCTGAAAACATTAATTTCTCATGTTTTGATTTAATTTTGTAAAAATGTTCATTTCTCTTCCACCCCAAATTAATATTGGTAGTACCACCTCCATAGGAACTTATCTGTAATGTTATTTTTACCAACTGGTAAAAGTAAAAAGCACCACAATGTTGAAAATTTCATTCTGGCATTCTTCAAAATCTAATGACCTAGCATTTTATGCTACGCTAATACTGGAAATATTTTGTAAATTTATCGCTAATAGCATCTATGCTCTTCAAAATCTTTTAATATAAAAAGAAACATTACATTATTCAATATCGCTTAACTGGAATCAATAAATATTTTATATAATTTGGCTTGTTTAAATGTTGAAGTTTTATGATGGTGACTGTGAAGCAAAATGCAAATATAGCCTCTGCCAGGGAGTAATGAAGTCTGAATACCCAAGCATTTCAACACACTTTTAGATATTTAATAAAATTAACATCTTCATATTATATTAACATAATCTTTAGATCAAGCTATATGCTTCATAGCATTCCAAAATGTGGGGGAAGCTAGTGCTCTTCCTAGTACTAAAGTAAAAAAGAATTAGAGTATAAACTATTTCTCAGTAGCACACTCATTTTAACTGCTTCACCTTGCTGTTTGTAGTGAATAGGGAATACAACTGCACACTCATTTTAACTGCTTCACCTTGCTGTTTGTGGTGAATAGGGAATGGCATGCTTCCATTTAATTCCATTGGAATCACAAGAAATCTTTATCCTGGTACAGCTGATATGTAGGAGAACAGTAAGAAAGAGAATTAATAGCTATCTTTGTCACCAGATGACTTACTTCACAAAGGTGGAAAATGCAGTAATGAAAAATGTTAAAAAGTTTTAGTTTTCATTATCACTTCATAGAGTGAAATTAAAGAAGCAGCATAACCTCAAAACTGTTTGCAGAAAATGCATTTTTCTCCATTCATGTTAGAAAATAAATTGGAAGTAAAAAATTGGGGAGGTCTGTACTTGTGCTAATATAGCACATTCAGTAATATATAATGATAAAGATGCTGGGAGAAAGTTCAATTTATAGTTTATAATAAAAAATAGATTTGCAGATATGATGTAAATAAGTTTTTCTGCTTTCCCTGTTTGTAGTTTGGAGGTAAATCTGGTAAAGTTGTGTGGACTAGAACAGGAGTTGATTATGGACATTTGTCTCATAAAATAAAAAAGTATGATTATTCCAAAAATAATTAACACTCACAGCTGGAATTCAATCTTTTGTGTACATTAGCTATTAGATTATGTTTAAGCATTCACAATAAGAATATACACAAATGAAAAATGATTGGATGCAAAAATATTAGTATATGTTATCAAAAACCATCGACTGTGTAAAATTTTGTGGTAATTCTAAGCTTGTGTTTTGAGGGTATGACAAAAGCAATGCCTCACTAAATCTGAGGAATTTCAAGGGAATTGTCAATTTCAGTACCACATTAGATCTTTCTCTTAAAGACCATCTTGCTTATGCAACTGTGTTTAAAGGAATTTCTAAAGAAAAATCAAAACAATCTGCTTGAGGAAAATAATCAGAAAATAAAAAATGAAGCAGTTGTACTGTCACAAATTTACTAGATGTTACCTGCCCCCTCCTGCTAAAGTAATTTCGTAAAGTTATGATGATCCCAGTATAATCGGTGGCTGTCATTCTGGAGTCCAAAATCTTCTTAAAAAAGAGCTCCAATATGCTTATTATGTGCACTGCTATGCACATGTTCTGAGTTTAATGCTTTTACAAGTTATCTGCCAAAATACATGTCAGAAAATTATTTTCAGATTTTGAAATTCCTGTTTTCCTTTCCATTTCTCTGGGACATTGCCATTGCCATTGAAATAGTAGGTGGAAATATTTTTTGTTCCCTTAACACAAAGTGTAATTTCAAATTTAGAACTATGCAAGTTGTATATGAAAACCTAGACAGCTTAATTTAATGCCTTGAAAGGACAGAAGAACACATTCCAAGTAAGTAGCTCAATTGACCAAACTAGAGGCTTCCATCTCAAATTATAAAAAGCAATATTTTAATTATATTGACACCAGCCATGGAACTTTTGGCAAACTATATAACCATGGTGTTCAATAACCCTACAATAATGAAAATATAGGTTTGCCAAAAATTCACAAGGCTGGAAATGGTATGTGACCATTTAACAATATCAATACACTGTCATACTATGTAGCAAAATGGCTAGCTGATAAATTCAAGACACTTTCTAAATTTCAAAGCAAGAATATAAACAATTCCTTTCAGTTAATAAAGAAAATGGACATAAAACTGTACCTTCTGACACATTAATATCTTTCAACGTAGAATTGCTGTTTCCAAGCATACCTGAAGAAAAATTTGTAATTTATTGAAATGGTTGGTTAAGAACAAGTGGAATTAATGATGGACACATAAAAGAATGTATTAAACTCACCGAAATTTGTATAAGCCAATCCTACTTTTCTTTCAAGGACAAATTTTATAAACAACAAGCAGAACTTATAATGGGCAGCCCCTTATCTCCATTTCTAGCTAATCTCTTCATGAGCAGATTTGAAACATACTCAATTCAGCATTCACATATATATTTAAAATATGGTACAGACATATTGATGAAATATTTGCCATGGTTAACAAAAAACTCATTGATGATGCCATAAAACTTCTGAATATACAAGATAGGAACATATCGTTCACATGTTAAACAGAAACAGGTAACATGTTACCATTCTTGAACATCAAAATTTTGAAGTGTTAAGGAAAGCTGGAATTTGGAATGTATAGAAAGAATACACAATCACATCAAACCTGACATTTTAACCCCATGATGCACAAACATGCAGTTATTATCAGGTAACACACCGGCTAGTTAATTTACAAATTAGCAAAGAAGAATATTTCAAAGAATACAAACAAATAGAAAGTATAGCAGTTAAAAATGGTTTTAAGTAAGAACTAGTACACAAAAAAGTACAAAAATTCAAGAGGCAAAAACTTAAAATCAGAACACTTTCAGCAATATAAAGATAAGGTAATTTTTAAAAAATGCACATATCATCCATGGGCTACAAAAAAGTTTCAGAATATTCTTAAAGATATTAATATCAGGTTAGCCCATATAAACATATTTAATGTAAAAAATCTCCTGATAGACAATGTTAATGACAATATTCAAGAGGAGAAAAAAGCAGGTGTTTACAAAATAAGTTATGCAGAATGTGAAAAAATGTACATTGGAAAAACTAAGTGAAACATAGGCACATGGTTAAAAGAACATTTCAGGAACATAAAATACAAGCAGTTGGAGAAACCAGCACTAGATTTCATTTATGGACAGAAAACGACATACTGAATAAAGCAAAATTATTGAAAACTGTACAAGGGCCTACGGAATTAGCAACATGGGAAAAATCTACATGTACAAATACAAAGACAGAGTAATGAACTTGGGATAAAACATAAACTTTTAATTAATTGATATCATTGTATGATTCAGTTGAACTACACACTCTTAAAGCTTCACTTTTCATAAATGTATGGAACCGGTTCCATACATTTATGAAAAGTAAGTGAAGCTTTAAGAGTGTGTAGTTCAACTGAATCATACAATGATATCAATTAATATGATTGGCTTCACTGTGCAAGTTCCAATTTACATTTAAGTAATAAACTTTTAAGTTCATCACACCTCCACCAGAACAGAATATACATTCCCACAGTTTAACAAAATATCCAGTAGGGGATGTTCTAGCTGATGATGTGAACAAGGGTGCGTGAAACTGGTTCTACATTTATAGACAAGTAAGTAGAGCAATAGAGTGTTTAGTTTGACTCAATCATGCAAGGATTTCAATTAATTCTTTCTCCCCATATCCTGCCCCTTTCCAATCTGCTTAAAATTTTTCTTTACATGTATGTGTAAATTATGACAAAGCTCATGTGTTAAGAATATGATTGTTTAATATCATTTGATCACAAGTTTGACATTAATGGCATTGAAATTTCACTGGTTATTTCCATTTCTTTCCTGGTTCTCTCATACTTGCATTCATGAAAAACCATAATAAGTACTAGTTTGGTGTATACAACACTGATGATATACATTAAAACTGATGCCTCCATCCAATGAAGCAAAAGCAGTAAGTTTAAATCAGTATTGTTAAAACAAAATTTAAAGAAATAAAGAGATTTGCTTTTGTTCAATGCTCATTATCACTGCTGAGGCATTTCAAGCAACAGATTATATTTCAGATGAACTAATAATCTAGGAAAGGAATTGTGTTTTTTGGAGGAAGGAAGCATTCAAAGCCTAAATTTAGAGTACTTCCCCAGCATTTCCATAGTTGAGGACTGAGGAAAACCAGTCAGAAAGGTTAGTGCTGATGATTTTAATCCTTATCTAATTTCTTTATTCAGTCAAAATAATTGACATTTTAATTATAAATTATGTCTGCACTTGATTACTATCATCCATTACCTACTGCCACAGGTGGCCAAGGTCGTTAAGGTGCGGACTTGTGAGCAGGAGGTCTGGGGTTTGAATCCCGCTAGGATCGTCCTCCCTGATTGAGGTTTTTTCCAAGTTTTCCTCAGTCCTTATAAATGGCAAATGCTGGGGAGGTACCCTAAACTTAGGCCTGAAATGTTTCCTTCCCTAAAAATCTTTTCACATTATATTTTCATTTCATGTATCATCAGTGTCTACCGCCTGTGGTGCCTCGGTAGTAAAAATGGGCATTAAACACTAATAAAAAAAAGATCCATTGCCTATGCACAGGTTATTTAAAATAAATTAAAATGTCTTGCATATAATTTGAACTCTTAAACATAGCTTCAAAATATCTCTTATTCTGTTCAATTTATTGACCATATCCACCTCTTTTTGACCTTGAGAAAAACTTTCCAAATCCTCTAATCAAGCAGATATTTAATATTTTCATAAAGGCTATCTCTTGTTTAATCGTTAACCATTTTCCCAGAATCAAACTTTTCATATATTCCCTCATTTTGTAACATGGTATGTTGATAGCATCCTCCAAGTCCCTCAAATAGGGTATTCAGCATTTGACTAAGTCAACATTTATCTCAGTTTGCTATCAAAAGATTTTTGTGATCTGATGACGCAAGATTTCATAAGCATGGAATAGTGAATTGCCTTAACATAACAATACTATGCTACAAAAATGCCCATTAGGTGTGAAATAATGATTTAAATTCTTTATGAAGTGTATTGTTAGTAAGATTTCATAAAGAATTATTTTGAGAACAAAAACAATCATATTTAGATTGGAACAATAAATAAATCTAGTAGAATGGAAATTAATTTTTGTTAATAATTTTATTGTTATTAGTTATATTGGTTTTAACTTTTTATAGTATAAATATAGCTTCATTTTTTTTAAGTTAGATTGATTCCAACTTTATTTTTAATTTTTGCATGGAGTGGCATGATGTTCACATGCTTTTATCAGAAAGTTTAATGGCCCAGGTGTCTGCAGTTTCTTGAGAATTCCCTCATTGGTTTCTTGTCAGAATTACTTCTTCAAGATAGATTGTAAATGTTCTTTCAAGCAAGGGAAAGTATTGACACACAAAATAATGATTATTTTTTTGACATATGCTATTATCATCCTATCACTCTGAACATAATTCAAAATGACAGCATTCAAGGTAAGGGCACCTTGATGTGGAAGAATTACCAGGAAATACCACATTTCCTGGTAGTTCCACCTACAACCCAAGTGGTTTGGTCATTCTGCCTAGGCTAACTCATTTTTATCTACAACTTGTCCAAGACCTCATGAAATAATTATTGAGCAGAATTTATGAAAATGACTGCATTATTTAATAATAGCTGTGGGTTACAGAAAAACATAATAGTAATAACATAATATGTTAATTTTATGATGGTGATTTGAATAATATTAAAGAGAACAAGCTCAGTCTTGCAAAGTACTTTATTTTTTGACATAGACCCTGCAAGTCCAACGCACTTGCTCCAACTTTCTCGGAGTTCGTGATTATCTCTTGGAAATGGGTGTCTTCAAATCCCCTAGAATACGCATTGATCTTTTAGATAACCTCATTTGACTCAAATTTGTATTCAGCATGAAAGTTTTGAGTTTCGGGAACATGGTAACCCGAGGGAGCGATATCGGATGAATAGGGTGGATGTGGAAGCATTTCTAATTATAGTTTTGCAAATTTATTCTAGGCGATGCAGCTTAAATGGAGCGACGCATTGTCATGGTGAAACAACACCTTAATTGGTCATTCACTGATGTTTTTCCGCGATCGCTGCCATCAATCTCTCTAAAAGTCATGTGTAGTATTCTCCAATAATGGCTTTACCATTCTCCAAATAGTTCATTAAGGGAATTCCTTTCGCTTTCCAAAAAATTAAGTCAAAATGATTCCAGCAGTTGGTTGGAATGCATTTCGCCTTTTTCGGAAACGGTTCGCCTCGTGTAGTTCAGTGTTTAGACTGCTGCTTCGTTTCCGGTGTGTAATAAATAATTTACATTTGATGAAAACGCCGTAAAATTTCGATTGAATTCTTAAACATTGCAAACAATCGGCTGATGTTCCCTAGAGATTTCCATTTTGTTGCAAGGTGAGCGACGCGGCACCCATCTTGCGCAATTTTTTATGTGAAATGCATAATGTAACTTTAAACGAACCCGCTCAGTTGAGATGTCCGCGGCCTCTGCTAACTGGCGCACTATCACTCGTCTGTCAGCCTCCCCCCGCCCAAAGTAGGTTTTATGATGCCTTTTTACCTAATAACTGATTTTGCAGCTCCAGGATATGGTACGTCTTCAATATTTGTTCTGCCAAGCTTGAATTCATTTACCAAAAGTCGATCGGTTTCATAGGAATGGCGTGTGTCACCCAATATAAGCAAAAGTCTTTCATGAATTCCCTTTGCAGGAAAAATATTTGAATCACATGGCGAATTCCATTATTATTCATTTTCACTCACAACGTTTTTGCTTAAATAGCTACCAAACAACGGACTAGTATCAGATTGACTTTGACTATAGATACTGATACATAGAAGAGAAGGTAAACTTTATGACAGCTGTTGCTGTTGCCCTCAGTTACTGTGCGAACCAAGTTACTCATCAAACCACAAACCACCCTCGTAATTCTAATTTAATTATGAATAAATTGTTACTGCCATCACCGCCGCACATGGTTTTAATTTTCCCCTAAAATATAAGCCATTAAATTCACACTAAAGAGAGCATAATGTTAAAAATAAAGAATGCTTCGCTTAGCTAAATGTCCATTAACCACTCAAAGGATACAATATTCTTCCCATAGATTTGCTAGCTCCGCTCTCATATCTGTAGCTATTCTAATTGCATGAAATTAGATTTCTTTCTTATTTAATTAGGTTGAACTTAAACGGCATTTAAAACACAGAACGAAGATGATTTCTCAGTCTATGAATGCTTTGGATAAACTCAGTGGTTGTTAAGCGCGTTTATATGTTTGAACACGAGACATCAACAGAAGAAAAAACACCCGAGACTCCTCGCTCACCCTTTCTTCAGTCACTTTTCTAAAAAGCCAAATATCTTAGAGTAATGTGGGGCAAAATTACGTGATGGGTAAGAGTACGCACAAGGGTTATTTATAAGAAACCGCCGTGGAGTTGGTAGCACTATATGCTGTTGGATAGCTAACATGCCGATAGCTTCTCTTCTTAGTTGCGTCGCGCTGATGTATTTCACATTTAAACTATGAGGTAAGATTGAATATCACACATTCTGATGTTAATTTTAGGAGTTTTGGAAGTGTGTTTGTCCCATGTAAAATCTAAAATCTGTACTGTAGTACTATGCCAATTTATAGGCTATTTTCTGTAAAGCATGTCTTACCTTGGTCATTGAATGGACCTAAGTACAGATGGCAGCACAACCTGGGAAATGTTTCAGAAGACAATGGGGCAAGAGTACGAACTGTAGTGTGGGGCAAAAGTACTCGTGCGTATTTTTGCCCCACTCTTGTATTTGTATATCAAATTTGTATGTGCAATTACAACGCTAAACATTTGCTAATTAGTATATTTCTCTGATAAATCTTGTTGTAATTCAATTCTATTTTGGATAAAAGTATTTGGAATTTTAACATAAGATTGGTTATTTTATCAAAACAGTTGTGGAATATTCTGTATTTGGAATGTATATACACATTTCAGAACATATCAAAGAAGAAGTGAGCAAAAACCTTGTAATGAAGCCATGCTTGACATCGCAAAACAGAAGTTGAAGTAGGACTTTTCGAAACGGAATGTTGCACAGCAGCTAGGGATCTCAGAAGGAGCACTAAGAAAACGACTTAAACTGGTACACGATCCTTAACTTTATTGCATAAATATATGACAATATTATATTATAATAGCTAGTAACATTAACACACAACAAACAGTTATAGCTTATATTCTAATTTAAAATATAATTAAAAACATATCACACCTTCCGCGTGTAATCTTATTTCAGGGTTTTGGAGTATCAAAGTTAGGACGTTTTTCTGCAGTGTTTACTGAAGAGCAAGAAAGGTCATTTGCAGAGCATTGCAGGGTCCTTTACGCTCACTTCTATGGTTTAACGTTGAAGGATTTGCGAAGATTAGCATTTCATTTTGCTGACATTAACCAAATACCCCATCCATTTAACAAGGAAAGTACATTAGCTGATAGAGACTGGGCACTGAAATTTATGAAACAGCACAAACTTTCACTCCGTGTTCCTACAAAAACAAGCCTCGCTCATGTTATGGGGTTTAATTAAGCCCAAATTTCCTTATTTTATGACAATCTTGAGCAGATGATGGATAAATACAAGTTCTGTCCATCACGAGTTTATAATATAGATGAGTCGGGAATCAGTACTGTCCCTAATAAGACTCCTAAAGTTGTCCTACCTACCGGCAAGAAAGCCGTTGGAAAAATAGTTTCTGCAGAAAGAGGACATTTAAAACTGTTTTTTGTGCAATCAGTGCCAGTGGAAATTATGTTTCCCCAGTCATAATATTTGCTAGAAAGAGAGCTAAACAAGAACTTATGCATGGAGCTGCACCAGGTGCAATCATGATGTGCTCAGACAGCGGATATATCAACAGTGATTTATTTTTTGAATGGCTGAAGCATTTTCAGAAGCGTGTAAGGGGAAGCATTCAGAATCCAATACTTCTAGTGTTAGATAATCACACGTCGCATATAAACTTGCAAACAGTAGTGTTATGCAGACAGAATGGGATTCATCTTCTGTCTCTTCCTCCCCATACCTCACATAAATTGCAGCCTCTCGACAGATCGTTCTTCAAGCCATTAAAAGACCTGTATTCTGCAATGTGTGACAAATGGTTACTAAATAACCCAGGACGCGTCATAATGCAATTTCAAATTGCAGAGTTATTTGGGGAAGCCTATGAAAAATGTGCTGCAATTGGAAAGGGAATTTAAGGAGTGTGGGATATATCCAGTGAATAGGCGCCTATTTTCAGAGGAAGATTTTTTGCCCAGTTCTGTCACAGATGAAGAGCCCTCAGCCGTTACTACAGAGGAGGCAACAGACAGTCAGGAGCAGTTTTCAGCTGTCAGGAACAAAATCTCCAATGGGACTGTGGAACTTTCCACTCAAGGAAATGACTGTTCACCTAAAACAAATTTTAAGGCCAAGGAAGTTATTCCTTTGCCAAAAAGGAAAGACAAACAACAAAGAAGGAAGAGCAGTCAAATATCAGAAATGCTGACTAGCTCACCCTTTAAAAGGAAGTTGGAAATTAATCAAGCCATTAAATCATCCAGTGCCTCAAAGCGGGTCAAGTGTGACTTAACAAAATCACATGACAATATGAGGCCCAAAAAAACAAAAAAAAAAAAAAAAAACAAAAAACAAATGCCATTCAACGGCACCTAAAGCTTCAACTTCAAGTTTGAGAGACAAACTCCACTGTCCAGGATGTTGAACCACCAAAAGAGGACTGGATTCAGTGCCAAAATTGCGGAGAATGGTGGCATGAAGCCTGTTGCAATCATGAGGGAGGCAACAAATTTTTCTGTGACTACTGTGAAGAATGACTAAGACTATGAGAAAGTACCCTTTTTTCATTCAAATTGTATAGATAGGTAAATTAAGTTACTATAACCCTTTAGTTTTATATTAATTATGTTTCATATAAGTCAGACTATGGTGCTTTAATGTATTCTTATATTGTAATTAAAGACATAGTAGTAAGCAGAAAAATTAAAAATTTGTGTTTTCTGCGTACTTTTGCACCACATATGGGGAAAAAGTTCGCATTTGTCACATTTTAATTAAACATTTTTAAAATGTTCTTTTCAATGGAAAGGAATATTTTAACCACTGTTTCTGGTAAAATATAGAATGCGAAATTCATAATAAGTAATTCACAAATATCAATCAAATATGTGTCATTGGAGAGGTCTTTAAACCTTAAGTGCGTACTCTTACCCGCATTACTCTAATACCCTTTTAGTGAAATGTTAAAATGATCCTAAACTTTTGCCCCTCCGAACATTCAGGGTGCAGTATATGTGTGATGCCATATTAATTGTGAAGGCAATAATAAAGTTTCAATGATTTACATGACTTAAATTATTTAAATACTTTTTAAGAAAAAAGAGATAAGTGACTTGAGACAATTACTGATTTTCTTATTACTCGCCTGTAGAAATATTAGTCCTCCGAAAATGTCACTTTCCGATGAAAGATTTGGCGTATGTTTGGTAAGAATACGTTTGATGAATTTGGAAGAGTTCACATTCTCTTCTGGTGCAACAAAGCACCAAGAAACTGATTTTAAATTATCTTAAAATATACTATATTAAATTATCCTTATAAGGGGAACTGCTACAGTAAATTACAACTTACATGGGATGGACAAATTGAATAGTATTACGAGAAAAGCAAGGAGGTGATTATATTTTGTTATGAGAGTAGTAAAAAAGTCAGTCCAAAATCGAAGAAATAGTTATTTAGCGTTAATGGAGTATGGAGCAGCTTGTTGGAATCCATATAGAATATATCAAATAAATATCCTAAAAAAATCCAGCGTAGAATAGCAACATTCGTAAAAGTTAACAAATGGGAATCACTAGCAGAGAGACATAAAAGGGCGGGGATAACGTCATCATACAAAGTGTAAACAGAACAAAATGCTTGGATTTGATTTGTTTTATTTATAGACGCTCTTTAACAACTTAGGTCATCAGCACCCATTCAATTCAGAGCGTGGAACAGCCAACAAATTTTGCTCAGAGACCTCTTCTTTCAGACTTGAGGTTCTTTTTCATGCCGTAAATCTACGACACGGGACCCAAGGCCTTACTTCCCTTCCGAAGGAAGCCATACTTAAGATTTTTACACTTGAAAAAATTCATCGATCCTGGCCGGGTTTGAACCCGCTATGTTGGTTTAGAAGGCAAGTATGGTTACCAGTACACCACCAGGACCGAAAAAAAAAACGCGTATAGATACTTAATTACATTAGAAAAGCAACATACCATGGAAGGAACGATCATAGTTTCAAAATAATTGTAGGCAATAGAGAATGGATATAGTAAATTCTCCTTCGTAAATAAAACTAGAAATTGCATGATTTACTTGCAGTTGTCTTTGAGGATTGTCTTTTTCTTATAAGATTTAAAAACAACTTACAAAGTATGTAATGCAATTCATATTCAATTTAAAGTTTTGTTTGTATTTGCTTAAAATGTTAATGGATTGCATCGATTATTTCAGAAACAACAAGGCAATTTTATCATTTTTGAGAAACTTAGGGGAAAAAAATTATATTTTAATACACAATTATTGTTTTTACAAGACCCAGGAAAATTATATATATTAAATGAAGTATTTTCTTCATTCTGATCCTTGTTTTAATCCATAACTCATTGTTGAACTTCTATGTATACAGAAGGTGCAAAACAGTCGGTCCTGGTGGTGTAGTGGTTACTATACTTGCCTCCTATACCCAAGATCGCGGGTTCGAACCCGGCCAGGATCGATGGATTTTTCCGGGCGTAAAAATCCTAAGTATGGCTTCCTTCGGAAGGGAAGTAAAACCCTGGGTCCTGTGTCGTACATTTACGGCACGATAAAGAACCTCAAGCCTGAAAGAGAGGCCTCTGAGCAAAATTTGTCGGCCGTTTCACGCCCTGGGTTGAATGGGACGCTGATGACCTGACGTTAAAGAGCGTCCGTAAATAAATCAATCAAAAAAAAAAAAAAAAGGTGCAAAAAAGTATACACACTTTCACAGTGGATATCTATTTAATATATTTCAAAGTTGGACCGAAAAATAGCAGTTGTGTAGTATGATGTTCTGTAAAGGGATGTGACTCAAATGCATAATAATAGCGTTGCTACATTGCAGGTAAATCAACAATGAACAAATGGAGCCAAGATTATCGTTTGAACAGCGGAAAGCAATTTTACAGTGGTATTGGAAAACCGAGAATGTTGTTGAAGTTCAAAGACAACGGAGACGTGTGTTCAGAATAGAACCGCCAACACGAGTAACAATTGCATGCATTCTAGACAAATTTGAGACTCGTGGCACCGTACGCGATGTTCACAAGGGCAGATCTTGGAGACCTCGCGCAGCAACAAGCCCCACTAGAGGTCTAATTGGACCATTCTTTTTTGAAGGAACAGTAACTGTCCCAGTGTACCTGAACACGATACGCACATCCGTCTTACCCACCATTCATACACTCTATGGAAATGTGGAATTTTACTTCCAACAGAATGGTGCACTACCAAATTACCACTGAGATGTACGTGCGTACCTTGAATACAATTTTCCAAGACAATGTATAGGACGAAGAGGTTCAAATGAATTTCCACCGCCTTCTCCGGATCTAACTCCATTGAACTTCTACCTTTGGGGAACTCTTAAGCATTTTGTATACCGTAGAAAACCAGCTATACTGGCAGCACTTCGGGAAGAAATTTAAACGGCATGTGCTGCAATCTCCGAGGACACTTTCGCAAACGTTGCTCAATCAATAGTTCAATGTACTCAGAAAGTTATCGACGCTAATGGTGGGCATTTTCAGAAACTGTTGTAACTGTAAAAGTTTACGATGATTATTGCTCATCATTTTCTGTTTGCGTTAAAGTGTGTATACATTTTTGGCACCCTCTGTACATAAACACATGTGTTGTTTCAGCACAAAAAGACTTTTCATAAACTAAACTGTTCGATTTTATTCTTTTTTCTAATGCAGTAATACACATTCTTATTCATAAAATCAAACATACAGAATTTACAGGTCTGGTACAAAAACAGTTACAGCAGGTTAAGTCACATCTAATCTTCGTTGTTGAAAGTGATTTGGTTTGTTTACGGACCTCTTTAACATCTCGGGTCATTAGCTTCCTATTCAATTCAGGGAGTGAAATGACCGATAAATTTTGCTCAGAGGCCCCTTCTTTCAGGCTTGAAGTTCTTTTACATGCCGTAAATATATGACACGGAATTCACGGCTTTGCTTTCCTTCCGAAGAAAGCCATACTTATATTTTTATACAAATCCATCGACACTGGCCGGATTGGACCACGATCTTGGGTTTACGAGGCAAATAGAATAAATGGCAGTCGACAAAACGTGGATCCACACTATACGCAGGAAGGAGCCGTCGAAGCATGGGTTGCAACCGGAGAAAGCACTCCAAAGAAGGCAAAAACAATCTTCTCAGCAGAAAGGTGATGCCGATTATGTTTTGGGATTGCAACAAGTAATTTTAATTGACTTTATTATATAAATGGGCAAAACCATAACCGGCGAATGTTACGCTATGCTACTGGAGCAATTAAATGACGCGATCAAAAATAATCATCGTCTTTTGGCGAAGAAAATGATCCTGTTCCATCGCTCTTTATCGCGCCAGCACACAAACCCGTAATTGTGAAATGAAAATTATTGAATTTAATTTATGAAATCCTTCCTCATCCCTCTATTCTCCTGTTCCTCAATATGAAGAAATTGCCAGCAGGAAATAAAAAATAAAGAGGTTATCACAGAAACAAACGCGTGTTTTGCAAAGTTGAAGAAATCGCATTTTATGAATGGGGCGAACAAACTAGAAAATCGTAATAAGTGTATAAATTTGAAAGGAAATGGTGTTAAAATATTTTTATTTATTTATTTTTTTCCAAGAAGGCCAAGTCTTCTTAATTTTTGCTCGGACTTACTGAAAAGCCATCGCATTTTGAAAAGTCTGAGCAGAAGAGTTTAAGTGAGGCCAGACTAGTTTCTCTGGTAGTATTATGCTAATAACTTTTTTCCCAGCGGTTGAATATTTGACGTAAAACCGCTAAGTTTTGCGTGTTATTAAATTTTCTCTAGGAGAAAAATCAAATATATCAACAAAGAATACAGCAATGGTAGTAAACATTTGAATTTTTACGTATCGTAGATATCATGGCCGTTTTCTAAGTGACTGCTCAGTATCTGCTTGAGTAATGTAATATAAAAACAAGTGAAAATAGTAAATAAGTTAAGAGCAAATAATAGGCGAAGATGGAAATGTATAATTACGAAAATGAGCACTTAATTTTGCTGCCATTAATAAGAAATGCCGACTTATTGCATATATTCTTTATGTTTATCGTTCAAATGGATGGAGAGCTTGTAGGCTAATCTTCGGGGGTTGTTAGTGTAAAGTTACATGTAGTAAATTAGCTTGTGCGGTATTGCAAAAACAAATAAAATCTAAGAAAACAAAAGCATCGTATTAAAGCTTTAGAAAAAAACATGTGGTGCTTATACATTTTCATAATGGTTGTTTTGTCAAAACATAAGACATAATTTCAAATTAGTAGCTATAGCAAATGTAATGCTATGATTTCAGGTCAGGCAAAGTCAGCATACTCATATATTGATTATTCTTAGTCTACAAATGCATTGACAAAGAATCGCAGATACAATAATAACTGTTCAATTTTGCTTTTATTACCAGGGATAGCGTAGAAAGAATAGTTATCAAATGGATGAAAGTAATAATTTCAAAGTAAAATGAATTTACGAGGGGCGTTCAATAAAGATTTATATTGTTCTCTGTTAGGGTTTATTTGCTTCAATTTAAAATCCACTGGATTGTTCTTCAACTTTCTGTCTGAACAGTGCTGTTTAGCCCCCCCCCCCCAAAAAAAATCTCCTTGCCAATTTATGGCTTTGCACCACTATGTGTCAGAGCCTTCTGGTATCTACCGCCACGGGTGGTCGAGTACGTTAAGGCACGGACTTATGAGCGGGAGGTCTGGGATTCGAATCCCGCTAGGACCGTCCTCTCTGACTGAAGTTTTTTCCAGGTTTTCCTCAGTCCTCATAAATAATGAGATACCCTAAATTTAGGCTTAGAACGTTTCCTTCGTTAAAAATAATCATTTCCTAATATATCAATTTATCTCATGTATCATCAGTGTCCACCGCCTGTGTTGCCTCGGTAGTAAAAACGGGCGCTAAACCCTATTTAAAAAATCGCGGTATCGGTAGGCTCCTCAACCAACTTCATACTGCGGCTATAAGTTTATCGTCAAATCTCCTCTCTTGAATTGTATCGTTATCAAAGAGATCAGAAGATACAAGATCCGGGCTGTAGGCTGGTAAGGAATTTCTCGAAGTTTAGTGATCTATCTTGGAGAAAAACTTTGGTCACAGCTTTGTGAGGACTAATGCACCGAAATCGCCTCTTCATCTTTCACAAATCTTAAAAGTTAATTGTTTCAGTGGTGGTTTGCGACCTTTAAATTAAGTGGGGTACATGGGATTTTATAATTAATTTTGTGCAACTTGTATTAACCTCAGAAACCTCAAATTGAAAATTTTAGAATAATGGCGTCATCTGTTTGCTTTATCCCTAAACTTTCAACTCACAATCACAAACCGCAATTCATGTAATCGGTACAGACTTTGCACAATAGGAGCAAGTGTATAATTGCATATAATTATCTAACTATAAAATATGATTTCTCAAAATCATGTTTGTATGGGTTATAGGGTTTATTCTCGATGCCAAAGGATGGTGTAAAAATTTCCTTACAATTTCCTAAAGACTAACTCAATCTTCTTGTCTTTCATTTGAGCGAATTTCACATCGTTATTCACTTATTTTATTACCGTTTCACAATTTAAACCAAACTACAGGTTTGTATTGACGCTCACATCTATTACACAGAGACTTAGAATCTCTTTTTACTAGCTTTCTTATCTCCTCTTAACACCCAGAGCTGGTTTGATTGAGGTTCATATTTCACCTTTAGGCCTTGAAGGCAACTACAGAACACGTGGATTGTCTGAAAAAGGCTTGTGACCATCCCTGTATTGCTAGCTCTCGTCAGACATTCAAATAACAATACACGTGATGTTTAAAGAAAGAGGAAAATATTTAGCAATATCCTTTACATTTTCAATTGAGAGGATATGTGGACATGTAGCTTTATGGCAGAACCGCCTCTGAACACTTTAATCACAATTCATTATGAGGGGAAAAAAAAAAAAAAAAAAAAAAAACTATGCCTTCACAGTCAGACTACGGTTAAGGGCATTGTTTTTAACTTTATTTTCCGAAGAACATTTTCGTAATGCCATTCAATATATTTCCTTTTGATAAGCGATGAATCTATCTTTCACACTTTGTTAAAATGGGGGATAAGAAATCATCAACTTTAGCCTCATAACGAACAAGCAATTCTGAAAATAAAATGGTTCTTTATTCAATTAGATTGGCTGTTAGAGGGACCTATTTAGTATACGCCTTTGAATATTCTAATTGATCGATAAACATGTTGACACTGCCGATAAAGTTATCAAGTTTAATTGCGAGTTATTTGCTTGACATTCGCCATTTGTTTGGGGAAGGATTATCCCAAACAAATCAGAACATTCTGTCAATGATTACCACAGGTAATCCCAATAAAACCCAAGAGGATTCAAGTTCAAAACAAATAATATATGAAACAGCTCCATAAAGTAAATATTTCACTATATGGATCAGTTAATGCTGAAGTAAAGAAAATGCTGACTTTAATAATTTTGGTTCAAGAAAGCTGCATTTGAAGCAATCCAAACATATAAATTTAATACTGATTAGCTTTAATAGTGGCATTTGGACTGATTGCTCCAAAATAATTATTGTTTCATTCTTGATGGTCTTATAAAACAACTGAAACACTTGTAAAATATAGTGTATTTTTAAGGTGTAATTAAACATAAAGGAAGAAAGTACATATGATAAACACCAAGACTAAAATGATATAACCTTCTGCTGATTTAAAACTGATTTAAAATACAATACTGGTATGGTATGGCAAGGGAACATTTCAGTAGTTGTCAGGAAATTGTTTAATGTTTCATAATTCAAGTATCTTAAACAGGTTTTTGTGTTCTTCTTCGAACTACTCTTAAAACCATGTTATCTCTTGCGTAAGACACTTGTTTCTGCTATCTGCAGTTGCTAATAATTCTGCAATCTGTTCTGGCTACAGAATCACATGACAGATCCCAAAGAATAAGTGGTTGTACATTTATATATAGTAAAAGGACCATCTTTGGGAGTTTACAGTTTAAAAATGAGGTGGTTAGCAGTGTTTCTTTTTCTTTTGACATTTGCTGGAATCAAGGCTGGTAAGAAGCAGCTCCAACTTTAGACATTCATTGTGTGTATATTCTTGTGTAACTTTCAGAATACAATCTTAATTCGGTGGAGGATTAGCATAGCATAAACCCATCTAAGTGTATAAATAGTATGACAAGTAAAGCTGGGCATTTGCCCTCTTCTTTTTTTCAACAATTAGGCTTTGTGACCTGTTTCCACCTCAAATCTATCTTCTTTTGGACCCTACCACATCTTTCCCCCCTGATTTTTTAATAGTGTTTTAACTCCCATTTTTACTACTGGGGCCTACAGGAGGATGATGCTGGTGATATATGAGATGAAATGATAAAATGGGAAAGGGTTTTTATAAGGAAGAAAGTAAGTATTCCAGGCATAAATTTAGGATACCTCCCCAACATTTGCCATTTATGAGGACCGAGGAAAATCGGGAAGGACGGTCCTGGTGAACCCCTGACTTTCTGCTCACGAGTCCCTGTCTTAACGACCTCGGCCATTATTGTCGGTTTCCCCAAACTGGTCGATATTTCAAAGATATGTAAGGTGTCATCCTTTCTAAATAGTCTTTCAGTTTTTTTTTTTGTTTTTTTTTTGTTTGTTTGTTTTTTTTGATTGGTTTATTTACGGACGCTCTTTAACATCTCAGGTCATCAGCGTCCCATTCTATTAAGGGCGTGAAACGGCCGACAAATTTGGCTCAGAGGCCTCTCTTTCAGGCTTGAGGTTCTTTTTCGTGCCGTAAATGTACGACACGGGACCCACGGCTTTACTTCCCTTCCGAAGGAAGCCATACTTAGGATTTTTACGCCCGAAAAAATCCATCGGTCCTGGCCGGGTTTGAACCCGCGATCTTGGGTTTAGAAGGCTAGTTTGGTAACCACTACATCACCAGGACCGACTCTTTCAGTTGTGTTTTTATTGACCTAGAAAATTGCAAATGTGGCTCATTCTTCTACAATCTTTTTGTTCTTGTTTGCATTTTTTTATCGCATTCTAAAATATTGCATGCTTTTTATCTCTTTGATGTCCATGACGCTATATAACTTTATATTCTTTTTAATGTTTTTCAAAATTCTCCTGATAGTTCCACACATTTTATACCTATTTAATTTTTAATATCATAATCATAGGCATAGCTGACATTATAGCATAAGTAATTTTAGTGTTGAATCTATTCAATTTTTTTTCTATTAGCCATTGTCTTAGTTCTTATGGAAGCCTCCCCTAAAAAGAGGTAGTTTTATTAAACTATATACTTTACATATTTGATTCATAAAACGCACTGAATTATGTAATTTGTCTTCTGAATTCTCAGTAACAGGAGATCGTCTGCATTTACGATGAATAAGTTATTAATGCATGTTTTATGTGTGTGTGTGTGTGTTATTTTCTGTATACATTGTTTCATCCAGTCTCTCGTGGCGTCTATGTAAGTAACGGATTAAAAATGAAAAATAGCCTGTAAAAAAACAACATCGTTAAAATAGCTAGAGAGGATAAAATAAACAAAACACCGAAAAGTCACATAAATAGACAATTTTTGCGTTCTTCTTCAAAGGCAGTAGACAAGCTGTTCAAAATTTTGCGCTTTTTGTGTAACTTTTCATGTCCACTGCCTTTGTGAAAGAACACAAGCAATTTGAAATATTGGTCTATATGGTGACTGTTCAATGTTTATTTATTTATGCTTCTCTAGTTCATATTATTCTATCTATGTACTTTTATTAAAAGAGTGGGTGATAAGTTGCACCATTTTCTTATTCTTTTATTTATTAAAATTGATCTTTTTTGCCATATTATTTCAAATGACCTTTTTGCGATTGTGCGGGATTTCAATGATTTGTGTTAGATGTAATTATATAATTTTCTTTTCGTTTTATGTGTGTGGGGGGGGGGGTAGATCGTATTTTGTTCTTGTTTGAATAGTTTATTTTATTGTTAATATAATTCAAGCATGACTGCCTAAACCCACTTTGTTCTACATACTTTCTTCGCAAGCTAGCCCTGGGATATAATGTATTAATTAGTTTCAGGAATGAATTATAAATACAGAACTTAGTCGGTGGTTCTCCATTAATATCTTACATCATTCTCGATGTGTATCTACCTCGTTCTGTATTTTTCTATTTTGTTCCTGGATTCAATGCTATAGGCTAGGAATAACTAGACACTTATCATGGTCATAGGTACTAAATAAGAATATTTTATAGTTTCTATAACCGCCTATTTGTATGGTTAGCGACGTTTACTAATTAGAGTGTCTACTTTAGTGCTTATTCACTCATTTTATGTTTTTTTCTTATATCGCTTTAGCGAAGATAAATTACAATTACACGATGACATTTATTCATTTCAGCCAAGGCCTATTTTTAAGTTTCAATATTATGACGTATAAACCATTCTTAACAACTTAGATTCTAAAATTATTCGGCGATAACTGTAGTTCCACTATTGAGTATTGAATCTCCACGGTGTATTTTGATGAACTGGCTCAAGATGAATGTCTATCAGATCCTGAAAAACATTTTTAAGTAAATGTGTTTCACATAATACTTGATATCAATGTTAATCAAATTAAAATCAAGCCCAATTCTATGAAATGTTTAAGTGATCTGTCAGTGCACTCACCCCATAGTTTCTGTCTACTGCAAAAAACGAAGATTGCATAGTAAAGCACAACATTTATCAATGCAGCATGTCGAAGACTTAACAGAAGATTTTTAGTTTCAGTTACAGCACTTCAAAGATTCATTGAAAACGAGATAAAAGACAAAACCTCCGTTCGAGAATTGGCACAACTCTTGCTAATCTAAAAATACGCTTTAGAGTCAAGTATACCAGACGTATTTCGATCACGAAAGTTGCGTGATCGGCGACCTACCTATGGAGTGACGGCATGCTGATCACATACCCCTCTGCAATACTGCTCTCTATCAATGAAGTCGTAAGACGGAGATAGAGGATGCAGCGATCGCCGCGGCAGGCCAAATCTCACGCCGAGCTATAGCGCCAAATGAGAAGAAGATATTAGACGTATGCACTGCTTTCATTTTATTTTTCTCTTACCTGTAACTGTTGGATCGGCTGAGTGATCCTTTTCAAAATTCAAATTAATAACAACATATTTACATAGCACCATGTCACAAGCGCGATTAAGTGAACACAATTTTAAGTATCAAGTATGAGAGAACACGAAGAATTGACGTGAGTGAAGCTGTAAAGCTTTTACCTCAAAGAATACTAGACGTCTTCGCCGCTTCCAACGATCCTTAAGGATTCTGCATATCACAGTGCCTGTGCCAGATTATGGATGTAAGCGGTGTACCATGTATCTAGGCATCAAGGCATCAATACTACTTTGTTTCCTAATTTCCTACACCACCACCACCACCACCACCACCACCACCACCACCACCAATAACAGTATTATTATTATTAATATTATAATTATTAATTATAAATTAATATATAATATTAATTATAAATTAATATATAATAATATTAATTATAAATTAATAATTAATATTAAAATATAAATTAAAATTAATAAATTAATTATTAATTATAAATTAATAATTAATATTAAAATATAAATTAAAATTAATAAATTAATTATTAATTATAAATTAATAATTAATATTAAAATATTAATAATGATGATGATGATGATAATAATAATAATAATAATAATAATAATAATAATAATAATAATAATAATAATAATAATAATACAGGCAAATTTTAATGCCTCCGACCCCTCTGAGATACCCTCATATTTGATATTTACCGCGATCAAAGAGATGCTACTGAACCCATATGCTTGAACATGAATCGTTTTGTTAGAGGATCCAAATTAAACTTTGCAGATGGATCCAGACTTTTTCCGTTACGGCACGGGTTATTAGTATAGAAAACAAATAGTGAAGGTTGCAATTTAGGTTAGAACTTCGTAACTTTGTGGGTACAAATGCCAATTACTTGGAAACAGTCACCCACAACTAATTTTCCCGTAACCATTTAATCTTGATACTAGTTAACAAGGAAGAAACCCTAAGAGGTGTTGATAGAAAATATAATTTCATAACGGCATTAAAAGTTCTCTATTCTAAGAAATGTCATAACACACTGGTGGTAATTATCAACAGTTAGTACTTGACGTATTTATGTCGTATGTAATAATATTTTTCTCTGAAAAACCAGAGACATGTTCAAAATTATGTCATATGACTAAATTAGGTTAACTCCGAGATTAGGAAAGATATCCCTAGTGTCACTTAATCAGCAGGATTTCATACTGTTATCTGGAATATCAATATTTGCTTCTCACTTCATCAATGACAACAGATTTTCGTAAAGTGATAATGTAATAAATTGCATTTAATGAGCTATTGGGAACGTATGTATCAGTAATATAATCTCGCATTATTGTATGTTACAAGAGCGCAAATATCTCTCTTACTCAAATGCATGTTTCCTGTCTATCATTACATGCCTTATACATTGTCGCTGCTCATTGATGCTAAGATAAGAGGCATCATTTCAATCTTAAGCCATATTCTATGATTTAAATATATATATATATATATATATATATATATATATGTACCAGAACAGCCCCAAAACAAGTCAATGTAACCGTTCTTCCTGTGCGTTGTTCTTCATGCCCTTCCATGTACCATACACGCTACCGTTGAGCCATATGAATGCTCACACACCTTTTGTCATAAATAGAGGTTAGCTGTATTTAGTTGCAGTCAAGAAGGAATAGTCGAGAGATGTTAAATTTTCTTAAGAAGCATCTTGGGGAAGAATGGCAACATGGTGAACGTCTGCATTACTCTAAAAACTTAACTAACAGTTCAAATGAGAACACTGACATTGATATAAATATTAATTATAATATTTTGAGTGATCATATTAACAGATATGAGGAGCCAATTGTTTAGTTTTAAATTTAGACTTTTAACATTTTTGTCCGATACAATAAATTATTTGGATTTTCGCGCAATTTTATCATATTATTTGAGTTATAAACCATAAAAAGAAAAACATCGCTAATTTACTTTCCTGAAATAGCAACTTAATTTACATTAAACATTTGTGCTAAAACTGATCACGTAACAAACAGAACTATCTATGCCTAGTAAATCAGTAACCAAAGTCACTATGTCCAAATAAAAATTCCCTGATATATTCCTCGAAATTTGTTTTTTGTTAGATATTATTATTATTATTATTATTATTATTATTATTATTATTATTATTATTATTATTACAGTTGTAGTTTTCAACTGGTTATTGTCAAAATAATACATTTACTACTACTACTACTACTAATACTACCACCACCACCACCACCACCACCACCACCAAAGTTGATCCTTTATTTAACCTGAGAAAATGATTATACATCTATTCAAAAATGGTCAATTTGTAAACCTGCTTTCCCTAATTCGTTTCTTATATTTAAATAGATATATTATATATGTTGAATAAATATTTAATGTGGACTTAATTTTGTATTTGATCTCTAAAATACTTTTTGTACGCCCGTTATTCAACCTAAAGGTGATCCTAACATGTTGACAAATATAGACCTACAGCGATTGTTCCTGTTTTGCAAACATTTTGGAAATTGTTATGAATAGGGAGTTGACCAATTATTTCCAATCGAATAAATTGTTTTCTACATCCCAATTTGGTTTTAGATCCAAGTTATCTACTTTAAAAGTTATTGAATCTTTGATGCAGCCAGTCGTTTTGGGGCTTGAAATTTGTGACAATACTATAGCCGTGTTTTGTGACTTGTCCACGGCTTTTGACTGCGTCCATACATCCATATGTTCTAAATTTTATTATTATGACATCTCAGGTAATGATTTAAAATTGATAGCATCTTACCTTCTTAGACAAATAAAGAAATCTCTTCTGTTGTTGATGTAAATACCCTCAGAGCTCTGTTTTGGGTTCTTTTTTGTCCTTAGTGATGATTAATGACTTACCTTTTAATTTGAATCGCAATTCTATTTTATTTGCTGACGACACATGTCTTATGTGTACGATGAGCAATTGGTACGATCTGTCATTATGTATGACTTCTTCCTTGACTGCCGCTTCTAATCGGTTTGATAATGATGGTTTTAAGACGAATAATGACAAAACGCAGTTAATTCTTTTCAATTTAAAGCAACTTTTCAATAACAACTCTCGCTATGTCAAATTACTTGGTATAACACTAGGACAATCATATTGACTCTGTTTGTATAAAGCTTCCTCGTGCTATTTACTTATTAAGTCAATTAAGGCGATTTGTATCCAAGGACTATGTTGTGCATTTTTCCATAATATTTTATCTTGTGGTTTGCACATTTGGGGCAACGGATCCAAAGCCAGCAAAGTTTTACTATTGCAGAAAAAGGCTATCATTATAACTGGTTCTCCATATGATGCTCATTACTATTCCCTTTTTATTGAATAAAAATTTTAACTATCATTAACCAGTTATATTTTTAATTGTTTATTCATGGTCAAAACTAATCTGAACGATCAATTTGATGACGATTAATGAATTTGACGACGACCGTACATATCTTGCTACTAAGAACAATCACTTTATATTAAGACCTAATATCAGATTAAGTAAAGCCAAAAATTGAGTTTTATATGGGTTTAGATATGTTCAACAGATTACCATTCTGTTAGTTTAAGTAGATTTAAAACTGTTTTAAAACTTGCTATACCCTTTTATAAACTTGTTAACTTTTTACTGTAGTAATATTATTGGATTTTAATTTCTGTACTTGGCTATTGTCCATACTAATTGTATTAGTTCTGGCAAATAAACAATTGTAATTGACATTAAATCCTTGAATCTCCCACTGGCACTCCAAGAAACTGTCTCATCTAGAACATACCTCTAAAGTTACCAACGTGCTTAACTACAAATAATCTGGCTGTCCATTTGCTTCTAGCGTCTAGAGTACTTTACTTGTTATTGGATGACAAAGTTTACTTTGTTGAGATCAAATGTTCTCCGTTATTATTTACAAATAAGTACAATATTCTCTCTTACAAATATGTTAACAGATAATGCCGTTAAATTCTATTGTTACACTGTAAGTTAAAATTTGTTTTGTATGTAAACATGGAGACGTAGTAGGGCAGTTAGTACACATAATAATGTATCGAGTATCATGTGCCAAATATCGTTCACAATAAATGGACTTATAAATTGAAAATTCAAAGTAGCAAATACGTAAATAAATCATTTTAAACAATCGGGCCTTGGATCCCTCCACGCCTATGAATAAATATCGAGACCCTTTCAGTAATTCATTGGAGAAATAATTGTAATAATTGTTTATGTATAAATTCAATGCAGTGCCGCTTAGCTATTCCTACACCAGCTTACGCTCCTTGACCAACAACAAGGGTGCGACTGTTGTGAGTTGGCCCGAATGAGGACTGAAACATTGGAACTGTCATCCCAGGACACTGGCGACATCTAAGACATCTAAGATGTAAGCACTGACCAAGTTGATATCAAGAATCTTATAAAGTACAGCCATTGACCATGAGCCTGAATCTTTATTCACTTCTGTAATTGGCTTTTTTTTTAATCAACGTTGTCCACTTAACCTTTCGCGTAATTAAAAATTAAATCATGTTCGGCTTCAGTTCTCATAAATTTCACGTGGTGCGCGAATAATACAAAATGATATGGTTTTCCAAGATAACATAAAATTAATGAGAAAAGCGGAAGAGCAAAGAACCTTCTTTGCAAATTCTTTAGGAAGAAAAAAAAAACTCTGATGAAGCTTCTTCTTTGTTCTTTGCGGATGTCGGTAGAGAAAAAAGTGTCAATTCTCTGTTAATTAGATCGAAAGCAACTGTCCTTGATGATATTTCTGTTGATATTTGAATTGATTTAAATAGCTACACAAACGCTTGTGCAAGAACTGAGAGTTTATGGCATTATATGAAAGCATGTGCGAAAAATAGTTTTAAGTATTTTAAGCACATTAAGTTTATACCGTATTTAAATTATTTGCTAAGCTGTTCCTTCCATAAAATGCTTTGCAAACAGCACTGAAATAATAATAATAATAATAATGATGATGATGATGATGATGATGATGATGATGATAATAATAATAATAATAATAATAATAATAATAATAATAATAATAATAATAATAATAATAATAATAATAATAATAATAATAATAATAATAATAAGCTTGTCAATAACTTCGAGGATTTGGCCTATAGGTTCGTTCCATTTCTGAAAGATCTCGTCTCCATCTTGTTAGTGTTCTATCTATATGTCTTTTATCCCTTCGGTTACAATTATTATGTGTACAGGCCTTTGGTAAGAGCATATTGTCCATACGTTCCAAGTTTTCTGTCCCCTATTTTTCCTATATTGAAATGCTTTCATTAAAACAAAATCTGTGTAAATAATTACCAATTTTTCTATTTTATTTTAACTTTTTTATAATTGTTATTGTTTCTGAACCAGAGGGAAAAAAAAAAAAAAACGGGAACAGCCACGATCTTATAATACTGTAGATGTGTCACGTCTTGTCTTTTTTGTAAAAGTTTGTCTAATCATGCCACATAAACTCTGAAACTGCCTTGTTTTAAACTGCTAAATTTTATAAATTCTGTTTACCAAATAATTAAAGGAACTTATTTAATATAAATATTATTTTATATTATAAGTTTATCTCCAAATTGTTTTACTTCTTTGCAATTTTTGGTGAATATGAAAGAACTCATCTGAACATGGAAATATCAAGGAAAATATTTTTAACAGGAAATTGAAATCAAAACACATTTGAGTACTTAGTATATCGCGGGCTGAATTTGTGGTATCAGGATTCAATCTTCTGAATTTTCAGTTATGGAATTAACGAAAGATTAAATTCCATTTATATGCAGATACACAGTTTGCACAAGACTGCTTTAATGTTGTCATTTTGTTGCTTGGACAGGTGTCATTTTCCTATCTAAATAAAGGTTTATATATATTGATTAATTGATTGATTGATTGATTGATTTTGAAAAAAAAGTTCCAAATATGGCCAAGCAGAAAAAAGACTTTCACATCCTTGATAAAGAAGGTGAAACGTGAAAGAACCAAATTCAATATGTTTGCATAGCAATATGCGAATGTTGCTTGATGATATTGCTAAAGAATTCTTGCTTGGAGCCCTCTATATTGACCTGCCATTACATCCGAAAATCGTAAAAATCGTTCAACATTTCCATCCTTACATACATAACGAAGTATGGATGATCTTTGGCACTTCATTGTTATATCTGAAGTTTCATTGAGGATATGGCAACAAACTTAGAAATATAAGTTTATTTTTTAACTTCACTGATCATAAAATCTTTAGGTACAAGAATCATGTTCTTGATTTAGACATTCGGAATATCGGGAGAAGAACGACGGAACACGATGGCGGATTTCAAATAATGCTGAAACTGTAAATCATTGCTTCTGCTAGCCATACAATTTAGGAACTCGACATACTTGATGAATTGAAGAACAACTTTCATGGCTCCTGAATGCAAGAGTACGTGACCTCCCACCCCATTTCCTTCAATGTTGAATTATATTTTTCTACAGCTAGCCAGTATCGATGGCCCAAAATCAAACTCATTTCTTTCCTCTCCCTCCCCCCCCCAAAAAAAAAAAAAACTGGGAGTTCTATCAAACATGAAATGTGAGTAAGTAAATTTCATGCGGTCTCTCAACTTTATAAATATTGTCATAGCCAGAGGTATTAAAATATAGTTTTCTCTTGGAAACAAAAGATAAGGCCAGCAACTTAGCTTATAAATCCGATCGCATCCGCATAACAAAAAATAGCTTCATGCAAAGGAAAATGAAATGCCTAGTGCACGTTTTAACCCTCGTTTCTAAACTTAAATTCGGTCTAGGTGGACCTATGAATATCACTTTATGTTTTCCCTTGTAGCTTAGCGTACTAAACGGCGATTAAAAGTTTACCTACAACACAGTAGTTAACTTCGAAACAGTCCTAAAAATAAATCCAAGTTTTTTTTAGCTACCCAATCTCGTTTTAGCAACATTTGTTAACACAAAGTCATTTCATGAACCAACAGATTGCTGATTGAGAATATTTTCTGCCTACAGTGACTATACAACGTTAAAGGAAACACCCTCAGTTCAGAGAAAAGTTTACAATTAGGCACTCCAAACTAAAGGACTATGGCAAGGGTAGACTAGCCTGTCTCCTGTTAGAGGTTCTGCTGATAAGTAGCAATAATTTGCAAGTTACATACTCATTAATTAATAATGGGTTTGACATAAAGGAAAACATAGACATTTCGCCATTTTTTTCGGACGACGTGTTGATAGATAGGACCATTGGAAGTAAGCTCTACGTGTCTTCCAAATTCCAATTCCAATGCCTTGCAGGCTGGTAGAGGCTTGTATTGTGCATACAAGATGAAACAAGAAAGTGTGTTAAAACCTTGGGGAAATCTTTTTCACATATACAGGATAAAAATATCATATGAACACTAGTACGGAATTCCAGTATTTCCTTGTTATGAGCCCTTTTCTACACTTATACCACATAGCACAATATTAAGAAACAGAAAATCATATGTAATGTTCGAAATGTCCTCCTTTAGCACGGGTACATCCATCAACCTGCCGTCCATATACTGCCTGATACGCTGATGTGTTCTGAAGTATCTCGTATTGTCTGGCAGCCTTGCAGAATTTGAGCACAAAGACTCTCTACACCTTCGGCTAATCCATAGATCATATGAGCATCTGCCAACTCCGCATTTGAATGCCTCATTTTACTGTCCATAAACGTACAGAACTGACACTACGTGCTCGGTACTATATCAAGCAATGAAATGACAAACGGACAAACGGACTACTTGGTACAGAACGATCACAACAGTGAATCTAAGAATTAACCCCATTTAACGAGAGGTAAAAGGGGATGTTTACGTACTATACATATTAAGCAACTGTTCTGTTGTGGGGCTATTGCTACAGAACAGCTATGCTGACATTTTACCTTGTTTATCACACCGGTAAGCGGAATTGCCAACTAACAGCTCTATCAAGGAAATAAAGCATTTTCCGAACCCACGTTCATATTAAGGCTAGGTCCATAAGTTTCCGACCTAACCATTTTCTAGATATGATAAAGGCAAAAAATTTATTTCATTATTGTTACTCAATATTCCAATGTACTTCTCATATCTTTGAATTAACATTTCAACCCCCCCCCCCAATAATCAGAAGATTCGTCTGCAAAATGGGCATAAACAGCATCTATCACTTCTTTGTCATACTTAAATTTCCTTCCTCGAAGATCCATTCCCGAGTTTTGAGAAGAGGAAATAGACACTGGGAGCTAGATCTGGGTCGTAGGATGGATGGTTAATCATCTTGAAGCCACATTTCTTCACAACTTTCTTGGCAACAAAGCTGTGTGCACAGGCACGTTATCGTGAAAAAGGCGCACGCCACCACTCAGCTTTCCTCGCCTTTTCCCTTTGATGGAAGCACGCAGTCTATGCAGTAGGCCAGCACTTACTGTGGCGTTCCTCTCCTGGAATTCAATGAAGAGTATCCCTTCACAGTCCCAAAAGATTGTGGTTATGATCTTCTTGGTTGACTGAGTGACCTTGGCCTTTAGAGGCGGTGCTTTGCCAGGTTTACGCCACTCCATTGACTCTTTTGGAAAGGGATGGATCACAGTAGAAGAACCACAGTTTCATCTCCTGTAACATCTCTCTCGTTGCCACGGCAGAGCTCCAAAAAATATATGACAACAGATGACTCGTTGCTGCTTTTGGACTGAGGAAAGAAGTCTAGGCACTTATCTTGCACTAACCTTATTCATGCTTAAGTGTTCATGAATAATTCGAAGAACTGTTGTTTAGAAAGGCCTAAACCTTGCTTCTATTTCTGTAACTATGAGCCGCCGGTCTTCCATAATTTCTCCTTCCACAAGAGCGATGTTTTCAGGAGTGAGCACCTCCAAGGGCCGACCTGCAAGCTTTTCGTCTTCAATGCTTCTCGGCCCGTTCGAAAAATGTTTGACCCATTCTTTTACGGTAGAATATGAGGCGAATGCTTCATATACACCGTTCAATCGCTGTTTAATTTCATTTGCAGTAAGACCTTTTGTGAAGAACTTAATAAAAACTCGATACTCCAATTTTGAACATGTCTCAATCTTTTACACATAGTCTTCTTTATGCAACTATATCTGAACAACTGAACACAGCGGCGCGGAAGTTACAGCTGCAATTATTTACTTAACAGATAAGGTATGACACCAGATAAGGGTTTTGTGAAGGCGATAATTCTTATCGGCGAGGCCGGAAACTTATGGATCTACTCTCGTAGCACATTTGCAAGGAATGTTTCCCCAAAGTATTGACATATCTTTTTTTTACAACCTGTATATGCACATGAACTTTTTTAATTCAAAAATAAACAGAATAAAATAATATTTAAATAATTTAATCTTTAATCAAACAATTTAACAAATGTTATAAATTATTATTAGTGAAGCAATGGTTCCATTGCAACTACATCCATTTATGCTACACCTCTAACACACATATAATTGTTTGGTATTTGAAGACACCTTCACGTATAAGACCAGTCGTCAGGTTGGTTGCAAGCCAAATGCAAAGATATGTTCAAGCAGAGTACTTTGTTATGGAATGTTTTTCTTAGGCAAAAGTCTGCGCATCTAGATCTTGCACCCATTGCAAATAACTTGAATTGGATTGTTAGGGACTGAGGAGAATACTTCAGTACTTCAACTTTGCTCAATGGCAACTATGTGTGCTTACACTCCCCCCCCCCCCAACATGGGTATTTCTGGAAGGAAGAGATGAGTCGAGACACACACTGGGTTGCCAGGATTATGGGCGGAGACTGCGCAGACGCAGATGCGTTCCCTAAGATATTTGCAGACAAAGCACGCCGACCCTCTCCAAAGAACCCGAGCTTCTCAGAATCACTACTTTCATATCAGACGCCGAAGCAGAAAACTTTCTAAAGTGCAAGTCATCGTCATACTGCGCCTGCCCACCTCGCTTTGCAATTTGGACCTTGTAACAGAACCAACGGAATTGTAATCAATTGAAATGAAATTGGAGCCCGGAAAATTCGTGGAAAGTAAATATTCATTCCAGCATTCGCCTGAGCGACACGGGAAGCCACGAAAAAAACCAAGGTCAGGATGGCCGGCCGCAAGGTATTGATCGCAAGCGTTGGCGATTCATGAGAATCTTCTTATACAAGGTCAGGGGCTGTAAGCTCAGCTCACCCAAAATTAACGTGCTGGCTCGTATATAATACATTTTATTTAGGGGCTGAAACATTTCCTTATTTTTAACTAGTGCATATATAGCCTATTATTAATAAACCGGTTGAAGGCTTAGTCTGCCGTGCACATGCGCAGTAGTGTTTTTCCAAGTCACTATTCTGGAGAGGTGAAGGGGATCTTTGATGGGCTATTGGTTACTGTGTAAGCTAGCCTTGACCTCAACCTATGAGATTACGTCTGCCCTCTTATGGAGTTTTGTAAAACCTGAAGGCCAATAGAAGCACGATATCGATTTAAAATATAGTATTCTTTATTCGTAGTTGGATTGAATTACGTAGTTAAAGTAAATGCAATTTACTATGACTTGTTATTTTCAAACCCCATTCTTAAACTTCCTAATCACATTTCAGTTTACATGGCTCATAAGATGGCTTAGTAACTATTCAAGCTAGCCATTTATAACGGGTTTTCCTCTATTTCTACAATTGTCAACTCCAGAGGAACGATGCGGAATCTTACTGCAATTATAGAGAAAGAAGTGGTAAATAGTTCATGTCTGAACTGATTTATGCATGTGCAGAAAAATGAATGGACAATTGAGATCTTATACAAGTATATTTAATGGTGAGTCATGGAACATGAACTTTTTTAGTATTGCATGTAATTTAATTATCACTTCTATTATTAATAATTAAAAAGCTATATTTTTATATAAAGCATTTTATAATAAGATTATAGATTTTTTTCTTGGTATATGCAGTAACAATTACGTTTTATATTTAGTTCCCATGCATCAGCCTATTCTATATAAAAAAAACCACGCCTCGCCACTGCTTCAGAAACCCTTCGTACATCAATTCCCATAAATGCATGTTCCTAATGCATTCCCATAAATGCATCATTCCCATAAATGCATGGTCCTAATGAATTCCCATAAATTCAAATTAGTAAATTTGTATATTATTTACAACTGTTTGGTGTTATTTATTGAAGGGACTTTTCACATATTTATTATGTATAGAGCCACGATGGAACATTGCTCGGAACTGATCACAGTGTATATATTATTTTATTTTAAGTAAAATGTATACATTATGGTAAAATGTTCATAGCAATGTTCTGTCATGTCTCTTTTCTCTCGCTCGGGCGACGGATGGATGCTCTCGCAGATCTAGACAATGGGCTTTGATGTTCCCTGGTATGTAAGCGAAGGGGCTTGTTTCTCCCACATGGTGAAACAACCTATATTAGCGTGTGAAACGCGCACAGAGTACAATTAGAAGTCAATAACCCTGACGATCGCAGTTCGAAGTCAAACTGAGAGCTTATAGTAAAGCTCGTAGTAAAAGTAGAAAACTCTAGCAAATAAAATTTTAGAGTATTGACTTCAAATCAACCTATGAGAAACCTTGATAGGAAAAGGGCGCAAAATATCGCGTGGGTTTTTGGCGATAGCGTAAAATTTGGGTCAGGTATATAAGGATCCAATCTCCACACAGATGCAAGCAGTTTTCAATACAATTCAGTGTTTGCTGAGGCGAGGTACGACGGCGTCAGGAAGAAGAACGGTGAAGAACGACCTAAACCCATGAGACAAGGCTAAGGCTATGCTTATTTTAATATGCTTATACGTTAAGCATAGAGGAGTTACAATTTATTTAGGATAGAGATATTAACCCTGATTTTAACGACGAGTTTGAATACGCTTACACGTTAAGCATCGTATAGAAACTGTTATTTGTATAGGCTAGATATATTAACCCTGATCTTCACGACAATTTTTACACGTTAAGCATCGAAGAGAATCTGTTATTTGTATAAGCTAGAGACATTAACCCCGATCTCCACTACAATTTTGAATACGCTTGCGCGTTAAGCATCGAAGAGAAGCTGTTATTTGTATAGGCTAGAAATATTAGTCCTGATTTTTACGGCGAGTTTGAATACGCTTACGTGTATCAAAGAGAAGTTGTTATTTGTATAGGCTAGAAATATTCGTCTTAGTCATCACGACGAGCTAAAGCTAACGATAAGCAACGTGTACTGAGAACCTAACGCCATTTCGCGAGCACAGAAAATTCACGCGGCCGTCAAGTTCGCTTCGCCCGGCTGACAGAGAGAGAACCCCAAGAGCAATGTATCTGGCTAATAAACTCCATCATTAATCTACGTGGTGTTATAAGTGGTTGTTTTCCCCCTTGCAATTTCCTTCCTCAGTCCAGTCGAGCCTCTGCTCAAAAAATTCTAGCGGAAGACCCCGGGAAATTCTCTGCGAGGAGGAGTTGGTGACCCAAAACAGCTGCTTCAAGATCGACAGCCAGCAATCATCCACCACATCGGAGCGGCTCCATCGCTACAAGCTAACACACGAAATTCTTTCCTAAACTCCCTGAAAATGTTAGTCTCCAACTTGGAACCGTGAACTCGGACCATCAATCAACGATTTCAACATCCACATTAATCAACAATCTCCTCGAACTTTCGACTTCCAACAGGGGTCATTCTAAACGTCACCAAACAGCTACCTCACAATATTATGTTTCATCAAACAAATGTGTTAAAATAATTTTGAAAATATGTTGTTTTTATCACTCACACTAAAATGTTATTAAACAAAATATGACAATTTGTCATGACAATGTAAAATGCATGCTTTATGAAAAGAAATTTGTGAAGTAATTGACTTTTAAAATTAGTGCCTGTCACATGTCGAATTGTCAGTTTTATGAAGCAGGGCCTAACGAAAAAAGTGAATACAGTATGAAAGCAAGCAATTGTAAACGATTACTTTAAAGAAATAGTACAAAGAAATTTGAAAATAACTCTAAAAATAAATGTTTCCAGAACATACAGTCTTTTAAAATATTTAGTTTATAGAAATACACCCATAAAATACGAAGGCGATTCAAAAAGTAACAGCAAACTAAATTTTGCGGAGTATATAAATCAATTACAGATGCAAACAAAATTAATTTTCAACATAATTACCCTGCTTTACTTTTTTTTATTCAATCTGAATAAAAGTTTTCGGTTGTGCCCGCAAACCAAGTATGCACCGCTTCTTTAACCTGAACATCATTTTCAAATCGTCGTTTTCTGAGCGCTTTCTTCAGGGATGCAAACACATGGAATCCGAAGGAACGAGATCAAAACTGCATGGAGGATGCTGTAAGAAATCCCAATCTCTGAATGACACCAAGAGTTGCAGCATCGTTATGGGAGCACGCGTTGTCATGAAGAATAAGAGCACCATTGGACAGAAGTCCTTTGCGACTGCTTCGTATTACTGGCTTTAGCTCATTCTCCAACATGGCGCTGTGCCGGACACTATTCACTGTTTCGCCCCTTTGCTGATAGTGCTCCAAAATCGGCCCATTCATGTCCCAGAAGAGGATGAAAAGGACCTTTCCGGCAGAGGGCTGAGACTTGAATTTCCTCTTGGATGGAGAAGACATATGTCGCCATTCTGAAAACTACCTTTTGCTTACTAGTTCATACGATGCACCCAGGTTTCGTCTCCTGTGAATGACAAGTGTCAGAAAGTCGTCTTCTTCAGCGTTATATCGCGCCAGAAACGATATGGCAGTCTGAACACAATAATTTTATATTTATTAGTGACCATCCTATGCACCCACCGTGCACACAAAAAACTGTACTTGAGAACTCCGTAATAGTGGTATGAGTGGATCCGACACTGGTTCCCTGGCTAAAACTTCTTTAGAAATATGCCGGTTCTCACGAATCGTGGCATCAGCTCTTCCCACATTCTCATCAGTGACGGCCGTGCTGGTACGACCAGAACGTTGCTTATCTGTGACTGACGTACGTCGTTTTAAGGCATTTACCTACTCGTACACTCTTCTCTCACTAATGCAGCTATCTCCATACCTTTCCAACACCCTTCTATGGATCTGTCGAGGATTTACGCCATCTGACCACAAAAATCTTATTATTGCCCGTTGTTTTTCTACGGTGACACAGCTAGTGGGAGGCCATTTTGTTTCAACTGTCCTTCATATTCAGCACATCGTTCAATCTGTCGGCTTCTATCAGAACTTTCTCAAAGCATGCATTTTCACTTCCTATGAGTTTGAAAGGCCTGGAGTGTAAATTGTATTTAATACTGTTAGTATGCTGTTACTTTTTGAATCATCCTCGTATTTTGTACTAATTTCTTAATATGCTCTATATATAACTAAGAGCGCTAACAACTGGTTCTTAGTTCAAGAGCGATTTTCGTAGTTTGGTTAGATCTGATAACTCGATCGGTAATTTTTGCGTGATATTCATTTGCCTGTAGCACACTATGTTAATTTTCAAGTTATTTATTTTCTGCAATGATTCTTGATGAGTTCTTTTATGGCGGTTCTTTCCAAGGCAGGATGGTGATTTAAGCTATCGAACAGTGTACATAAGCTTTCTGCACATTTTGAGAGAGCACAAGACATTTTTCTGTGTTTCGGTGAAAGATCGACCATAACCTATCAGTTTGGAATTAATAATTTTAAGAGAATTTATATCGGCCAAGAAATCCCAAGGAAATATTCTGTTGTTATTGATGATGCTAATTTTCTTTATTTTTATTGAGCATCTTTTTACTCGCTGTTGTAGGGTGCCCTAAAATAGTGACTAAGGCCGAATGGGGTGGTAGACCTCCAGCTGCTCCCCCAGAGCCCATGGACCTCCCTCTGCCTTATGTAGTAGTGCATCACGGAGGAACCAAAACCTACTGTACTAATCAAACCGAATGTGCTAAGATAGTTCGGGCGTACCAGAATTATCACATGGATTCTAATCACTGGAATGACATCGGGTACAGCTTTCTGGTCGGCGAAGACGGCGCGGTCTACGAGGGTCGTGGTTGGGCCTCCGTGGGAGCCCATGCACCAACTTTTAATGACAGGAGCATCGGGGTATGCGTCATAGGAGATTTTACAGGTAAGAAACATTTTTGTATCAATTTTTTGAAGTTTAACTACTTTTATAAATTATTTAAAAAGCCTAATTTAAAAAGAACAAAACAGAACAGAAACATTAATAAAAAAACGAATTAAACTAAGGGGTTTCGGATTCCTTTGCTACTTCATTCAGCCGGAGCTACATCTTCACTTTCATTCTCATCCCCATTTTCATCTTATCGCTCATATCCTCCGATTTAGAGTGGCGCACGAGTAGGTTTACTTCTCCCCCCCCCGCCCACTGTAATGCTGCGTCGCAAACGACGGTAGCAGGCGAGGTGCAGGCAAACGGCAAACATTCCGCATAGGATGTCTTTTTTTAGAACTATGGCTTTTGATTCTTTCTTCATATTTGGTGTATAATAGCTAACGTATAATGGCTTTACTAAATTGTCGGTCCTGATGGTGTAGTGGTAACCATACTTGCCTTCTAAACCCAAGATCGCCGGTTCAAACCTGGCCAGGATCGATGGATTTTTTCGGGCGTAAAAATCCTAAGTCTGGCTTCCTTCGGAAGGGAAGTAAAGCTGTGGGTCCCGTGTCGTAAATTTACGGCACGAAAAAGAACCTCAAGCCTGAAAAAAGAGATCACTGGGCAAAATTTGTTGGCGTTTCACGCCTTAAATTTAATGGGACGCTGATGACCTGAGATGTTAAAGAGCGTCCGTAAATAAAACAAATCAACTTTACAAAATCTGGTTTTTTTATCACTTCAGAAAGTAGTGAGCCTTTTGTAACAAGAGATGATATGAGGAATGATGGCTGGCGGTGACGACGTCATATTCTCTTTGCCATGATGTCTTCAGGACTATATCAACAAATAATTTACCAATGCAAACAACATCTACGATAATATTAGGTGTCTTATTTGAATATTAGTAAGTTATATACCTCTTCTGCCTGGCAAATATGTAAAATGCATGTTTAAATATGTGATCCGTTTATAAGCATCTACACCGCTTCCTAAAGGAATTAATCAAAGCAACACTAATGTGCCATCTAATGCGCAAAATCCTGAAAAAATTCTCAAGGAAGGTAAAACTACTTGCGTTTAATTTTCAGAGAGAGTGCCCAATGTCGCAGCACAAAATGCTGTAAAGAGTCTCATAGCTTGCGGAGTGGAGCGAGGTACTATTAAAGCAGATTATGGCCTCATTGGACATCGTCAGAACCCTGCCAGCAGCACTGTGTGTCCTGGAGAAATGTTCTACCGGCTTATCACTGCCTGGCCACACTGGACAGCTGCTCCGGACAATGCTGATATGGGCCAACTAATCGACAACAGCCTCTTAATACACCATTTATCCAAAATCCATTGACAGCTTGACCTTGCTTGCTTTATCTCAAAATGTAATTTGGTGTTCTATTAAATTGTAAAACTTTTTGAAGCAATATACATAATATTCTATTAAATGAAGAGCTTTTAGCCATTAAAATGTAATTCTTGCTTTCTGGACATTCCATGTAAATTACAATCAACAGAGAAAATTAAACACATTGTTTGAATATATATATATTGGTCTAGCTTCTTGCCATTGAAGAACTCGCAGTAGTTCGAAATATAGCAATTTCAAGTGTGACTCTTCCTCAGTGTTGTATCTTTATCTACTTTTATTATTAGTGTTAATTTATATATATATATATATATATATATATATATGTACACAGACACACATTTACCTTTACCTTTCTCTTATTAGTTAAAGTACATTTACCAAATCTTGTTGAAATTAGGCTTATTTTGAGCTGATGTATTAGAAAGAATGCTTTTTAGCAAAAACCAAATAGCAACATTTCACTATCCAGCTAACTAAAGACACTATGTTGCACCATTCCGATTTTGTTTCAATTGTGTGGTCTAAAAGCTGAGTAATCTAAAACACTTAAATATTCATTTAGGAGGTAATATGCTTATCTTATTTGACCCACCCTTTTAAAGGAAGCTATATAAACAAAATTTTCATTTGAAAAGCTCGCCGGCATCTGCAAAGCTTCCTTTGAATACGGAATATATTAATTTAGAAGAGGCTATTATCTTCGTTGGTGAACAAGCTTAAAACTGTTCGAATATTAATCAACTGGAATTTGGCCCACTTGGCCATTCGGCCATTTGACTTTGGCTCTTGAATTGAACGTCCAAGAGGAACGTAAGAATTATTTAAATGAAATGAAGAATAATTTATATGAAGAGAATATATTTTATAATGAATTTATTCATATGGTTTGTACGCATCTTTGCGTCGTCTATATGAAAGGAATCATCCCTCCTGTTTAGAGAGCAAACCTAATGTCTATCCAAGGTAAAGAAGTTCATTTTTAATGACTGGCCTCAAAACCGTCAAATGCTGACGGAACATATAGCAAGCAATGGCAAATATTATGTATATTTCCACCGCACAGTTCTCGACCAGTATGTGAATAGCCGGAGGTTCTTGTTCGAAAATTAGTGAGTTCCAAAGAAGTAGTTGCGTTAGTAAATATTCAATTAATTTCTTTGTGGTGCGCCTAGAGAAACTTGCTACTGCTGGAACCGGAACCTAAACAGTGAATGCGAATACTTTTATACTTTATAGCTAAAGAATGAACGTCATTGATGGTAAAATGTATTCTTTGCACGTGCATTAGTCTATTTTACATATGAACGACTATATAGAAGGAAAAAATACTACTAAATAACTCTGCCTTACCTTTTTAGATTCGAAAACATTTGGAGTAGCAATACAAGCACTAAAATAAATAAAATAAAAAACTTGAACATGTAATAAACAATGAAGTAAGCTAAAGTTTAATATAATGGTTCCAACAAAAATCAAGTTATTTAAATCGGTCTATTGTCACTCATTTCAGAACTCTAGATGTAGTTTATATCTGCACGACAAACGATAAATTGCAGAAGCTCTGTATACTGCAAAAGCGTTATCTTTATTTAAAATAGAACACCGTGCCAATACTTCAATTTTCAGAAAAATTAGACTTATGAAAATTGCGTTTTAGAAATTATATGCAGACACCTTAAGCAAAAATGGAAGAAGATGCACATCCTTTTATTGTTAGAAGAAAAGAGTGTTGGTAGTAAAAATATTTTTATTTTACAAAGACGATAACACTAAAAATGAGTCTAATTTGTCAATTATCTTTGGCTAAAAAATGACTCTTGAGAGATCATAAAACCTTTCATTGATTAGAATAGAACCAAATTAATAAAACACAAAAATATGTGACAATGTTTATATTCAATCTATTTGATTAGCAGAAATTTAGCTAATAAAGAAATGAAAATTTAGTTTACTATCTCGAGCTACGATGGCAAATAAATGAGCTACAGCTAGATGCTAAGGACAATTGTTTTGTTTCTTGTATCTGTTTATCAGAAAAAGTGCAAAGGGGGTTAAAAGGTACAAAAGGGATGCAAGACCTATCACACCTACACTAACGAAAACAAACAAACGACGATTCACCACAGTATCTGGTAATAAAACATCACGTAGGGATATAATTACAAAAACAGTAGCAAACAAATTAAAGTGATAAAAACACTAAATCATAACGGATGGGAAAGTTACAAAAGCATTAATATGACGTAAAACAACAATATTATACATATAATATTTATATAAAATCAACAAATAGATATCAGCAGGTATATTACATGCACAGCATTGTGATGATATATAGATTCCAAACGTTTACTTTTCACTGGTGTTAAAACTAGATCCTTACATATTATAACTATACGAATTATCATGATTTAATATATATATATATATATATATATATATATATATATATATATATATTTGCTATTAATACAAATAGAAAAATTTCAATAATTTAATTCCTTATTCAGCAAATTTAACAAAAGTAACAGATATATTCCTTTTCAATCTTAATAATTTTTGTTAGTACGTCATGACTTGAATTGAAACACACCGGTAGCCTGTATGGCAGATGTAGTAGTGCATACTCATAGCATAAAGGAAAAAATAGTTTTAACCCTCATCGAGAGTTCAATAGTTTATATCAACTGCACCTAATGCTTTGCTTCATCCTACCACATCCTACATGGCTCGGTGTTGCCTTATATTATGCCCAGCACATACAATCAATTGAAGGGATGGTTTTCAATTTGCACTCATTAACTCCATCTATCAAAAGAAATGAAAATATTCCATCAAACCATAAGTTGGAAGAGAATCTTGTATTTGTATCTGATATTTTACGAATTTAACAAAAGCAAGTTCGTAATTGGAAGCTGTACTCAATCCCATAAACGTGTCAGTATCAGATTTCGAACGTTTGACATTTTACGTGAGTTCTGTTTTATTAAAAAAAGTGGCTAATACAATTTTAAAAACTCTTTCATCATGCCAAAAACTCATCTCTCTCTGTGCAACAACTATCTCTATTTACAGAATCCTCAAAAACCTCATATAATGTGAAAAAAGTTTATATGGATATGAAAATATCTTCAGGGACAAAGGTTTTCAATTTAAACATTTCGGTTAAGTGTAGGTCGTGAATTGTAATTTATACATTGATGATTTTACTCAGTAGGACTATTATTGCTTCAACCTCCTAAGGAAAAATATAATTATCACTTCGCACCCATAATTTTATGGGAAAAGGAATCCTTTAATTTATTCTGTTGCTGGTTGCAGCTGGAGAAATCCCAGTTCTATTCCGGTAACTATTCGGAAATTTTCTGAGTAAGGGAGGTTTAGAACGGGGTCCACTCACCCTGGCAGTGATAATTGAAGAGCTGCCTGATAAGGAAGTGACAATCCGTTCTAAATGTCCCTTCATGTCATAATATGCATATTTTATATTCGGTTTTGAAAGTGAGATCTACTTATCTGATAAAATCAGCCGAAATCGACGAATTTTATCGTGCACATTTTGACACATTTTACCAAGTTCGCGTTTTTACAACAATTTCTTCCATTTTGTGCAATATTTTCATTGTTTTTTATATAATCGTTACTTTATTATTTATTCTCTGTACTGTTGATTTGTTTATTTATTTTTCTATTCATATTTCACATATTTACTTATTTATTACCGGAAAATGGATACTCAAATATTTCAAGACTTTCGCGAAGTCTCTGCTTGCACGATGTGAACCTTACCTTGTAGTGACCCGAAAATAACGCAAAGAAACGTGTATTATTGATGGTAGGAAACGATTATTACGGACATAGAAATTAAACTTAACAAATCAGTTCAATTTCTTCCATTTTTTCCCGCTGATCTTTGATAGCCATTCGCAAATTATTGAGAATAAAAACCAGAGGTTGGTCATATTATGGAGAAAGTTTCATGATCAGTTGTCGTTTGGAACAGTAGGTATTAGTTGTAGTAGCGCGTATGTATAGAAAGTCTCCATTAATGAGTTGCACTAAATCTGAGCGACTGTTCTACAGAATTTGGGAGTGATGTGTTCTTCACAGACAAGAGTTTTTTTTATCATTATATCTTTAAATGTGTCAAATCACTATAGGATATTCGAAAAGACGTCCAGTATTGAGGCATTTAGATTCGGCGAAGCATTAAAAGTGTTCAAGAAAAAAAAAAAACGCTATTTCAAATTAATGCAGTGCCGGCCCAGAGCGTACGGCTGTCCTCTATCTCCAAAAATCGGCGCAAAGCATTTATTATATACAATATTCCTCTGTGGAAGCTGGATGAATCTACTCTTCGTGAGTTCCTATTAAAATACCGCAAGAAATAAAGCTTACTAGGCCACAGTTAGAAAAACCTACATGGAAAATATACAGGTAAAACAATATATCCGGAATATAAGCAAAACAAAAATCTCCAGTTATCATTTGACGAAACCACGGATTGTTGCGGGAAGTTACATAGTAATGTTACGCGGTGAACTCTGGAAATGGAACAGGCAGATGTATATTGAACTGTTGGAGATGCTCAATAGCTATTCAACTGTCGCTGGCTTTATTAAAAAATAAATGCAGCTGGTTTTTTCAGATGTGCTGAGAGCCATTACTTATCTATTTTTTATGCAATGGAAAACATAAACACTTTCCTAGTCAAAAATGTTCTTATTGTTAGATTTTGGAAACGGGAATTTTAAAAGTATTCATGATCAAAAACCAACGAATACATACAAGGATTCGAATTTTAATAGTGACAGTGCTACTGTATAGATACCATGCAGCTGAATTAGATAATGCCGTTTATGCCACTTACCTCAAAGCAAATGTACTCTGCCTTCTCACTCATGCACTTGCACAGTGAGGAGACGAACAGAGTTTGTTATTAACTGGCAGTCTAATGTAGAGTAGTCATGACGCTTTCGAATCAGGAGCACAGGAGTTGAACAAAGATTAGATCGTACAAGACATCAGAACCAAAAGAGGCTTGCAGGATACCTGCATTACGTTATAGAACAGTAGCAAGATGGACAAAAGCCTTCAATAAAGGCCATTTCAGTGCAAGTGAAGGAGAAGTAGAGCAAGAAGAAGTAGCAACGGCGGTAGCATAGAAGTACTACCCGTTGTAGTAGTAGTAGTAGTAGTAGTAGTAGTAGTAGTAGTAGTAGTAGTAGTAGTAGTAGTAGTAGTAGTAGTAGTAGTAGTAGGAAGAGGAGGAGGAGGAGGAGGAGTACATTGTACAATTTGTGAATTTGCCTTAAAATCACTGGGGTAAAGTAATACTTATAGTTCTTCACCTTGTATAGGAAGACCTGTCAAAGTGAAAAATTGCTCGATGGGTACCGCATACTTTTATTGAAATGCACAAAGAGCAACGGTATGACCCTGCCGATACCCGAAGAACAAGAAGAAGAAGAAGAAGAAGAAGAAGAAGAAGAAGAAGAAGAAGAAGAAGAAGAAGAAGAAGAAGAAACAAGAAAAAAGCCAGTCAAACGAGTGGTGTCATTACGGGTTACCGCGAAAATCCTAATATTTCCATATCGCTAGCAAAGGGTTTTACACAATGCTTATGTTTTTTAATACTGTTTATTGCCCGTTTTTTACTACTGAGGCACTAAAGGTGATTACACAATGCTGATGACTATACATCGAAAGACAGAAAGCGTTAAGCATGCATAGATTATGTGTGGTAAATAAATGACTGTGGTTGCCACTATACATTTTCATTGCTTATATTCTGGTATTATTATTATTATTATTATTATTATTATTATTATTATTATTATTATTATTATTATTATTATTGTTGTTGTTGTTGTTGTTGTTGTTGTTGTTATTATTAAATTTTCCATATTATTGCCAAGACCCAACATCTACACATTAAATGCATTTATAGACGCAGTTACAAACTTCCTAAAAACAAAAGAATATCTAAAATTATCTACAACCTTCTACTCAAATAACCAATGTTAGAACATTCAAGGAAATTTATATCTTACCTGTGCCTTGAATATATAAAAATTATAGCTACAAACACAAAAACATAGAACATTTTGAAATTAGTTCAAATTGTCATAGTTAAAATACTCGAACGGCGGTCCATTTATTTTTTAACTTACCCTCAGTCTCAAAAGAGTTTTTCCTTGATGATATTGTATTACATAAACAACATTCTTCCGTTTAATTCAATTTAATTTATTCATTCTGTAGATCATTTACATTATATGGGATACGTATTATCTGTAGGGACAATGTAGGTATGAAAGAGTGAAGTAACATTTTTCATTATAATAGGTACCATATAAAGAAAATATGGTATGGAAATAGTAAGACTTTCCCCTCTGGATTTATCCCTTTTTCTGTAAAAGATATGCGCAGAACTCCAGACTCACTTGCGTCATCATAATTACTCTCAAATATACCCCGTAATTGACGGGGCATTACACAGTTACAAAAATGTTATTATATTACTACTATAGTACAATAACCACAAACTTACTGTCACGGGTAAGCTCACTTTAAATTACAGTTAAAGAATTCTGCTGCCGAGTAAAAACAATTTCCAAATAAATTATTGTACTATGTATTTGAGTTTATTTAATGAGCAGAGATCTCTAACTTTTTGGTATTTTATTTCATCTTTTCATTAAACTAAACGTTGTACTTCCTCCAAAATTCTGCTATGTGATTATTGCTCAAATGTTTGTTGCTTCTGATATTGTAGTTAGGTTTGCCTAAGGAAGTTAAGGTGCAACACTTTTTTGCTGTTTCACCCTATGATATTGTAATCTGGCTTTTTAAATATAATTTGTAGTTTACAAATCAAATACTTTAAACAAATAAAAAAGGATATATTGAATACTTTGTTGTCCAATGATTGACACACTTTTTCCGCTATCGGAATATTGATGCCTCTGTCAATTTCCCGGTTATGTAGAAATCAGTTTGGGATGCTTTTGAAGAAATGTTTCGAATGTATTAAACACCACTTTTTATAGAATTTTTGTAGAATGGAATGTAACATAGATAGTTCTGTAGCTATCAGCAATTGTATCATTAGAATTCTCTATTTATCAGGTAATAATAACATTGCAAAATGCTAGTCCAGAGTAAGAATTACTCTAATATCTACAATAGTATATATACAGTAGATGAATTATGTAAATATGGGCTACCTTTTTTTAATTGACTTAAATATTTTAACATTAATAATAAAACGGGCCTCTGTATGAATAGACATTATATTAAGCAAAATTTACTGTTATGAAATTTTCAAGTGAAGAATATTTCTTAAAAAACGGGATTGTCTCAAAATCTAGAAAGAATGTTTCAGAATTCAAACACACAAATTTGAAAGATTTCAGGGGGATCATAGAAATACATTTTTATACAGGGAGAGCTTTTTGTTTGCGGGCTCAAAATTCGAAAATAATGTGTATGTACTAATATGCCAAACCAATATATATTAAAATATGCTTATATTCGTGGATGAAGATAAGTAAACCACATTTTCAAACCTGAAACATTTTTAGAATTGGCGAAAACAGTGTCATTTAATCTGTGGGTCTAATCTTGGTAGTTTTACGTGTTTCTCGTAGAGTTCAGCACTTACAACCTGCAAATAAGACCTACTACATTCACCAGACCCCAATATAAGGGGGAAAAAAATGCCAACTGAATTCGTCCTATTACTCCCCATACAAATACGAAACTTTTACGTTTACAAGATGACATTATTATTCATTGATGGCTGTTAAGAAAAAAAAAACCGAATAGTGTTTAACGCCAATATTTATTACTGAGGCACCACAGGCGGAAGAAAGTGTTCCAGCTCTAAGATTGGGGTACCTCTCGGCTTTTGCCATTTATAAGGACTGGGGAAAACCTGGAATAAAACTCAATCAGGGAGGATGGTCCTGGTGGGAATCAAACCCCATACCTCCCGCTCACGAGTCCGCGCCTTAATGACCTCGGCCACCCGTGGCGTTCTTTAAGAATCTGAAAGTGTTTACAAAAATATTTCTCATGTGTAAACGAAATATAAAATAATATCATTTATAAACTTTTCCACAGATAGGCACAGATCTATAAAATACAATAACTCCCAAATTACTGGACACCTTAAAACTAATCGACATAGATGGAACAGAATCATATTTATCATTTTTATGAATAAACATATTCTTTCTTGGCAATAGTTATTAAGGACGTGCATGTCTTGTTTTAACCTCACTTACAAAGGAGTCAAAACATAACATTCTGCACATACCATTCATTAAAATCCTTATCATCTTGATCCAAGCCCCGCTTCGTACTTTCTTCCGGATCTTTACTTTCTTTGCTAACTCCATGCAGTCACATGGGATGGTAGATTACAGAAATGTGCACAAAAAAAAAAAAAAAGTCCTTCCTAACCACAAAATTTTATACGAAACGTTTAATACGCACTACAGTTTCATCATTAACTGCAAAATTTACAGAATGAATACTCTTTATCCATTCATTCTTTAATTAATGCTATTTAGAACATGTAATATATTTACTTCCAAATATAAACCACTGCAATAAACCAGATAATTGCAACAAACTAGATTAACAAAGCAATGTAATTAACGGCGACGGACCACATTTTCCACCATTCTGTCCACTATCGATACCTATATTGGAGTCTGGCAAGACACTATATTTATCAAACCCTAATGCGGAAAAAAGGTGGAAAAAATGGCCCATTTATTGACAACATTAATCTCTGTTATATTTACAAGATGACATTATTTATCATTATTTTGTTACAAAATGTTTTCATGATTTTTAAGAAACTGAAATCATTTGCAAGCAATATTTCTCAAAGGTAAGCGAAATATAAAATAATATATTATATAAACTTTTCCGCAGGTAAGTATAGCTATTTTAAAATCACGAATATTCAAATGAGTCCTTAATACTAATCGACATAGTTGGGACAGAATCATATTGAACCGCCTATTAAAAAAAAGGACTCAGTTTTCCTTGGCAATAGTTATAAATGAGTATGGTATACTTGTCTTGTCTTAACATCACTTGCAAAGGAGTGAAAACATAACATCTTGCTCACTCATCCAGCAAAGCTCTGTTCATCTTGCTCCAAAACCCGCTTCATACATTCTTCCAGATCTTTCCTTTCATTGCTAGCCCTGTTTGTCTCATAAAGTAGAAGATTAAGGAAAATTTCACAGAAAAAAAATGTCCTTCTTAACCACAAATGTTAGTAATAAATGTTTAATACGCACTATGATTTCATCATTAACTTCAAAACTTGCACGGTGTATACTCTTTATCCACTCCTTTAATTACTGCTACTTAGGAAATGTAAAATATGTTTTTATGTGGCGCACTGGTATAATTAATATGTACAGGAGCAACCCATGTTGTAATAAACACTTTCTTAGGCAAAAGTTCCCGGCGAGATTTCGTTGAATCGATATTGCGTTAAAAAAAAAACTAACATGCACTGTTGATTTATTTCCAACTATAAATCACTGTAATAAACCAGGTAACTGCAACAAACCAAATAAACAAACCCGTGTGCTAATGGCAGCAATATGGCCGACTCATTATGTGTGCTGTCTTCGCATAATCTCACTCGCAAACAAGTGGAAACTTGTTATAACATAAGGCTCACTAAAATGTTCATCGTCTCGATCCAAACCCCGCTTCTTACGTTTTTCGGATCTTTCCTTCCTTTCATTACTTTCACATACGATGGTAGATTAGAGAAATTTAGAGGAAAAACGTCCTTCCTAACCACACAGATGGATTTAATACACACTACACTTTCATCATTAACTTCAAATTTTTCATGATGTATGCTCTTTATTCACCCCTCAATTAATTACTGCTATTTAGGAAATGTAAATATGATATTATGGCATCAGTACCATAATAAAGACGCACTACAGCAACCCTTATGGCATGACACATTTATTAAACAAGTTCTTGGTGTGATTTCATTTAATCTATATTAATTTAATAATAAACAAAGAAGTAGCATCCTACTGTTCATTTACATCCAACTAACTATAAACTATCGAAATAAATCTGATAATTACAAATTATCAAAGTGATGTAATTAACACTTGGACCACATATTCCACCATTTTATTAACTATCAATACTTATATGGAGGCTATATAAATATAGTCTGTCTAGGGACTTTTGGGTTAATGTAGTTGGTCCTATAAAGAAAAAAAAACTATTAGTATTTGCATATTACCACTTGTCCCAAATTTATATAATTTCATTCATTATCTGCTTGAAATACAAAATAGATATACAAGCTGCATATGGCACATACTGGTTATTTAGGGTTGCACAAACAATAATAGACTTCGGTAAGGCATATATGATACTACTTCATTGTGTACAAAATTTCTTTTTGTGCCGGACCCACAGGACGGTCCAAATTAGCGTTTTTTTTTTTTTTTTTTTTTTTTTAGTAGATTCCATTCCGGGGTCATTTGAAAACTGGACGTTGGATACACTGCCATACCTCGTGACATTGACAGTGATAGCGAATGGATTATGCAATCTGTTGGTACCTGTTTTTCTGGGCGTTTAGGTTAATTTTAGCAAGGGAAAGAAGGTAAAAAATGTTCGACTGTATATTTACCAAGAACAAATGATGGGCTTTAAAAATAAATTAATAAACATGTGTCTTTGCAACTTACTAGCTGTAACATTTACGTTTAAAATATTTTAGAAAATCCGTAGTCCTGTTTGGTTTATTATTAAATGGTGTACGACATTTAATGCTACCGAAAGGGTGAGAACATCATTGCATATACTTTTTTTTTCCCCCACATACGGGTGTCAACCTAATTTAATACTCAATGGAATGTTGATATAGTAAAATGCAAAACAATAATCATAACGGATTTGAGGTGGGTGCCAATACTAAACAGAATAGAGTGATGTGTAGTAGCAGCATGTATTTTGTTTTCAATATACGACTAGAGAGAAAATAAAGTATATTGCTGCTATAGTGGTGATTACTAGTATTTACAGTATTTTTATTATAGAGATGTTTGCATTTTAAATAAAAAGTTGGTTAATATTCTGCTGCATTGTAAGACATAGTATTCCTTGAACATATCTTTGATATGCTCCATTACTGTGTGAATCTACTGCAGTAGCAATAGATAGGTGTTCATCATTAATGTGCTCTCCTTTCTCATGCAAAGCTTTGAAACAGAGATAAGCATCAAAGAACGCTGTGCTTTGTAATTATTTATCTGTTTGTCTGTTCAAACAATTTTTGCAGGGTGTTCTGCAGTTATACATCCATTGAGAATCAAAGTGTGTGAAACATGGTTGACCTGAATGGAATTCCAAATGTGCCACTGAAAGTAAGTATACATCAGTGCATATGTGCTGATGTCAGTTTAAGGAAAATTTTCGTTTAAATCATGCTGCTCCTTCAGTTCAATTGAAGTGTTAGTGATTACTTCTTTTACCCACAAAGGAAAATAAAAAACTATGCTACCAGAATCAATATCATACATTAAAAGACAAAGTTAGTTGAACAATTATATTGATCAAATCAGCTAAGGACATAAGGGTTTTTTCCAGGAGGTTTGTAATTGTAGAAGATTTGTGGCCTTTACCTATAACATCATATTTATATCTTGCTTGCTGGTTCCAGAAATGCCAGATGAACTTCATTTGACCATGGTCAAACAGGATGGAAAATTGTATTTCTACATCTGACATTGGCCATTAAAGCCTTTGTATTATATAGATTTGAAATTGGTAACAGGTTGTTTGGGTAAAATCTAGCACATTTTCTTCATTGCTTATATTTTCCAGTGAGCTACAGTATCACATTACACAAAAATGAACAGTATATTAATGCTTTCTAATAATTTGAACTTATGCAGTGTTTCAGTCCTGGTGTGCCATGGCACTTTTTTAGATAGAATTTTATTGTTATTTTGTGAATTTCAATTACTTTTGCTGAAATATGTGAAAGTGAAAATGCATATGAAAATAATTTATGCTTGGACATGTATGCTCAAACGACATAATATCATGTTATCTGAAACTGAAGAGTGTTAGATATTTTAAGTCAAGATAGTTATCTTCTATCCTCTCTGCAGCCAGGGTATCTGTTTACTGTAGCAATAAATTTTTCTGCTTGGCAACTTGGTAATCAAATAACATTTATTTTTCTGACAACTGCTTGGTTTTTTTTTATGACAAACTGCTAGTGTAATTAATTTTCTGCCAACTTTTATTGTTATGGTTTTTTAAAACAAAATAGGTTAAATATACCAATCAGATCAGTTATTGCACTCAGTAGTACCTATAGTCTGCCGATCAGAAGACAAGTGGGGGCTGAGGTGCGAGGAGGCTTTTTATATACATGCGACTAGTGTATGTGAGATATCCATGCTACTACATGAATGAGAACTTCTCAGACTCAGATCGGGCTTGCCCACTAGATTTCTAGCCACGGATGAGTATCTGACAACACAGTTTACTTTTATCAGCAGTAACATGTTTGAACATGCTAATGAGGGTAGTAAATGTGTACATAGCACATTCCTGCCATTTGTCTTCTACTCTTAGCCCGATATTCCTTGTTGTCAGTACTGACAGTCTAATGGTACCCATACTTGAAACCAAGTTCATTGATTCAAACCTGCCCAGGATGGATGAGTTTTTAGGGCATAAAAATCCTAAATATGATTTCCTTTGGAAGAGAAGTAAAGCTGTTGATACCATGTTGTTGATTTATGGCACATAAAAGAACCTCAAGTCTGAAAGAAGAGTCCTCTGAGCAAAATTTATCAGCCATTTCATGCCCTGGATTGAATGTTGCATTAATGACCAGAGATGTTAAAGAGCATCATTGAATAAATGGTTGTAGTGGTGTAGTGGTAGCCATACTTGCCTTCTAAACCCAAGATCGCAGTTTCAAAACCGGCCAGAATCAATGGTTTTTTTCAGGCTTAAAAATCCTAAGTATGACTTCTTTCGAAAGTTAAGTAAAGCCATGGGTCCTGTGCCATATATTTATGGCACGGAAAAGAACCTCAAGCATGAAAGAAGGGGCCTCTGAGCAAAATTTGTCGGCCTTTTCATGCCCTGAATAGAATGGGATGCTGATGATCCGAGATGTTAAATAGTGTCCGTAAATAAACCAAATCAACATTAAATAAGTAAATACCTGTTATTGCATTATAGTTTATGTAATTAAGGATTTACAATTGTTTTTATTATATTTTCCACTATGAAATGGATTAAAAACCTTAGATTTTTGTTAACAAAAAATAAATCCATGAAAATTAACAAATAAAAGTAATAATGCATATGGAAGTGCAAGTACATGTGAATCAGTGGATTCTAGTTTCCACCAAGTACAGAATACCAAACCAGTAATAATGTGAGTTTCTCAAGTATTGGTAATACCATTATTAACACGTGCCACAATATATATTAGGTAACTATTTTTTCTGTGGTAGTAGTAATAGTAACAACAACAACGACGACGACAACGACAATAATAATAATAATAATAATAATAATGATGATAATGAAAGTTCTTAGGCTTTCATCTTCAGTGTCATCACTAGGTACCTTATATTCTGGGGTTTGTGGGCCGTGGTTTATTGGGCTCCTTATTCTTCACAAATGTTTTATCTACATCTACGGTCATCTTCAGTTGCAATAGAGAGGTCGAACTGTCCTAACGGAAGTCCGGACAGTGACTGGGCTATGATATTTATGCCAGTAACTGCAGTGAAAAGTTCTGGTTAGTTGCGGTTGGACTTGGGTGGGTAGAGTGCTGTGGCCTGAATGACTGAGCAGATAGTTACCATGAAGTTTGCAAATAGAGCTTATTAACTTAATCCTAACATAGGGGTAGATCCACAACAATCTTATAATTTGACTTATAAGTTAGTTTAGGATATAGTAATAATGATCATGGTTAGATTAGCTGAAGTGTGCTTTATATTACATCATCTGCTGTATAAGTTATCATTTTTGATCACAATTGACATGCTAAACCTCTGCAGCTTGAAGAAGTAAATGGAGCAATTGCTTCACCTAATGGAAATTTACCCCCCTCCCCAAACACACACACACACAGATAGTTGATGTTTACTATCTTAAATGGGTTTTATATATATATGACATATCTACCTCTGAAATTATTTTGTGTAGTACATATATATATAAATAAAAAATTTACGGCAACGAAAGAATTGAACCCATGGTATGTGGAGCCTTAGCTTTTGCCTTATGCATTATGCCACAAAGAGCCTTCCTCTAGGCTATATAATTCAAGAAGTAATTAAGTATGTGTTTAAATATTGTACTTACAAAGCTGTTGATGATGGAGTGAAGTTTAGTGTAAAAAATGAATACCTAAATTACGTTAAGTATGTGCTGTTACCATACGCCTGGAACATTTCCTTCCTTAAAAAATCGTTTCCCAAATATCATTTCCATCTCATGTATCATCAGTGTTCAGTGCCTGTGGTGCCTCATTAGTAAAAAACAGGTGCAAAATACCATTAGAAAAAAAAAGTATATGTTGTGTAAATTAAGTTTTAGGCATCATGTTAGTAGTAAGGTTATTAGCCATTGCATGTTGGTAAAGCATTTATGGTTGAGAAAGAGAATAAAATTTGAAAACATTAAGTAAATTTCATTTATAATTCTTTATTATGCAAATTCACACCACTGCATATTACATAAAAAATTTCAATGACACGACAAGAATTGAACCAGTGGCCTGTGGAATATCCACTTTTGCATTATGCTACGCAAGCAATAAAAGAGCTGGGGTAGGCTATATAATGCAAGAAGGCAGTTAATAAATTTTCAGTGTCGCACAGTCAAATTTTAGTTTGAGATTCAAGGCATTTTCATGGCATTAAATCTTGAAAATGCTGATAAGAAGCTGCAGAATATCAATATTTTTATGATTGCAGGGCATTTATAAAGATGTATCAAAATCAATTTTTCACCTGGCTTGGCTTTAACTTCAACTTATTAGAATCTGATGCAAACTAATGTTATCACCATATAACATTATGTTTAGTTGGGATCATTGCCTTACTCAAATTGCTTATGTATGACATCTGAAATTATTTCAGTATAGTTCATTAACATTCTGAATATATACACATGAAAAAGTAATCCCTCAACCAACCTTTTCGTACCATCTCACATTAAAATATCTGCACAATACAAAACTTGCTAAATTTCTGTCACAGTCTCATTAATATAGCCCATTCTACTATTCTGATTACTGGGTGGAGCCTGTGACTATAAGAAATGCATGCACAAGTGAGGATTGAACAAGGAGGATGATCTCTAGTAGCTCCATGATGAAAATAGTGCTCAAAGAAAAACTAACAACTTTAAAATTACTTTTTTTTTTTTTTTTGAATGAAGTTTAATGCCCATTTTTACTACTGAGACACCACAGGCGGTGAACACTGGTAATATATGAAATGAAATTATATATTGGGAAAGGATTTTTTAAGAAAGGAAACATTCCAGGCCTAAGTTTAGGGTACCTCCCTGGCATTTGCCAGTTATGAGAACTAAGGAAAACCTGGAAAAAACCTCAGTCAGGGAGGATCGTCCTGGCAGGATTTGAACCCCAAACCTCCCGCTCAAGAGTCTGCGCCTTAACGACCTCGGCCACCCGTGGCAATATTAAAAAAAAATTACCTTGACTTTGATATGTCAGACATACAGAGTGGCGCACAAATAGTTGACACATTTAATCTTGTCGCAACACTTTATTTCAGAAATGAAAATGTTCAAATTTTACACACAGGTATATGATCCATGGAAATGCACTTCACTTCATCATGTGTTGAATGTGCTCTTCATTGCAGCAAATAATTTTGCAAATGCAAGTAACATATTCCTAACAACTTTTTGGCACAAGGCTTCATTTATCCCATTGTACAGTGCACAAACCAAGCATGCATTTCCATAACATTCTGTGGCCTCAAAGGATACACTTTGTCAAATATCACCACAAAAAAAAGACACATGGGTTTAAATCTGGACTTAAGGAGGCCAAAAGAATTTCTCATGATGGTGCTGCTAGTAACAATGGGACATCACATGATAGCTGAATATTTCCTGCAGAAAATCCAGTACAGCATTAGCTGTATGAGGTATTGCATCATCTTGCATGAACCACTGTGAGTTAAATAGAAGATTAGTGGCAAGAAGATGCATAATTTCATTTTCCAACATAGCCTTATAACAGACAGTATTGACAGTTTGATTGGAAAAAATGGTCCAATTAAGCCATGACTGGATGGAGCTGTCCAAATTGTCACTTTTTCCCCCACACTTCCTTTTTATATGGACATTTTGAGTTTTTTCTTCTGCTCCAAATTGTACATTTTATTTGTTTACTGTTCTGTTTAGATGGAAATTATACTTTGTCAGAGAACCATATGTTTAATAATATTTCATCTTTTCCTTCTACCCATAACGCATGTTCCACTCTTTGGAATTTGTTCTGTTCAATCAGCTTGTGTAACCAGTCATTTTGTAAGGGAAGGCTGAAGATCACTGTGTAATATTCTTTTTACTGAATAGTGCAATGTCCCCATCCCCAAAGTTAAAATCAACCTATTAACCTGAAAAGACATTTTCAAACCATAGAGTAAATTTAGGAAAATAATGCAAGACCTATACACTGTTCCAAAAGTTGAAGAAACTTTGGGAATGATCTGTTAACTAGTGATGAATACTACTTTGAATAGGAAAAAGCTTAATGATTTCAAATTATTATTCACATTAATATCAAAAACAAATGTTTAAAATAAGAATAATTTGTAATACTATATTTGGAACATAATGGCAGTTGCAAAATATGGCATAAAATCTAATTTATTGAAAATGTAGAATCATACTTGAAAAATTTGGTAATGGCCAGAATTTGAACCATGGAACTTCAGCCTTCCAGACTGATGTTCTACCAAGTGAGCTGCTGTATCGCCCTCCAAGCATAGAACCACAAAGCTCTTTCATCTGATTCTATATACCCTGACTTCCCTAAGGTTTCTGTACTAAGAGAGATTTATTTCTTAAGAGGCACCTGTAATGCTATGAGGACTTATGACCCAGGATTCTCATTTAACAACCAGCTATATAGGAGTTAATTTATATATTATATAAATCTAATTTATGCTAAATATACAGGAAAAATTTATAATTGAATTAAATTACATACAGTTTTTAAAAATTATGTTCTATGTAATCCTTAAATCTGTTTATATTTAAGTTCAATCCTCTGGTACTTTTTTTTTGCAAATACATCAATCACTCTTGAAATTAATTTTTGACATTTCACATGAACCTAGTAAGTTACCATTCCATTCTGCTGCAGCTAACAATTATTTAGAAATAGAGGAAAACAATTATAAATAAATGGTTACTAATCTATCATGTGTTCTATAATCCTGCATTAACTAAGATAAGATAAAGGAAGTTTAAGTAAGAGATTTCAAAATAATAAATCTTAGTAAGTAGTATTTACAGTTAAAATAAAATAATTCCATATTACTACATTTCAGTCAAAAATAGCATTAAAATATAAACTTCATTCCAGTTCATCTATTGGACTTTAGGTTATAAAAATACCAGACAAGAACATATATAAACAACTAGGCTGGACCAAGGCTAGCCTACATAGTATTGAAAACTGCATGAAAGACCTCCTGCACTCTTTCTGACAGTGACTTGAAAACTCACTACTATGCTTTTGCAAGGCAGTCTGAGCCTTCGACTTTATTAATGGAGATTTGCTATCTATGTTACAGTGTATTATCTAAAAATTTTAAATTTATCAATAAAAATGAATAATACGAGCCAACTCATCAATTTTTGGTAGGCTCAGTCTTACAGCTTTAATGGATGCTTCGCCCCTGCATAGTAGCTATATGTGAGAATCTGAGGATTCTTTCAAAATATATAAATGCCATTTCTATTGAAATATTAGTTAAATCTGCTAATTAAGATTTTTCCTCATACTGTCATTGAAATTGTGCCATTGGTAAGTCGGTCCTGGTGGTGTAGTGGTTACCATATTTGCCTCCTAAACCCAAGAACGCGGGTTCGAACTCGGCCGGGACCGATGGATTTTTTTGGGCATAAAAAATCCTAAGTATGGCTTCCTTCGGAAGGGAAGTAAAGCCGTAGGTCCCGTGTCGTACATTTATGGCATGAAAAAGAACCTCAAGCCTGAAAGAGAGGCCTCTGAGCAAAATTAGTCGGCTGTTTCACGCCCTGAGTTGAATGGGACGCTGATGACCTGAGATGTTAAAGAGTGTCTAAATAAATCAATCAAAAAAAAAAATCCATTGGTAACTATGACAGCTACACTGAGAGGAGGGGCACATAATTTTTTTTTTTAATATTTTTAATTTTATGCATTATTATATTGCATCATTATAATCCCATTCATTTTTTGAACTTTTAATACTTCTCCAAACTTTTGCAAACCACTCTTATAAGTATTCAAATATTTTGAGTCTATAAATTCCTTTATTGTATGAGCATGAAAATGAATGCAATTTAATCACGTTTTTACACCTCGGCCAGTTGAAATATCTAATGGCATTGTTGTTCTTGTTTTGTTGTTACATCACTTTTATTCTATTATTGAGATATTTTAATCAATTCAACATAATTTTATGAGGTAAAGATGCTGTTAAACCGAGAGGAGCTGCTAAAGCAGTTGCCCTCTTGAAAGATGGACGGGGCATGTATTATATTGCCCAGGTATTAAAGTCAATGTCTCTACTGTACAGAGGACATACTGAAGGCTCAGGGAACTTGGTATCTACTGCAGAAGACCAAGATTAGGTTGCAGAAGAGTAACATCTGCCAGAGATGATCAATTTCTGTGGCTGCAAGTTTTGCGTGATTGTACACAACAGCCATTGAAGCTCAAAATCAGTTGCAAAGGGCATGAATAGTAATGCCAGCATAACAGTGAGAAGGAGATTTGAAGAAGCACAGCTCACCTCTAGAAGACCAGCCAGAGGTCCCTTGCTTACCGAGCCACTTAGCCTAGCACATAGGAGTGAACTGAGGAGCAATGGAGAGCTGTCCTATTCATGGATGAGTCGAGGTTCAGCCTAAGTTTGCCTGATTGCAGGAAAAGAGTATGGAGGGGACTGCAAAAAGATATGTCCCTTGCATCTTCTCATTGACGATGGTGCTTTCAGGAGGTTCCATCATGGTGTGGGCTGGTATTAGTATGGAAGCCAATACAGAGTTGATTTTTGTGGAGAACGGGGCCCTGAATGCAAACTGGTAAATTGAAGAAATTCTTCAGGAGCATGTTATCCCCTATGCTTCGTATGTTGGCAATGATTTCTACTTCATTCATGACAATGCTTGTCCACATGTGGCCGATATTTTGACTCAGTACTTGCATGAGATGGGGAATCGGCACTAGTTTGGCTTGAGGTCAGAGCCCCAGTAAGCATGTATAGGACATAATGGGAAACAATGTTTGTCAATGTATTCCCGAGAGCCTCAATGAACTTAAGAAGACTTTGTATGAGCAATGTTAGGCTATCCATTAGAGAACCTAAGGACCTTGATCTGCGGCAAGCCCGTAACAAGCTAGAGGAGGATACACCCACTTCTGAGAGTGCCACTGAGTGTTGAAAGGTGTCGTTGTGTTACCAATGCAGATGTGTTGCCTTGAGCTACCCTATAAGTAAAAACAAGATCATTATGAAATGTGATTAACTTGCATTCATGTTCATGTTCACACAATAAAGGAATTTATAGACTCAAAATGATATCTGAATATATGGTTGTAAATCTTTCCCTCTCAGTATATTTTTACTTAAGGTTAATTCAGATTTATACTCTGAACAGCCTCCAATATGTCTGTTGGACCTTTAAGATTATAGATTATCTTATTATAGGTTACTCCAAACAAAATTGCAACAAATAATACTACTGTGGATACCAGCACATCTGGGAATGATAGGTAACGAGAATGCAGACTTTCTGGCCAAAAAGGGGGCAGTGCTATATTCAAAACCAATAAATCCCTGTGGATTAAATGTAAAATTAAAAAATATCAAAACGACCATAGAACAAAAATATCTACACAATGTTCAAGTGGAAATATCTAATAAAAATTATTCTAATATAAAAGAAACAGTACAGAAAATAAAAAATCTATCAAGAAAGGAAGCAGTTGCTCATTTTAGACTGGTCACTGTACATGATTGTCTGGCGGAACATCTACACAGATTTGGTTTTATGAATGATAACACATGTAAGATCTGCAATACTGACAAGATTCTAAACTGAGAACATCTAATGGAATGCACAGAACTGAGGAAAGCTGCACCTGACGGGAAAATACACAAATGATATTGGCTGACCAGGGAAAAATTGATGGATCAAAATCCTGCACATTAGATCAACAACAACCTTTAAAACTCACAAGATCCAACAAATTCTTCATGGATGTTAACATCAGGCTAAACCCTCCTATTGTAGGCATAACAGTTGAAGGATCAGTCACTGCCGAAATTTATAGGTGTGAAGTGTTAGTCATTTGAATCGCTACATCACCTTGCAGAGGTACGCACTATGGTGTCTTGAAGTTCTTACTGTGCAGGAGTGATTTTCTATATTACTTTTGCACAGAAATTTGTACAGAAATTCACAAGTATCTCTTGCAAACAGAGCTTGCTTATTTATTCATGCCAGTGCAAATCCCACAATTATCCCTAATGGTTGTGAATATACTGATGCATATTGTTTAAATGGAATGCTGACAGCTCAAACTCAAGATGCACACTGCATTCAGACATATGCAGGAAGGAAGATGAGAAAAAAGCCAGTTGTTGAAGCACCATGTTTGTGTGTGTTGCCAGTGGATAAAGCAATTAGACTTCTAAAAATTATGCAGAAGAAACTTACATCATCACATTTCTTCCAACTATAAATTTATCAGAAGCACTATATTATTATTATTATTATTATTATTATTATTATTATTATTATTATTATTATTATTACTTTAAGTAATGCATCAATTAGTATTCTGCAATATGCTTTCTTTCTTTCTGTGAATATGTCCCTAGAAGCTGGAACAAATAGTGCAGGTGATCTTACAGTAAGGAAATGTGAAGTCATTTGGGACAGAGGCAGATGAATAATTTGTACATAATGTGTACATACATTTGTACACATCTGTTAATGAGCTTGCAAAAATAGGTTTCTTGAGGGCAGAAGAATTGACTCTAGGCATGTAGTTCTAAAGAATTTTCACAATGCGACAGAACATAAATTATTGTTTATTTCACCTGATGGGAGTGCATCGAGGTGAAAGTGGTTTTCATTTAGAAGAGGATGGGTGAAACAATAACACAAGAAAAAAAATGTGTGAATAAAAACATTGAAATCAACAATGAGCTAATGAATCTTAATTGCTGAGCTTTTTTGCGAGCTGTGAATCTTTTTCTACAATGAATTTAAATTTCAATACACTATGCTGTTTATATCCTGGAGATGTTCCTTAGACATCTACTTACAAATGCCTGCAAACTTCTAATCAAGCTCATGTTAATCTTCTGTGTTTCATCACAGTCATACAATGGACTGTTCTGACTTTTGTATTGAAAATTCATATCTTTATGTAGGTATGAAGCTCTCTTGATTTTCACATTGGTATCAGCATTGCAGAGGCACCATTGGCTTAATTGACACTGTTCTTAATGTCTTCCTCTGTTACTCCTGGTCAGCAAGGCAAATTTTTCTCTGTAGAGAAAGTACAAGAATATGAGAGATGCACAGTGGATACCTCATGTGCTCTATTATGTGACTACAAGGCATTTTTCTATTGCCACATTACTATTATATTTATATTACTTCAGGTATGCCATATAATATGGTAAATACTATTATTGTGCAGTGCCACTTGGAGCATTGCTTTCATCGAAAGGCCAAAGAAAATCACAGTTTTTATTGTGCTCTCCAACTGATCTTCAATATCAAACCCAGTTTCCTCTATTCTTCTTGTGACTAGACACTGTAATTGTCAATTGTTAATGATGGTTTGTATACCATTACCAGCAAACCATCTTTAACAATATGCTATTTTTTTTTTTTTGTCTTTTTCTGTTTGTGAAGGAGCTTTGTGTTTATCTATTTATTTACACCTTTGTACTATTTAGTAAAATGGCTAACTGATAGATTGAAGACATTACCAAAATTTCAAAGCAGGAGCATAAACAATTCATTTCAGTTAACAGAAAAAATTAAGAATATAAAATTACAACTTTCTGATGTATTACTATCTTTCAATGAAGATTGCTGTTATCAGGCATATCTAAAGATGAACTAATTTATCAGCATGATTCGCTAGGAACAAATGGAATTAATGATGCACATATAAAGGAATACATAAAACTCTCTGAAATTTGCACAAATCAATCCTACTTTTCTTTCAAGGGCAAATTCTGTAAACAACAATTAGGACTTACTATGGGTAGCCCCTTATTTCAATTTCTAGCTAACTTCTTCATGAGCATCTTTGACCATATATTTGTAGTAGTTAACCAAAAACTCATTAACGATGCCATAAAACTTCGAATATACAAGATAAAAACATATTCACATACAAAACTTAAACAGATAACATGTTACCATTCTTGGACATTAAAATAATGAAAAGTCAAGGAAACCTGGAACATACAGAAAGAGTATGCACCCAATAACATCAAATCTGATGGTTTTAATTCCAAAACATACAAACATGCAGTAATGAACAGCTTAACATACAGGTTAGTTAACCTCAAACTAGCAAAGAAGAATACTTTAAAGAATACAAACAAATAGAAGAGACAGTGATTAAAAATGGTTTTACAAAATACTAGTATACAAAAAGTACAGAAATTCAAGAGGCAAAAACTTATTAAAGAAACCAAAACATTTTTAGCAGGAAAACATAAGCTATTTTTTTAAAAATTCATGTATGATCCATGGGCTACGCAAAAATTTCAAAATATTCTAAAAGATTTTAATATCAGGTTGGCACCTGTAAGCAGATTTAATCCTGTTAAACAGTGTTAATGACACTATTCCACTGGAGAAAAAAAAGCAGGCATTTATAAAATAAGTTGTGCAGAATGTGAAAAAATCTATATTGGAAAAACAAAGAGAAGCATAGACCATGGTTAAAAGAACATTTCAGATACATAAAATACAAGCAAATGGAGAAATCAGCAGTAGCATCTCACATCTGGGCAGAAAACCATGACATAGTGAATAAAGAAAACTTATCAAAATGAGTACTCAGAATTAGCAACATGGAAGAAAATATACATTTACAAATACAAACATAGTTTAATGAACTTGAACACTTCTGCGGATGAAAACATAAACTTCAAGTTTATCACACCTCCACCAGAGCAGAATACACATTCCCACAACATAATGAATTATCCAGCAGTCGATGGGTAGCTGAGGGTGCAAACAATGGTTCGTGAAACTAGTACTACATATTATAAACAAGTATGTGGAGCAATAAGAGTGTGTAGTTCAACCAATCATTTAATGATGTTAATTATAGTCAATATTATGTTAGTCTATTGTGAACATCTTGATACTTTTACTTCACTATAACTATAGCAACTGTGTAATGTAAAATATATTACATTTGATGTTTCTAAAGTTATGCTTTATAACATCATTAATGCTATAAAAAATGTATGATACTATATTTTTGTTTCAGGTTGTGTTTATAATTCACCTCATTTTTTCATCATGGTAAGATCTAAATAAATTACATAGACTAACTCTGAATACAATTTCCACTATGAATACAATTTTTAAACTGCACACAGGTTCATCAAATATGAATACATTTTTCTTGTTTATTTGACTTATTCTTTTAGGATTTTATTTTTGTGGTTTCAGGGGCTTGGGCCACTGGAGTCCTCCTGCTTATCTTTTCTACAATTTGATGTTCTTCGTGTTGCTTTGTTGGGCAATTTACCAAAGGGATTCTGAAGAAGTGATGTTGTTGGTAACTGTTTTTAATTGTTTTTAACATGGATATATAAACGTCCTCCTCCATGAAACTAGTGTCATTTCTGAAAATAATGCTCTCTGCTGGTGGTATGCAATTGTCTTATTGTTATTTTCCAGGCTGTTGCTGTTGCTGCACTTTCCATCTTCCTGGATGTAATTGTGCTGTCAATGTATTTTCCAAGTGGTACTAGCAGTGAGTTTCATATGCATGTATTCTTTATGCTTTGGCTTTTGTATGTTAAATTTCATCTGCACAATGCACTTAAAAAGTACAGGGTGATCCATGTGAGTATTTTTTCATGCTGGAAGCAAAAGGGCAATCCATGCAATCACTTCAAAATCTTGAATTAATTTTGAAACACTTACTCCTCTTTGTGTTGCAGTAAAGGCTTATATGGGTCATTATGTATTTTATGTTATTGGCATTTAGCTTTCATCTAATTAAGAACTCTGGGACAAGTATTAATTTTCATTTGTCTTTATTTCATAAGCACTGACTAGTAGCAGTTAGTGTTTGCCAATGTGCTTATGTAATTCTGTCAAATAGCTCCATGTAAATTTAATGTCAACATAGCTCATGATGGAACAAAATTATAGATTTTTATGTGATTTACAGGTAGTCACTTCATGTTCATGTCATTTTTATTTTCCTGTATTATAATTCATTAATTTCTTAAATTTTTGATGGAAATTACATATGATTTAAAAATGGTGACATTTGCTACATTGGTATGAAACTTAAAATTTGGAATTGAAGGAAATGTTACAGAATGCATGGTTCTCCAAAACTATTCAGCATATAATGCAGTTTTTCACATTCAGTGCACCTATGTTACCCATACTGTGCAGAAAGCATGAAAAAAAAACATGATATCCATTCAAATAAGTGTACTTACGAAGCTGTTGACAATGGAGTGGTATATATATAAACAATGTATACAGTAAAAATGTAAAATTGGAACTTAACACAGTGAAGCCAATCATATTAATGGATATCATTGTATGATTAGTTGAACTACACACTCTTAAAGCTTCACTTACTTACTACTACTTCATTACAAAAAATAAGGATAATTTGATGAATTTCGATATCCCTCCATTGGATGAACTCAGCAAATTCCTAATAGAACCAACAGATGCTGCCACAAGAACATCAAGAGACCCAACCGCCACGTTTAACAACAGTTTGTCAACAGGCTGAAGATGGGAGGGATCGCTCCCGAAACATATGTTCCAAATTTTATGTAAGTGAATGGAGTTAGTGTGAAAAAAACTGTATACATTGTTTATTTATATGATATCCATTATGATAAATAGAGGTAAAATAAGAAAATTGTAAATCTGCAAATATTTTCAAAATATGAAATAAAATATAAAGAATTTATGTTTCCCTAATGGATTTGAGTTGATGTTAGAGAATTAAATTACAAGGTATGGGAGAAAGTGGATATACCTAGAATGTTCTATAAAATAACATTAGAAGTTCCCTTAAATATAACAAGTGCAATGGCCTTGTTAAAAATGAGAAAGGTCAATGTTAGAGGTTTGGCAGTGAGTGTGTTGAAGCATTGGTTTATATAATGGCACTCACCAGAAGTATATATTTTAAAGGTTTGTTTGAAACATAAGAAAAGTATTGGTGCAGTATGAGTTGAATGGGTGAGATTAAAGTAAAGAGCGGGATACAAGAAGTTTGGTTAAGGGGATTTTGGAGAATAATTTGAACCATATATAAGGATACTGGAAGAGTTTGCTTCCAATTTACAAACGGCTAAAAATTAGTGAAGAAATGGAAACATATGTTGGAAATTAGTGTAATAAATTAGCTTGGTTAACGTTAGGTATATTAAAGGATCTTGGCTGGGCAAAAATGTTTTTGGAGCAGAAGAGAATGCTATCTGTGTTTTATTCATGTGAAGAAACTATAGAATGGAGGGAAAATATGATAAAAAGAAAATGGTTAAAAATGAGGAAAGAGTGTTAAAGAAATATTTAACAATTATCAACAGATCTGGTTCGGATAATATGAGCTTAATGTTAAAAGGAAATAAGTGTGATCAGTCAATGTCAAGAGTAACAAAACAATGAGAATTCTTTATTGGGTGATTTTTTGTAAGAAATTTGGGCACTCGTCTATTCTGTGATTTAAGGTCTTTCAAAGTTAAGTGTATATTACATATTTTATTTTTGGCAAATAGAGAAGATAGGAAGATCTTTGTCTTCTGTTAAGCCAAAAACAAAGTTTTTGCCACTCAGGAGCTGAAGGTTGAGGTGGCATCTTTTGGAAGGCTAAAGAAAAGACAATCACCAGAGATAAAATGAAAAGAGTGAGATTTAGTAAATGTATTTTTATTGGTGTACAGAGCTTCTGGAGAAGGCAGCGGCTTGTCATGATTTAAAACTGACAAGATGTGGCCTTCTCTGGAAGCTCAACACACCAATGCAGGCCATGGAAGCCTATGCATCCATCTATTTTTTTATACGAGTATAGTTGTTTTGTAATTTGTACAGTTTGCAAAAGAACCTGAGTGAGAACCAAGCCATTTTAATGTAGATTACTTAGCCTTGAATAAAAAATAGGGAACATCCTGAAATAGCCTATAAATTAATGAGGCTTTGTTATGTTATTAGAGGATGGGTGTATATTTAAATATTCAGTAAATCTCGTAAAACAAATTAACCTTATGGGAATATGATAATTCTGTTAACACACATTTTTTTGCTAATGTTGAACATTATTCCTTTAATTTTAGAATGCAAAATAAAAAGTTTAGGATTGCTAAGCAAACTTGTAATAAATTGAAGTATCTTTCTTGTTACAAAAAGTAGGATTTTATAAATGTCAATTTTATCTACCGTTATTTCTGAAGACAACCATCTTATTTTAACATCAGAAAGAACATTTTTATTGTTATGTTTAGAAATACACAAAAGTATTTAAATTCACGTCTAATAGTATAAATGAAGGTAATATGGAATAGTAGTAAATGAAGGTAATATGGAATAGTAGTATAGCTCCAAATTCAATCATTATTAGGTATTGGATCTTAAAGTGTAACAATAAAAGAATATTGGAGAGTTGTAATGTAAAAAATTAATGGTCCTTATTTTGGAGAGGTACAATTGTCTATTTTAATTTCATTAAAATGGAGTGGGATATAATCAAAGGCCTACAATAAAATAAAGCATATAACAAATTATTTATGAGGAAGTCTCTCAAATTTCACTAATTTTCTTTCGGAGAAGGAAATTTGCCTATGAAACATGTCCAAGTAAGTGGAATAAAACTAGTGAAATTTAAGTGACTTCCTCATAAATAATTTGTCACATGATACTGTATTTCACTGTGAAAATCCCAAACTATTCAAATTTAAAATAAAACATGTTAATTTTCAATGGAGAAATGCTGACAATAATAAACATATACCAGAATAGTAGTATTGAAGGACTTTCATGTAACCATCCTGCATGCATCGTATTTGATTCTCGGTAGCTGGACTTGTCACACTATTCGCCACTGATGGGATAGTATTAAACCAATAATCATGCAATATAACTTACCTTTGCCAGTTGTGGGTTTGAATAGTGGCAAGACAGAGGAAAATAAAAGTATATGAATCCTACTGTAATGTATTGCCCATAATAGCATGCTTATACCGCATATTTAATGGTTGCACTGCATCTTTATCTTTATATGGTCTTATGCTGCATTGCTGTAATGGGCACTTAATTACTACTATTTTGTAGGTTAAGTTCATTCTATGAGCTTTCATCTTATCCTTATCACTGTCAAAATAAACATGTGTAGTATGTGTTTATTACACAAGTTTCTACTATAACTATCTTTATTTGATTTTCAGGTGGAAGTGAACGTTTCAGTGGGGGAATGGCCATTCTGAATTTACTTATCCGTCCTTTAACAACACTGATTCTGTACCGTGTCTATGTAGAGAGAGCAGGGTCAGTGGGATCTTCATTACCAGCCTTCTTTGGTAAATATTCTCATTGGTATAATACATTTAATTTACTAATTGTTAAATCTTACATAATGCCTGGGCTTATGCAATTATATTGATAAAGCTGAGTAATAAAGCTAAAAGTAATGGCACAGATGCATTCTGGTAAACAGTTATACCATGTAACAATGTCAGGTGGATAAGTTTGTATGCTCTATTACATATTGCATTTCAGGGAGAGTGGTATGAAGTTACTCCCCTCTAACTTAGGCAAACATAAAAACTGACACAGCAGTCCACCTGTAGGTGAAGATGCATTTTTTGCTTGGATAAAAAAAAAAAATGGAAAAATTGTGCAGACCAACAAAAATAACAGAAATTACTCATATAGTTAAATACAATGTATATTTTTGTTAATAGATAACACTAGGAAAGGTGGTAACTGATTACTGTATGTCAGATTAAGGCACACCATATAAATCTGTGCTTAACTATGCAATTAAAATTTATATAAAGAACATCTTAACAGTTTAATGTAAATTAAACTTTGGTACTCACACTAAGTGTATACTTGAATTTTCGTTTCAATCCTGCTGATTATAATTATATTTTCAATACACAACATATATATACTTCTCTAGGTTTTCTGGATTATATTACACTTTGTAATTAATGATGTGCAAAGAAACATTACAAGACATCTAATTATAGCTTTGGCCATTTTCTAGGTTTGCCCATCACAAATTCTTATACAAGCATTATGTTATAATTACGTGAAACCTGTCTCCAACTCATTAGTAGTCTACTACAGGAATATCCTGGAGATATATATGTTTCACCTTAGTCTTTTGTAACACAAAAAAATATACCTAATCATAACCTTAACCATAACCATCTTCAAATACAGCTCCTTTTCAACTAATAATCAAGTAAATACATTCATACAACCTATTCATAATGCATATAAAGGTTAAATATAACAAAATGTAAAATGTAAAACTACCTACTAATAACAAGCTTTCTAACTAAACTCAATTTATTCCATCTTATCCACTGTCCATTTCTATTTCAACCTTACTTTTCATAAAAACTCAGCAAACCCCATTAGTTGAATCTTATCATAACAACTTTTCTGGATCACCAACTACTTATTGATTTTCAACCATTTCTAATTAAAATCTTCCTCCTTTCATCAGTGCTCTTACATTTCAACAAAATATGTACATCTTCTTCCTCCCCACATATTGGGCACATACCCTATGGAACATTATTCCTCAAACCCCTCAGCCTTCAAACCCCCAATCTAAACCAAATCATTCCTTCTCTTTCCTATTTGTTGCATCTTTCAATATACATCTCCTTCATAAATCCTATCTTGAAAGGATATATTAACAAACTTAAAACTGGCTGTAAGTTATATCTAATCTGTCGTCTAACACACTCTTATGCTTCACTTACTTTTAAATACGGTGGAACTGGTTTTGAAGAGACATCCTCTCCATCTTCAACCAACTTGACAACTCCGTGAATGTCTCTTCGAAACCGGTCCCACCGTATTTAAAAGTAAGTGAAGCATAAGAGTGTGTAAGATGACAGATTAGATATCATTTACATTTAACAAGCTTTGCTGTGTGAGTTACAACAGAACTTTTTAAAAATGTCTTATTTTTCGAAAGTTCTTAAATGAATTAAAACTCATTATCCATATCCTCAAATCTGGACTGAATGCTCCTCCAAAACCCTTCTAACATGTCCTTTTTTGCAAACCATGTATTAATCCATTGTTCTCAAATTGATTAATAATGCTTCCTAACCAATTATTATTACTTTTAAGTGTTTCTCCTGAAATCTTAAACAAACCTTCAATATTGTCACAACCACAATAAAGTCTAAAAGCTAAATATTCTAAACTTCCTAACTTCTAGGTACCTTGTGGTTGCAACATGAAGAAACTATCTAGCTAATCTATTAATATTTCTGCCATCATTAAGTGAGAGGACTTCAAGAATCAAGCATAAAGCAAGCATATATTCATGAGTATAGATATGCTGACAATTTTATTACATCTCTAAAATATTCACTTAATTACCCTTACAATGTGGCTTGGCTTCCCGGAGTGGCTGTGGCAATCCTGTCTTCTACAGTTCCCTCTCCTCACTGATGCCAAGCTATTTTGACCAACAGGCATTCTGAACTATTGCACATACTCTTCCTCTCTAATCCCCTTCTATAGCTCATTATCTCTATATGCCATAGTATATTATCTTTTGGCATCAGGTTTATCTGATACCAATATTTCAGTATCCTTTCCTTCATCATACCTCTCACACCAGCTTTCCCTAATTTCAGGAGAGCCTCCTATATTGGCTATTTTGAGGCACAGCTAACATTAACTTGCAAAAGGATCTCAAAGTGAGATCCACTTTCTTGATTCCTTATCAGTGCCCCAAACTTTAATTCCATATGCTTACATTGATTGAAATAGAGCATAATACACTCTCTTAAACCATACCACCTTCATCATTGATGATATATTCAAACATTTCCTCATGAAATACATTGCTAATCTACCTTTCATTAGAGCACACTTAATCTGCTATTCTTATCCCCCTCTCAGTTAAATACCTTAGCAAGTAAAATTATTTAAAACCTCAATTTCCTTTCCAAATAAAAACCATTTTTCATATCTTCTTAATTTCTTACCTTTTTTAAACACCATAGTCTTTATTTTTTAAATTTAATTTTGTGTTGGAACTAATATAGTGGAGCAATTAATTTATTCTTAATTAGTTATGGGAGAATCCATTATCACCTTTTCTGACTGATTTATATATGAGTAGTTTAGAAATGCACATCACCAAATCATTTCCATATATTTTTAAAGTCTGGCATAGATACATGGATGATATCTTTGCGATGGTTAATAAGAAACACTTGGATGATGCTTTGAAATTGCTAAACCTAAAGGAAATTAAATTCACTTCTGAAACAGAACAAAACAACATCATTCTTTTCCTTGACTTAAAGATTATAAGAACAGGCAATAATTTGAAATTTTGAATATATGTATAAGCAGACTGAATATTACATAAAGGCCAGTGGCTTCAATCCTACAGCACACAAACATGCAGTTCTCAACAGCAGACTCATTAACATACCCGTGAATGAGTTTGAATACAGCAAGAGTACTCTCACATAATACAAATGGAAAAATCAATATGTATGGCCAAGAAAATCAAGAAATTCAAACAAGAGAAGGGGTTAAACAAGTTACAACATTGCCAGCCAAAAAAGAAACTACCATTCACTAGAAATTTACTTACCATCCTTGGGCCACCAAAAAATTCCAGAAAATACTCTGAAAGTTTGAGATTATTTGTCCCCAGTCAACAAATTCAGCCTAAATAATGTGTGCAACTCTGGTGATAATAATACCTGATGAGAAGAAGCTAGGAATATATCAAATCAACTGTTTGGAATGCAATAAAGTTTATGTTAGCAAAACAAAAAGAAGCATTGGAATTAGGCTAAAGGAACACTGGAGAAACATTAGGTACAATCAGCTAGATAAATTAGCTTTTGCACATCACTTTTGGAGAGATAAACATGATATAGAAATGGAAGTCAAATTATTAAAATTTGTAGCTAGACCCTTGGAGCTGGGAATATGGGGAAAAATGTTTATAAAAAATATGAATATAAGGTTATAAACTTTGAGATTCGAACAAAAGACAAATTAATCCAAAAGTTCATAAAATGTCCACGAGAGCTACACCAAATCCATTCAACCAACAATGAATCTGGCATTTGACTCACAGCTGATGATGGGGGCAAAGGCAAGACTCCATTTTCCACAATATTTTACAATTTCCACTATGACATTTCTTAAATTTATAACTGAAAAAGACAGAACCATCAGATCATATGCATAGAGTAAACTGGGAATCCAAAATATTGTTAAAAGCATGCATATGCTTTAAACCCTTCCATAATATTATCTATGAACAGATGAAACAGAATTGAACTCAATTTACAACCCTGCCTAAATCCTTGTTCTTGCTTAACCTTTGTTGTTGGCTGACCATCTCCACATTTGATATACAAAGCATTGTGCTGGTATAACTCTTGCATTATATCAACCATTTCCTTGCTTAATCCCTTCATCCTTAGTTTACACCATAATGCCTCCCGTATAATTTTGTCATAAGCTTTTTCCGTATAAATGTAGCACATGCCCGGCCATGTTTCAGCACAAATACTTATTATTGTTTTGATAGTCATATTTTCCATTATACTTCTACCCTTTCTAAATCATGACCATAACCATGATAATCCATTATTCTCTTCCGCAAACAATGCTATCTGCCAAATGTCCTGTTCAACTTTTACCAAATTTGATAATAATGCAATTCTTCTATAATTACTGGAGTCATCCTTCCCTATGTAAATTGGCTAAATCTACTCATGATCTAAAACTGTGTAGTAATTACTGCATTAAAATATCAAAATTCACTAAGAAACAAAGTGTGAGCAAGTTATGTGTATCTGGGTACTAGTGATAAAGATACTGTAAAAATAGAAGAAAATGAAAATCCAGATAATATTCCCTCTGCATTCTCCAATAACTTTGTACATATGGGCACTGTTAGCAAAATTGAATGAAAGTTTGGTAATGATTGAAGAATAAAGAAAGGAAAATTGTCACAAAAATCATATCCATAGAAAAGCTGCTTCATTATCAATAATAATTAAGGATAAAATATTTCATATTGAAGATTGTACTTCAGATGAAAAAGCAAATAACTCTGATATAATACAAAAACTAATAAATTTCCTCCATGAAATAGATGATAGAAATCTTTAAATACAAATATTAACAAGTATTCACAGTATATTAAAATAAACATTTCTCTCATGATGTGCAATGAAAGGAAATTTTAGCACCTGTTGAAATTAAATTTGGAAAAAGTCTTGAGCCAATACAGTATAAAAGGTGATTGAAGTTCTATAATGTCAATGAAATAGCTGGATTATGGCTGATAGAAAGAGAATTCTGAAAAAGAAACAATTGATACTGTGTAACCTTAAAGAAATGTACCAGTGTTTGAAAAATAGGCATTGGAATGTACAAACAGGATTTTTTACAAAACTAAGACCAATTGAATGTGTGTTTATTGGAACCAGTGGTATCCATTCAGTTTGTGTTTGTGCTCATAATGAAAATGTTAAGTTAATAATTGAAAGTATTAATATTTCCCTCATTACAAATTTATATTCCATTCTATTATAAATTATTGGGATTGCAGCATGGTTCAAGAACATTTCTTTGCAATTAAGAATCAGTGTTATTATGCAAATATATCCACAGACTTTCATATGAACTCATACAACTACTTACAACTCTCATGACTGGTGTTTGATCGTGATTTCTTCAAAAACCAGCTTAAATGCCATACTCCTCCATAATTGAAATAAGTGGCCCTCAGTTTCTTTGCCACATTCTGTAACAGTTTTTATTTTGATTGGGGGGGAGGGGGCTTTATTTATGAATGCTCTTTAATATCTGAAGTCATAAGCATCCCATTCAAATCAGAGAATGAAACGGCTGACAAATTTTGCTCTGAGGCCTCTTTTTTTCAGATTTTAGGTTCTTTATTGATCCATAAATGTGCAACATGGTATCCACGGCTTTACTTCTTCTCCGAAGGAGGCCATATTTAGTATTTTTACACCCAAAAAAATCCATCGGTCCTGGCTGGGATCGAACCCTTCATCGTAGGTCTAGAAGGCAAGTATGGTTACCAGGACATAACAGTCAATGAAACATATGACACAATAGCCACATTTCTCTGGGGATCAATTACAAAAATAAGATTGGAATGCTTGCTGTGATCTTAAAATTATTCTTCTTGGCCTACAGGGAAGTTATACAAATCTTTCTCTGTGGGAGAGGTGCAATACTGGCTGAAATTTGAGAAGTATACAGAGGCAAAATAAATGTAATTCACCCACCTCTATTTAAAACTGGAATAGTGTTATTGCTTCCTCTTTGTATCACATGCAACTGTATGCATGTATTTGTTAAAGCTCTGGACAAGACTGGAAACATGTTCTTGGGTGTGTGCGTGTGTGTGTGTGTGTGCGTGCGCGCGCGCGCGAGAGAGAGAGAGAGAGAGAAGTTTCATAAAGAGTGATGCTAAAGTCAGAGAATTGGATATCATAGGAATTCAAATAAGAAAATTATTTGAAGTACAGGGAATTTGAAACACTATGGACTACATTGAAACTGGGCTGCGTGGAAATCTTTTGCATCAGTATGTACTGGTTTCCTTGGAAATACTATACAACCTATGTAGAACTTGTGAATGACCTAGAAAGCTTGAAGAACCTTGGTTGTCACATGTTACTTCCTCCAAACACACATAAATTTCTGTGAAGAAAACTTGGGTGCCATCAGTGACGAGCAAAATGGTTCTGTCAAGATATGATGGAGAAATTAGTGGGGCTGGAACTGTTGTGCATGTTGACTATTGCTGGTTTTTGTTCTGACATACAAGAGGAAGTCAGCAGGAGCATTCATTCAAATGTTAACAGATAGGGTTAGGTAAGGTTATTCCCATGTTAGCACATGTTTCTTCCTTCTTGTTTAAAACATATTGTAAATATAAGGTACATAAAATGCAATAAATATTTACTGTATCTTGGCAATGTGAATGTGATAAGTAACTTTTGAGTCTTCTTCAAAACTTCTTGCACCAGAATAAGTAAAGAACATGTTATTTTATCAAGGAATAAATAAAAAAAAAATAATTGAAATTTGTTCACTGGTGTTTAGAGAAATCTTTTTTTCAGCTAGTCGGCAGTCCTCCATGAGCAATTCTTTCATTCTTGCATGATAAATGGCCTTCTTTGGATTTTTGCATTCCTAAATTCATCTCCAAGATGCGTTTTCCACATGTTTCACATCACAATGAGTTTCTCTTTCACACAGTTCAAGCAGTTGGAGAAAACTAATAAAATTTAATATGAGCATTGCCATCTTTAGTACCTAACTAAAGTGCTCTCATTGGCAGCTGATGCCTCTATCTTTCTGTGTGCCAAATGGTACCACTATCTGTTTTCTCTCATTCTTGGGGGAGGTGGGGGGAACACAAAACTTTAAAATTTAAACATGCCTCTTAATAAGAATTTAAGACATAGGAAAGTTTTTTGATGCCATGACATTGCAAAAGTAATGTTTTTATCATTAATTCTCCTTGTCAACCATTTTAAAGGATCAGGATATGGTAATTCAAATTTCTATTTTCTCATGCATTATTGAGATAAACTTACATTGAAAATAGAGAGGTAAATGTGTGTAAATCTCTTTAAGCAGCAATGGTCTCTAATTGCAAGTGAAAATGACAAATAGTCATAATTTAAGCTACAGATTTTTAAAACAAAATTATATGCATTCTGAAAAGAAATATACCTAAATTTGTTGAAGGTTGGTATAATCATTTTGTATCCAATTAATATGCAATAAAAATAAAAAAATTTACCTTGTATTTAAAATGCTAAAAATGGCAAAATATTGAGCATTACATTTTAACATACTATGTGGTTATGCTTTTAGAAGGCAGCGGGGCACAGAGAAGTCCATATGAAGATATAGATAATGTGCATCAGAGTGTTCCTCATACAGATGCATCAAGTCCAACACAATTTGCTCCACCAGGGACTGCAAGCAAAATGCCACCTCCTTACCATGGCTGAATTGTTGTGAAGCCTCTCTTTCCCACTTGGGTTTAATTTTAGACAGCTTGAAAAGACGTGAAAGTTTCTCAATATCTTGAAAATATGTTAAATGCCTTTATAACATGTATTCCAACAAAGCTCTTTGTTTTGTATATAACATTTATTTTCATATGAAATTGAAGTTCTAAGTCAATATAATTCACTAGTAGAGTTACATTTTAAATAATGTAGATCTAAGATGAATGTGTAATATTTTATAGTTGTTTTCTATTAAATTAATACAAATATTAAAAAAAAATGGTATTCTACTATGAAATATTTCTTTTAGTTTTATTTATATATATATATATATATATATATATATATTGATCTGGTTTTTGCCATTATTATAAACTTCAGTTTTGTGCTGAGATATTTTTTTTTTCATTTGAAAAACACTGTGTTTGTCATTTATTGAAAAGTTCCAAAAATTATGTGGACATTTATGAGGGAACTGAATTATTGCACACTCCATAGCCACTTCTTATGAAACACATTTCATTTTTTCAGAATTTCTCATTTGTTTTCTGATATGTTTTGTGGTTACTGTTTATTTTTTAAACAGTTTATTTTTTAAACATTTTAATGGTTACTTGTTTATTTTTTAAATTTGTTAGAAATGTTATCACTGCTATAAGTTATTTGCTGTAAACATAATGGATGGGAATAATGAATCTGATATGCTATATCCTGTCTGTTGAAAGCTGATATGCACTGTCAACAAATATATACTTTCACACTTATATGGGGAGGGAACAGTAGGGAAGAGTAAGAAAAGAAGAACTTTATTGGATATAGAGATAAAGGGAGTAAGGCATGAAGTAAACACCTCTGTCACTCAATTAAATGTACTTATGAAGCTGTTGACAATGGAGTGGTATATATGTATATATAAACAATGCAATACAGTTTTTTTCACACTAACTCCATTCACATGCCTCTGATGAGTTAGTGAATGGAGTTAGTGCGAAATAAACTATTACATTGTTTATATATAAACACCTCTGTAGTGCTGTTTTATTATCAGTTGCAGTTACATGCACAATTAAGATGCCTATTATATTTGTTTATTGATTGTTTTGTTGATTAATGATCTAAATAGTTTTAAAACGACTGACTTACCGAAACTTTAGTGCTTTTGGATGGATGATTTTCTATAAAAATATGTGGGTCATTATGGTTTTCTTTGAAATTATTTTTTTGTACCAAATTTATAGCAACAGTACAATTCCAAAATGTATGTTTGAAATTGCATTAATGATTGTCTTGTCTCAGTCCAGGAAAGAACATCAAGTGGATATTGAAAACTTGGTGTTATTTAATAAGGTAGTCATAAGTGTTTGCAAATACAATGAACACAATAATAGTGAATACGAACTAATGCTACTGGCGTTAGTAAACTCCAAAATTTGTCCATGGTGCATATCCAGTGAATGGGTGCTCCAGCAATTCATGAAGTGTAGAACCCATCACTAAACACCGCCAAAAGTATTCTTTTTTTTCTTCTTCTCTCACCATGAAGTGATTTCTTTACTCTAGGAATCAAAGTTAAGTTAGGTTTATTTTATTTAAAGGTGCTGGTTAAAATCTTTGGTCATTAGAGTCCCATTCAATTCATGGTGTGAAAAAGTTGATAAATTTTGCACAGAGGCCTCTTCTTTCATCAAATCGAAGTCACATGAAAATCTGAGGCTTCCCACATACACAACCAATCCTTTACAGGAATTGCCCCTGATGGATCACTTTATCATGAAAGATAAGTCAACAACAATTCTAAAATTTCTCACTAATGGCGTGATGCAGCTTACTGTGCATTCACAGTACAGCTCCCAAGTACCCAGGTGATACACCAGAACACTAACAATCATAAGCCAAAATGGCTGTGAGTTTCATGGAAGATAGATTCTGTCTAACACTTTGTGGATGCAAGATGAGCAAGGATGACTTTGTACACACATACATATATGTAATGTGTAATTATATACAATGTATTTTACAATTTTAATGAGTTTGAACACCAAGAATATACTGTGTAGTCATCCAGCCTGTTTATTTTTTTTTATAAATAATTTTACATTATAAATCAGTTTGTGTGTGTGTTTTTTTAAACAAGATTTGTTTAACATTTAAGAGAAATTGAGTCGTGATAGTAACATACACACTACTAAAATTGAATTAAATGGAAGACTAGTTTCGGGAGCCATCGCTCCTATCATCAGTTCCTGGTCGACTGCCGGCCTCGCTGTTTGTGATAGATCGATTCATCTCTGGTGGAGGTTTGATGAATTTTTGTATTAGTACATCACTTGGCGGGATTTCGAAATTAAAAACTTTATCCTTATTCTTCCAAATATAGATATTTTCCCAGACTGTAAGTTCAGTTTTTCCTTTAATATTTTTAAGTAATTTGGGGTTTTTATTAATGTTATGTTGTTCTTTCCAAAAGTGCCAAGCTACCGCCGAAACTAGTCTTCCCTTTAATTCAATTTTAGTGGTGTGTATGTTACTATCACGACTCAATTTCTCTTAAATGTTAATAATTGACACCACTGTTACAAAAGTTCACTATATTTTATACAAGATTTGTTTAACTTGAATCTGCAAACTCAATTAAAAACTGTCCAATATACTACAACACTGTCATCCATTGAGCCATTGACAAACAATTAAATAGTGTAAATTTCAAATTTTGTGGTTCAAAATATTTCTCGGAGACATCCGGGATCTGGAGGATCTTGGCCTGTGCCTTCCGCCATGCTGATGCAGCAGCACTACATTCCAAATGATGGAATAGGATATGGCGCATTTTATCACAGTTTTGAGACATCTTCATACTAATATGTTGCAGCGCTTATTTGTAGGGAAGATTTTGTTCACCATTTGGTATTACACATTCCATTGGTAAGGGTTGTGTGCAGAATGTTGAATGTTGGGCCATATTTAGCGCCAGTTCTATACTGGGTGTGGGAGAACTACCTTAGGAGTAGCAATTGAAATAACCAGGCAGGCTGGTTTTTGTTGGTTGGCCATGTATAGGTTGACAAGACAGTATTCTATTAAAGTTGCTTCATAACCTGGGGCACCTGAATTGGTAACCCTAGAAGATTTGGTGGATTCCGGAGGCAGTGTTCCGATAACCATTAAGTGAGAAACTGATGACTGTAAGAATTGCCATAGCCTCCTAGATGTGCCCAGTTTGTCCAGGGAAATAGACAATCAGCTTTTGCCTGGGGATCAATGGCATTTAGACCCACTTCAGAGACGGGAAGTGTGAGTTGATTTCTAGGGACTAATAATAAGAAACCTTTTCAAATAAACCATCCTGTAGCAGATAGCAACATAATGCCAAAGGCAGATGGTAACACCAGAATCTGGTTTACAAACCATACCTTGAATAATGATAATATATTAATAAAATGAACAAGCTGCAACACATTTAGAGAACAAACTGATGCTCTTGAACTATATGAACACTGTTAACTCGTAGTTCCAATTATATTGAATCACCACTGGTAGCGTGGGGAGAAATGTAACACCCAATAATTTAACGGCAGAATAGGTAACCGTGAATGTGGGACTATAGAAGTGAAGCAAATGAATACAGTTCTTGATTTTTTCATATTAAGGATCGCTCCAGAATTTATACATTAATTTTCCATAATCTTTTGAATATGAGGAATAATAGAACCATGTGAGATCATCAAAGTGACACCATCAGCAAATGCTCTAATAAGAGAGTGACCATCAGAACGAAGGCACTATTATAATTTTCGTAAAAGAGGTTCGATTGATAACACAAGTGCCTTGTCATCGGGCAGCCATGTCTTACAGACGCTCTCACAGGAAAGGAATGGGTGAGGAAGCCGTTCACCAAAATTTTGGAAGTGGCTGCTCTTAATATATTGCAAAGGAAGTAGCGATAGGTATCAGGGATTCCTAATTGCATCATAGTATCAAGTAAATAGCTATGTTTCACCCGGTCAAACGCATGGTCAAAGTCCAAAGAAGTTCAAAGCTTTCCAAACCGCGAGATTTGGGTGTCACTAAAAACGTCGCAAAGAGCACATATGGCATACAGTATGTTCTCCCCACGTCGTATTGACTGTTGTACGGTGCAAGAATATCAACTATTAGTGGCAATAAGCGGTGTTTAATGCATCGCACGAACATTTTATAATCAGTATTAGCATTGTTAAAGGACGAAATTCTTGTGCAGTATGGGGATGGTTACATTTAGGCACAGAACCACGCCATGACAAATGGAGAGGGAATCAAGGCGTTACACAGCAGGTCAATGAAAACTGCAAGAAGTGCATCCTTAAGCAACGGCCTAAATGCAGAGTAAAATTATGTATATAGGCCATCCCCTCGAAGGTGATTTATTTCGGGGATAGGCAGGTAAAGCTGCTTGCAGTTCAATAATGGTAAAAAGGAGGACCAGTATCTTCTGGGCCAGATGAGGTTAGAACCGTGACTTCCTCTGCAGAAAATTCTTCAGGCGTAATATCAGAATATAGCTTTTGAAAATATTCATATGCAACAGAACGAATATCCACTTGGCTACCTACAGAAACATGGGAGATATTTTGAATACTGTGAATATATTTTCGCTTAGCACGCCGATGTTCAGGGACATGATGGATTATTGACGGGGATTCCATATCAATGAACTTGCTAGGGTAGGCACCTGAGTGCCCCTCAAATCGTCCCATTGAAGTTTTAAGATTCCGAGCTTTAATTCCTTTTATCTCAATACTATATTGTGTATCAACCACGGGGCTAATGTACAAATCTCGCAACACCCATAAAGAAACTGTCGATAATTTTGTTTTCTGCGGTAATAATTATGAGATACGTGTTGAAGAAAGCGTTTTAGCTTTGTTTTGATGACAATCCACCATTCCAGTTTACTAGAGTAAAATCGTTGCTGATAAATCCAACATCGCCACCTCTCGGCAAGGAGTTCTTGAACGTCTTTGTCAGAAAAAACCTGCACATTATGTACCCAGTAACCACAACCATATGAGGGAGAGGGCGGAGGTAGCGCAATGGAAGTAAGGTATGCATAATGACCAGAGAGCTCTGTCGGATATATATCCACGGTGCTCATACAAAGATCGCGGTCAACATCGATGCAATCTAGTCGTACTCCTGAGAGTTTGCGTAGAAATGTGTAAAGCGGACGGTTGCGATTCAGGACTTTCATCTATCGCGTAGCTTCATTCGATGAATTAAATATACTAATGCAGGACAAGGCAGGTAAACTCCTATGCATTTTTTAGGAGATCAACCGTATTAAAATCGCCACCTAATAATATCTTTCCTTCCGCATATGGCTATATACATTGATAATATTGAGGTCCCCATAGGATAATGATGATGCCTCTAAAATTTGCGGTCATAGGCTCAGTAGGACTTTCAGATAACGTCAGAGATTTCCCAGTTTTGTCACTGTTAATAAAACATTTAGAACACGAGCTACCTTGTAATCGCGAATCTCGGGGTGAAATCCCTGGTTTATGATTTAGTAAAGTATGAGCATCAAAGACATTCAAAGGAGTCACCGTAGGTTGGGATCTTTCGCGTCTTTTTATTTCTTAGCACTAGGTCCTATAATTATCTTCTGTTCATGTGATGGTGCAGTAGCTTTTGTCTTCTGTTCATGTGATGGTGCAGTAGCTACCTTGTTAGTGTTACTAGTAGGAGGGGACAAGGAAGGTACGTCATGCTGGTTTGACAACAGCAAGGTCGAATTCATAGGTTCCAATGGAGACGCTGGCTGATGAGAAGGCTCGGGAGGGGAGCAGAGCGTCTGCCTGCTGATCAAGTTGAATGGGGCTAGAAGCAGAAGTTTCCTGAGGTGTAATAATTTCTCAGAGAATAGATCATTCATTAATTGGACAAGGTACTTTTGGGATCTTAGAGATAAATTTCTTGTAAGGACAACGATCATGAAAATGAGTGGTTTCACCATAGGTGTTGCACATGGGTGGTTGCCCAGCGTAACTAATGTAAGCCTCGTGACCAGCAATAATCAAATTAGATAAAATTAGATGGAATCAATTTGAATAGAACGAATACCATGTTGCACCCGATACTTATAGCCGAGAGACCAATGTTCATTTTCAATTTTATTTACAGGACCATCCATATAACTGTAAACCTTGGCGTATTTTATCGTTTGATAATTCTGGAGGTAAATTAAACACATGAGTATGGGTGTATTCTGCACTGGCGTCAATTATCATTACCGCAGTCACAAATCCGTCTTCAGTTACAAAGGGCGTTAGGCTCTGATGTACATTTAACAATTGTTCGAAAACCACTATACTGTGTAACTTGATAAATATTGCATTTCATTTTGCTTACCAATTAATTGAAGTGCGTTCATTAGATCTTTGGTTTTACATAGGGTAGTATCCAACCAGAGATATATATCTAATGGCGTAGGCCGAGGCTTACTTTTGTCGAAGGTACGTACGAGGGTAGATAATTGGCTTCATTAGATGGGGGTCATAATAATCCCCATTTTGTTATCCTATGACTGGGGTACACCGCAACTCAAGGAAAAAGAAATGTCCATCATGGAGATATGTCTACGCACCTGAGCAAGTGCCCCTGTTAGAGGCTTCCGCTCAGAGAAGTCTTGTTATATCTCTTGCAGCTTTAAATCCGATCTTCCAACACTGTGCCTTAGGTGAATATTGTAGTAAAATTGTACTGTTGAACAGCTTGTTATTGTCTATTTTTTCTCATCCTCCACACATTGTGAATTTACTTTATTTGCTGACTTTATAATACTGTAATGCAACAGTCTAATTGTAAACAGTTGTTTTTCTGCCAATGTGTGACAGCTAACGCTACACTAACACTCAGAAGTCAGCAAGTCCAGCTATGCACATAATATTGCCGAATACTTTTAAAATTAAATGCAGTATTGTATTAATAGCATTTCAATAATTCCTTTGAGTAGTTGCGAGTATCTACATTTATTATACACATCATTCAAAAAGATACAACTAATTTGATTTCTTTCAGAAGTGTAACAGGGGTAATAACTTTTAGGAAGGAGGGCTTAATGAAGAAGATCGTTGATTATTTGTATAAGAACATCAAACTTTGCTCTCTTCATTTTGAAGATTGTGTGTTTATGAATGCTGAGAGGAAGAAACTAATATGGAACGCGTACCCACATTATTTGACAGACTCAATAACCTCCTGCAGTTAACCTTACGTTTTAAAGCATGATTTGCAAAACTCAAAACCGGAGATTCAAACATTTTTGAAAATGCAAACAACTCCATTCAAGTTCCAGAGAATCTGCATTTCTTCTACCAGACTTATTTATTTTTCAGTTATTTAAACTCAATGTATCGGAAAACGACACACTGCACATTTCATGTTGCTAATTATGTTCTAAATATGTTTCCCTGTAAATCTATCGTCAAACATTCGTATAAGTAAGTCTACTGTCTGTTCGACAGGAAAATTATTTTAACGCATTTAGTATTTAGTAAAACCTCTTTGCTAAATGTTAGTGTTTGAATATCTTGCTGTTTACTATGATAATGATATATTCATTAAAAGAAATGTTCACACATTGGGTACATTATTTTTATCCTCTTCCACATTCACCGATGTTCAATTTTCTTCTTGTGCGCATTAGCATGCGATGTCCCTCAAATTGCCTTCCGCACAGTTTACAGATACACATATCGATTGGAGTGCGGTACTTTTTATTATTACACACCTTAGCGTGTAAACCGTGTACTGCCATTCTAGTCACCAGATGATGTAATTCATAATTTGCCTTCTTCCAGGAAGAAGTAATGCCTTCTGTGATAAAAATCTTATCAGAGTTCTGCTGCCTGTGGTGTCCCAGTAGTTAAAACTGGCGTTAAATACTATTAAAAAAAACGTATCGTTTTCCCGATCGGTCTTGCAGTACTGCCTTTACCGCAGACTATTCTTGGTAGTAGATGTTTCCGGCAATAGGTCTTGGAGTAAAAACGTTTCCCTTGCCATCACCTACGTGTTGCCTACAGGCATCAAATTTCGATCTTTTCGCATCCCGTAGAGGATACATTTGTTTGGAGACAACAATTGTGTGTCTGCCTGAAAGCATCTTTGGATAATTCAATATATGTATACTAACGTAAGGAAAGCATTTGTAACTGACAAATCAACAGCAAACATCCGAGGCTTCTACAATATACATGCCCCTGCAACAAGGAGAAAGAAGGATACCCACGGGTGATGTGTTTAGCTCCGTGCAGGACATACTCAAGAAGTATAATCTACTGGTAATAAAAGGGAAATACTCTTACATTATTGCAGTATACTTTTGCTCACAATGTACAGCAGTGGATATAATATATAGTCCATCAGAGGCGATAAATATGGTGTTAATCTAGAAGAAACTATTCATAATTAGGAGGTTTGAACCGCCCAATCAATAAAATGGAAAACAATATATGTATTGGAATTATTTATATGAGAAGAACTAAAGCTGACAAATGACAAGAAAATGCTGCCACGCATGTGCCACAAATAAGTTAAGTGCTATAGACCTATATTTACAAGGGGATTGACAGCACAATACGGAAAAACAAACATGGAAATCAGATGGTGCACTAATACGGAAGATTCTCCCCATATGTACTAAATTGGATTTCGAGGGGGGGGGGGGGATCATAGAAACAAATTCTGTTAGCTGGAGATTAGCTATGACTACAATGGAATCCACCAACAGATAAAAAGAGGTAATAAGGCTGACTAATGAACATAAGCTGCATGAGGCAGCTAAAGAAATGACAATAATTAAGAATGGTTCACCCGAACAACGTACCCAACAAAAACTAAAATGAACAAGAGATGGGGAGGATGTTGTTTTTTATGATTGAAAATGTACCAAAAAACTTTTTTTTTGTATAGGGAGTGCTCATATACAATTTTTAGTACTAATTATTTTGTATACAAAATTTCTGTATTTCAAAAACTTTATTTATATATAGAATAAACTTGTAACTGACAAAGATATTACATTATTTTGCTACCTACCACATTGTTTAATCAGTTACTTTAACAATTTAATTGCAATGATAACAGGCAATGAATCACAATTACAATTTATTTAGTAAAACATTACATTCCAGTCATAATATTACACTAAATATTAAAAAAATGCCAGGAATACAAATTCTATTAAAGAAAACTATGCTAAAAAACTGAGATATGATAATTTAGTTTACGGACTGGTCAAATCCCGTAGAATTTTCTGGACTCAACGGTGATATAACTTATACATATCTAATAGGTCCTTCTTTTTTGCAACAGTAATAGGCAGAGGTTCCAAATATGCATTGGGAAAGCAGCGGACGTTGACTGGAGATAAATTTCTGCGACCAGGTTGGATAATCTTTCTTGCAATCTTTGACTTATCCAGGGCTGGAGAATATTATGACTTATTCTCCCTCAGATAGTTGAATGAACCCTTATCTGCAATGATAAATCTTCGTTTAATGCTCAGTATCTCTACACATAGATACACCAGAAGCCCGGTTTGATTATTGTAGTTCAACTTAAAAAATTCATAAAATGCTTTCCGCATCCGCACTTAGTTGTCCCGTTGCAAAGAAGAGTCACATACTCTCTTCTGAAACAATACAAAAATTCTTAATGTACAACTTATCAACTGATAGTGATATTAATCAGTTAATTAATTACTTAATATAACTAGTACACTTCAGTGAAATATTTTCTAAGCAAATCCAAATTATTCGTTTTAATCATAAAAACAAGTTGTTACAACATAGAAAATAGCAAAGAAGTATTGTAGGTTAGTTACAACGTTGTTCTGCTTACCGCATTTGGAGGCAATTTTATACCTACAGGCTGATTTCTTATGGAGATATATGGACACTCACTCTCCCGAAGACATTTACAATGATTATCTTTCCAAAAGCGCATTTCTCTCTTTCTCCGTTTATCTTTACTGGACTTTTTTTTTTTTTTTTGTCAGCTGGTGAGAGGAATAAATAGTTCTAGCTAATCAATCATTTGCTTGCAGTTACTACGTTGTTCTAGTAAACTACATGTTCGATATTAAAATAGTGATACCAAAACATGAGATTGAAACTGAAAATTTTCTTAACACACCCACTGGTTCAAGTACAGCATTGTTCTATATTTTTCTCACATTGACGAAAACTGTTGATTACAAAGTTGTTCGGGTGAGCCATTCTAATAAATAATTAAACTACTACTACTACTACTACTACTACTACTACTACTACTACTACTACTACTACTACTACTACTACTACTACTACTACTACTACTACTACTACTACTGCTAACAACAACAATAAATAATAATAAATAATAATAATAACAACTTAATAATGATGATGATGATAATAATAATATTAATAGATGATGATGATGATGATGATGATGATGATGATGATGAAAAAATAAAATGCAACCAAACCAATACCAACAAGGAAAGCGAAAAGTTTTTTTTTTTTTTATTGATTGATTTATTTAAGGACGCTCTTTAACAGCACAGGTCATCAGCGTCCCATTCAACTCAGGGCGTGAAACGGCCGACAAATTTTGCTCAGAGGCCTCTCATTCAGGCTTGAGGTTCTTTTTCGTGCCGTAAATGTACGACACGGGACCCACGGCTTTACTTCCCTTCCGAAGGAAGCCATACTTAGGATTTTACGCCCTGAAAAAATCCATCGGTCCTGGCCAGGTTCGAACCCGCGCAGCGAAAAGGTGGTTCGATGTTGAATACAATAAGTACAGGAAGGAAACGCTTGTTACCATAGGGAATATATTGAAAGGTAAGCAATCAAACAGACAGAAACGGCAGAGGCAGATCCTTACCAAAAAAAAAAAAAAAAAAAAAAAAAAAAAAAAAAAAAAAAAAAAAAAAAAAAAAAAAAAAAAAAAAAAAGGACGGCAAATGTCATTATTTTACCAAGGAAGAAATAAGAACAATAAAGTCTCTAGAGATGAAGCTCTTGAAATAATGCTTTGAAACAGGCGAAATTCCAGCGAATGGCGACAATCCATCATGAAGATACTGTATAAAGGAAAATGGATCCAAGCACACCAGGAGCACATTAGCGGGATCGCCTTAAGAATATACACTTTTCAAGAAAGATACCTATGAGACCACTAGCAACAAGATAACACCAACAGTTGAGAAACATATGCCAGATGAACACTACAGATTGAGGAAGGGAATATCGATCTTCACAGCAGTGGAATGCTTGTTAAACAGCAAAGACGAATTGGAGAAAGAAAAGGGGAGAATGAATGTAGTTTTCGTAGAATACTACAAATCCTTTGTTACTGTGAACCGAAAAAAATTAATTGAAGAAGAGCTGAGCAAAATAGTAGAAAAACATTTATAGCATACACAACATTGGGTACAATGAGAATCCGTTGGAATGTTTGAGAATTATTTTGAATAATGTGAATGAGTGCATACATAAATACTGCCATGTTAATTTTAGTTGGAGGAAGTGAACAATTGAAATGTTTGTAGTCATATTCTTTATTACAAAAAATATCAAATTGTCACAACGCTTTCCCCAGGTATTCTTAACATAAATTTCATTTCTAATAACCAACATTCTAGCAGAGAACTGTAACATAATCAAATTGGATAAGTCAAACAAATGGAGGGCTGCAGGGGAGTCCCGTCAGTCATATTATCCTCAATATATTCACGCACGACGGGATAGAGGCAATAAACAAGGAAATACAAGAGATATTAGTATACATGTCCTCCAAGGCAGAGTCTATGCACTCCACTGGCATAATGGTATTTATTATCATAGCCTTCTATATATTATGGATAAGAAAATACTCAATACTCATGTTGCCCAAATAGACATAAAACTTTAGTTATGTTGGTTATACCGATTGTGTATTTATGAAATGTAAATGATGACACATGCGTTACACACATGCATGAAGCACTGTATATTCTCCATAAATAGATTGTTAATTATAATAATGACGTAAATTGGAGGGTGTTTCAGTCGTAACCATGCGATAAAAAATCAATTTTTAATATTTGTAAAAAATTGCTTAAGTTAATTTTATATATATTCGCTTGTGTCATGTGGTATATGTTTTATACTTCTCAGAAAGTTGTGTTTAGCATAGGATTCTTAATAGGCGTTGTTTTAGCCTATTTGCTAACAAAGACTGAAAACGAAGCTTTAATTCAGCCTTCTTGCAAAGCAGGGGACAATTCACAAAATTATTTGTCGTGGTTACGGTCCAACCATGTGGAAACAGAGCTGGTAGACTATGACAGTTTAGTCTATGGCCAGAAAAAAGACAATGCATCACATTCAGAGGCTTTATTTTTGCGTAATGCAGTGCCACTTTTATGTGCAGTTTTCGTTACAAAGTGGAAGAATGCACTTGCTGTTAAGAATACCTGGGGAAAGCATTGTGACAATGTAATATTTTTTGGAAAAAAGAACATTACTACAAACATTTCAATCGTTCAGTTCCAACCAAAGTCAGCATGGCAGTATTTATGTGATGCACTCATTCACATTAATGAAAATAATTTTCAAACATTCCACTGGGTTCTCATTGTACCTGATGTTGTATATGCTATACCAGAAAATGTAAGATATTTTGTAGCACCTTTGGATTATAAAAAGCCTTATTATTTGGGCCATTCTGTAACATTTTGGGGCCAGATATATAATGACGGTGAAGCTGGGTATCTTCTTAGTAAGAAAGCTGTTATATTGTTGTATGAGAAATTCAATTCAAGGGAAACATGCAGCAAAAGTGGAAAATATTGGCGCAATGAAGATTTTTATTTAGGTGAGTACTTTGAAATTAATGTTAGTTTTGATAGTGCTTAATAAACCATTAGGGGGAAAAAAATTATCCTGTTTTCTGAAAATAGAGTGTAATTTACTTACCTTTTAGAGATTTCTAAACTCAATAAGTTTTGTATGGTTTTGAGATGTGATTTTATAATTTATGGGCAATTCTATATGATACCTGTTTAACTATTGTGGGGGACATATGAAATACTAGAAAAAGCTACAAACTGTACAAACTGTAATCCCCTAAATGCTAGAGAGCATCCTGCATTCTAGCGGCCACAATGATTGCTGGAAAGAAGAGACAAAACAGGTAAAATATGTGCAGAGTATTTGGGATTAAGTGCTATTAAAAGGAAATAGTGGGCCAGAATGGCAAAATTTTTTTCTTGAACACATTCTCTCATAAAGTACAATAAGAAAATTAGGTAGAACCCTTTTTCTTATTACACTGTAAGAGTACATTAACTTATGGAGGTATGACCCAAAGAATGCACACCTTATATGATACCGTCTTCTTTCAATGCTACTACATGTAGAAGGTGCCAAAAAAGTGTATACACACTTCAAGCAAAGAAAAAACTTTGTTGGCATAACAAAACTGAATTCACACAAACAGAAAATGATGATCACTAAACATGTTCATCTTTTACAGTGACATCAGTTGCTCAAAATGCCCACCATTGGCATCGATACACTTCTGAGTACGTTGGACTACCAATTGCGAAAGTGTCCTCAGCAATTGCAGCACATGCCATATCAATCTCTTCTTGAAATGCTGCTATTTCAGCTGGTTTTCTACAGTAAACAATATCCTTAAGATTTCCCCATAGGTAGATATCCAACAGAGTTAGATCTGGAGAACATGGTGGAAACTCAATCTGACCTCTTCGTCCTATCCAGTACCTTGGAAGATTGTCATCAAGGTACGCATGTACATCTCTGTGATAATATGGTGATGCACCATCTTGTTGGAAGTAAAATTCCTCATTCCCATAGAGTTTCTGAATGGTGGGTAAGATGGATGTGCATATCAAATTTAGGTACACTGGGCCATTTACTGTTCCTTCAAAAAAGAATGGTTCAATTAGACCTAGATGACAACCCACACCAAACATTAATTCCAGGTAAATTAACAGTATTTTCCAAAATAACATGTGGATTATATAAACAATGTATACAGTTTTTTTCACACTAACTCCATTCACTTACATAAATTTGGAACATATGTTTCGGGAGCGATCCCTCCCAAAACATATGTTCCAAATTTATGTAAGTGAATGGAGTTAGTGTGAAAAAAACTGTATACATTGTTTATATATATACCACTCCATTGTCAACAGCTTCGTAAGTACACTTATTTGAGAACATGTGGATTGTTTGCACACCAGTAGACACAGTTATGCCGGTTAACAGTTCCGTTCAACTTAAATTGTGCCTCATTGGAACAAGCAACTTTTCCTATAAAGGCCTCATGCTCTTGCACCATGTTCTGAAACAACTCACAGTACTGCATTCTCAGATTCAGGGTCATCTTCATTTAATGTGTACAAAAGTCTTGGGATGAAATTTTCAATTTTGCTGTTTTAATAATATGATGTAAGCAGGTTCTGCTAATTTCGGTCTCTCGTGCGCATTGCTTTGTAGATTTCTGTGGTGAGAGCTCAAAACGTTCCAAAACCATAGCCAAGGACATGGAGCTTATTGCTGTGCAAGGTCTCCCAGATTTGGCCCTGTGAACATCGCACATGGTACCATGAGTCTCAAATTTGTCTCAAATGCATGTAGTTGTTACTTGTGTGGGTGGTTCTGTTCTGTACACATGTCTCTATTGCCTTTGAACTTCAACAACATTCTCGGTTTTTCAATATTGCTTTCAAAATTGCTTTCTGCTGTTCAAACGATAATCTTGGCTCCCTTTGTTATAGCATAACGTAATGTGAGTCACATCTGTTTACGGAACATCATGCTATAATCTTGCCTTCATTTATTCATTGTTGATTTACAATTATCTTGGCTTCATTTGTTCATTGTTGATTTACCTGTCATGTAGCAATGCTGTCATAATGTATGAGTCACATCTGCTTATAAAACATCATACTACACATTACTGTTGTTTTTTGGTCCGACTTTGAAATATATTAAATAGATATCTATTGTGAAAGTGTGTATACATGTTTTTTGGCACCCTCTGTATTTGGACTTCACATGGAGGTAATATGTGTTTGTCATTTCCATATTTTAATTGACTGTTGTGACATGCTTATTTGTGGCATAAAACAAAATGTTTTCCAAGTTAGCCAAAGAAATATGTGCCAATACATTTAGGGCAACAAAATTCTTTGTTTTTCATCCTAGGAATAATGAGCAGTTTGGACATTACCACCCCAAAGATTAGTATTGGAGCATTAAACTTAGCTGCCGTAATATTTGGAACCATCATGCAGAATGTTCCATTAATCAAGCATATTTTGAGCAAACCAGCATTGACTGAAAAACACGCATTAGTGCTTGAGATGCAAAAATGTAACATGGACAAACAAGAAAGAAAAATAATTATGGAAATGCACTCTCATAAAAATAAAGGTCAACCATTTGTAAAGTTTGTTAGTGACTTAAATTCTGTAATTTATTTTATCAAATATAAATGTTATTTTTTCATTCATTTACCTTTGTATTTTGCTAAATCATGTGTATTCATTTTTGTCCATCACTTGGCTAAGGCATAAACATGTATGCTTGACAACTGGTGGATTTGGGTTACATCTCTAGCCAGAAGATTCTGTCTGGGTAAGGTTTTTTTCTGGGGTTTTCCCTTACTATGATAAAATGAAAACTACGGTGCCAATGCACACTAAGCTCTTTGAACCATCATTTGGATTTAAAGCAATTGGCAATGTGTCAGGAAGAAAGGGTGAGATTAAAAAAAATAAAAATTTGTAACAATTATGTATTGTTTATCATTTTTAATATCACATAACACCATAGTAATGAATTGCTAATCCATGAATTCTAGAATGAAACGTGGGTCCTGGTGATGTAATGGTAACCATACTTGCCTCCTAAACCCAAGATTGCATGTTCAAACCCAGCTAGGATCGATGGATTTTTGGGGCGGCATAAAAATCCTAACTATGGCTTCCTTCGGAAGGGAATTAAAGCCATGTGTCCCTTGTCATACATTTACGGCACAAAAAAGAACCTCAAGCCTGAAAGAAAAGGCTTGTGAGCAAAATTTGTCGGCTGTTTCATACTCTGAATTGAATGGGACGCTGATGACCTGAGACATTAAAGAGCATCCATAAATAAACAAATTAATCAAACTAAAATAAAACCTGCATGCCTGTTTATGTAGTTTGCACAATAAAAGAAATACTGGAAATGAAGAATCAGGCAGACAGAGAGTGAGAAAGAGATAGAGAGGAATACTGTCTAAAATAATGCACTGAAAATAAAAAGTTTTTTCATTAACTGTTTTTTGAGTAGTTGAGTTTGAAGTTTCCTATAAAGTGATTATTTAAAAATATACAGTTTTGTGTTATTTTCTTTTTATAGAATGATTATTCTGCATCGTATGCAATAATTTATTCGCCGTTACTGAAGGATAATTATAAATCATATAAGTCATTGACCAACATTAAAAAAATATAGCCAAATTTATTTTAATAAAGAAATTTACAACAATTCTATTCATAATTGGTACACATTAATTATCGATAGTAAATAATTGTTGCTAAATTCCATTTCCATTTTTACTACTAATATTCTGCAATAAATCACCTATTTTGCAATATTTAGGTTTCGAATTTTCATTAAAAATGAGACTAGTATTTTCATCTATCAACTTGCACTTATAGTTGATACCTAAGATATTTTTGGGTAATTCCATGAAAAACAAACTTACTGTTAGATTTTTTCTTTTTTTTCTGTCTCCCCACTCTTTTTGTCGCTTTAACTACATTGGTCTGTATATTGTGGACTGAAAACTATAGGTGCAATGTAGGAATGAATAACATGATCTGAATTAATGGTGCAAATGGGCTAGGAGTCCTAGGCATCTTAAAGCTAACTGACATTCACAGTAAGGGGTGGGGAACCTGAGCCCAGATAGCTTGACCTGACCAGGATTTCAACCTAGGACCTCCGGATTAGTAGTTGCAAACATTACCACCATACCATGGAGGCTGTCAATTGCATCTTGAATCATTGAATTTTCATGAAATTTCTGAGATCTTAAAAAATGTGTTGCAGAGCACAGTATTTTTCTGATTGGTGTAGTAAGCAAACAACTTGAATGACAAATTAGATTATTTATGTAAGTATGAACTTGCAATTGTATAAAAACCACATAATGCTAATGTAATATTTATTACTGATACTTTTTATAAATAGAATGAAAGTAAACACAATAAAATCTGGTGTTGCATAATGATAAAATCACCCTTTGTTCTTGTGTTTATTGTCATTATTATAGAACAGATTTTAAAGTGCAGCATCTTTTCAAAAATATAGCTGTTTTCATACAGATAGTTTTGAGATATGTTTTTGGGTGCATGAAACCAAGCAAATTAAATATTCTTTTGTGCACCTTTTTTACATTGCTTTGTGATATCACCTTTTCCCCCTTTTGATGCTTGAACAGACTTTTCCTCCTTTCTTCACATTTGAACTTTGTTTAAAAGATTTGCCACCAGCAGTGAATTCTAATTTTCTAAAAATTGGAAATAAAAATAAATAATTTTTATTTTTATTAAGCAGCTACATAAAATTGGCATTCCAACTGTTAAAGGTTACATGCCCCAGTCTGAAATATATATTGCACTTGCATTTCACTGGTTTCTGAGCATATCATGGAGTAATATAATAGGGTAAATACCTTCATTGCTGCCTGGAAGAAGATCGTTTTAAAGGCCTCTAAATATCATGTTTCATACAAAAAAGTCAGCAACTCCACTTACCAGTGCCCGGTTATAAACAGGTAGGGTATCTGGATAAGATGCACATTTTTCTCATGTGAATACTTTGTCAAAATAAAATGCTTCTTAAGTGCCCCAGATTCAATGGAAGTACAAGCTATAAAGCATGCCTGACAAATGCCCAACAACAAAGACCAGTGTCATTTGCATTTATTTGATGAAGGTAACGATGCAAAATGGCTGAGGGTCAGAATTTAGTGTTGTCTAACTTTAAGAGAACCCATTATAGCCTGCAAAGAAAAGGAATTGTCTTTTTGCAAAATAGCAAAAGTCCTGGCAGATCAGCATTTTGATAAACAGTCTGAAAATGGAGACAAAATGTCACCATAAATCCACAATAACAAACCATTAGAATTGGAAAGCTGAATGCTGGTATAATATCATTAAAAACTTTCATATGATTGCACTGTTGATGCACATTAATTAAAAGAAGTATCTTAAAATAAAAAAAAATAAAGAAAAAAAAAAACAATCTGATATGACACTCTAATATACACAAGAATTGCTTGGACTAAGGAATACACCAACTGGGAGAAGGCATGGAATTATGAGGGTAGGTTCATAAGTTTCCAGCCTTCACAAAAGGCTTATCTGGTGTCATACCTTACCTGTTAAGTAAATAAGTGCAGCTGTAACTTCCATTCTGCTGTGTTCAGTTGTTTAGATATAGTTGCATAAAGAAGACTATGTGTAGAAGATTGTGACATGTTCAAAATGAAGTATCGAGCTTTTGTTAAGTTCTTCACAAAAGAAGGACTTACTGCAAATGAAATTAAACAGTGATTGGATGGGGTACATGGGGTAGCATTCCCCTCATATTCTACTATAAAACAATGGGCCAAATTTTTCAAATGGATCAATAAAGCATTGAAGACGAAGCATGTGCAGGTCAGCCCTTGGAGGTGCTCACTCCTGAAAATATCCCTCTTGTGGAAGGAGAAATTATGGAAGACTGGCAGCTCAAAGTTACAGAAATAGGAACAAGGTTGGGTCTTTCTAAAACAACAGTCTTTTGAAATATTCATGAGCATTTAAACATGAATAAGGTTAGTGCAAGATGTATGCCTAGACTTCTTTCCTCAGTCCAAAAGCAGCAACGAGTCATCTGTTGTCAGGCATTTTTGGAGCTCTGCCGTGGCAACAAGAAAGAAGTTCTGCAAACCATTGTTACAGGGGATGAAACTATGGTCCTCTACTATGATCGCTTGTCCAAAAGAGAACCAACGGAGTGGTATAAACCTGGATAAGCACCACCTCTAAAGGCCAAGGTCACTTCGTCAACCAAGAAGATTGTTGCCACAATCTTTTGGGACTGTGAATGAATACTCTTCATTGACTTCAAGGAGAGGAACACCACAGTAAATGGGAAGTACCATGTTAGCCTACTGCACAGATTACATGCTTCTATCAAAGAGAAAAGACAAGTTAAGTTGAGTGTTAGTGTGCGCCTTCTTCACGACAATGTGCCTGTGCGTACAGCTGTTGTTGCAAAGGAAGCTGTGAAGAAATGTGGCTTCAAGTAGATCGACCATGCACCCTAAAGCCCAGATCAAGCTCTCAGTGACTATTTCCTGTTCTCAAAATGCAAGAAGAACCTTCGAGGAAGGAAATTTAAGTGTGACGAGGAAGTGATGGATGCTGTTTATGCCCATTTTGCAACAAGACTTCCGACTATTTTGGGGGGGTTTGAAATGTTAATTTAAAGATGTGAGAAGTGTATTGCAATAAAGGGTAATTCTACTGAAAAGTGAAATAATAGTTTTTGTCTTTATATACCTAGAAAATAGTTAGGCCAGAAACTTATGGACCTACCCTTGTATCTATTGGCAGAGTTAAATGTCTCAAAATTGTAGTATCTATTGGCAGAGTTAAATGTCTCAAAATTGTAGGATCTTTTTCATGACTAGAACATTGCATTGCTAAGTAGCCTGTGACAGATTCATTTTACTGCCAAATTTAAGAACTGAATTAAATCTGGCTTTATGTCCCTTGTCAGACACCTGCAATTTCTGTGACAAAGTGAAGTATGAAATCCAAAACCTTGATGAAGTATGTGATGTAGAAAAAAATTAAAGAAAGCATTCCATCATAACAAACAGAAAGAGAACATTTCACTACAAAAATTGTAAAAATGACCCATATAGTTATATAACTGTAGGTTGTGGAAATCTCACAGTTGCTATAATAACAATAGACTTGCACCAGGCTTTACCAACACCTAAAATTAACTCAAAAATTATAAAGGAAAATTATGAATTTATAATTTTGATGAATGGTGGTGGTTGTATTAGAAGTATTCTATAAACATTATAATGGTGGATAAACTGCTGAGAGATAAGCCACTGTTCTAACAAATTGAATTTAAAACATTTTACTGGAAACAGGGGTTTGGCACATAAGGTATTGCTATTTTAAAACACCTCATATTTATTTATTTGCACTAAGCTCATTACAGAGTTCATATAGCTTGAAGTTTACCCAGGGTAACACCTCATACATGATAGAAGTATTTTGAATTTAGCATGAAATTAATATCCTGAAAGATAAAAGGATTGAGGCAGTGAATTCAATGTACAGCAGTATAATTATTAGTTCACACATTCTTAATTTGTTCTTATCTTGGGAAACAACCATAAGGCAAACTAATTTTTTATGGTATTGTTGCTAATGCAGTAATTTTATTAACACTACAGGAAAATATCTTGCTGAATTGGGTGTACATCCAGCAAACACTAGAGATTCTGTGGGATGCTCACGTTTTCACCGGTACAATCTAAATTACATTTTGGGTCCTCCAACACTGAAGACTTCTGTTTCTTCAGAGCATAAACAGAAGGCACTACTCAGTCAAGCGGTAAGATCAAAAAGAAGGAATGATATTGTTAATTTATTTATAAAGGTTATTGCAGCTGTTGTAGAAGGGAAATATTCAGTTGATCCAAGGATTTCCATCCATCCTGGAATAGACAGATTTATCTTGATATTGAATTCATGGTGCAAATGCTGGTTGAGAATGGTAGTGTAAAGGAATTTTTTGTTCAGTGATTGCATGAGCCCTAAGAAGCTAAAGATGAAATTCCCTGTAGGAAAACAAAAGTATTACAGACCAACACTGTACATGGGAGATAGTTTTGTAGGTATATGTAGTAAGTGAGAGTCAAAAACCATGCAATTAAGGTTTAACTTTGAGTGATTAATCATTTGTGAAGCATATGGTCCGATAAATGCAGTGTATAAGATTGGATTATAGAATTAACAGTCAAACAATTTTGAACCTTAAGGGCAAATATTTTCCTTTTTAAACCAATGCTGTTAAATGGCCAAAACTGATCTGTTAAATTATTAGTACGCATTGAGCTTACAGTGTTAAAATGTTTTATCATTAAGAGAGCTGTAATTCATACTAAACCGCCTACAATTATTAGTCATTCCTGGTGGTGTAGTGGTAATCATACTTGCCTTCTAAAACCAAGATTGGGGGTTCAAACCCGTCCATAATCAGTGAATTTTTTCAGGCGTAAAAATCCTATGTCTGGCTTCCTTTGGAAGGAAAGTAAAGCTGTGGGTCCCTTGTCATACATTTACTGCATGAAAAAGAACCTTAAGCCTGAAAGAAGGGACATCTGAGCAAAATTTGTCAGTCATTTCACGCCCTGAATAGAATGGGATGCCGATGACCTGTTATGTTAAAGAGCATCCGTAAATAAACAAAAAATCAGCCTACTGCTATAAACAGCAACAATGAAGTGTAAGACAGCTAAGGTTTTTTATTTTGTTTTATCAGCTCCTGTAACTTCATATAAGTTTAAATCCTCATTATACTTATTCTGAGTTTGCACTATTTTAGAAATAGAGTATGAGAAGGTGATTTTAAATATACCAAAGAAAAAATCAGAATATAATTAAATGGAGTGAAACAATTGTTTGACTATAAAGTTTGTGTTTTGTGATCTGAAACTGTTATTTTTAAGCTAGCATTTGTTAATACTGAAATTACCTTTATAAATTGCACAAGTCATTCAATGCTGATAAAAACTTATTTTGGTTATGCAATTTTTATGTGAAAAATCACTAATTTTGTTGCATTTACTTCGACATGCTTTGAAGGTTGTGCCCTTATTATCAACATGATTCCACTGTGAGCTTCCCAGTGTGATATTCACACATCACTTTTACAAATATCATGATGAGGCTATTGTTGTTTGGACAATGAAAATCGACTAAATATTATTTTTTTTTGTTTATGAATGTATTCCCCCATACTGTTAATTTTATGGGTTTCTGAAGAACTTTTAAAACTGTTGGTTCATTTTGGAATTTGTGGTTCTTTTGCCAGAAATGGTATGTTATTTCTGATTTCTCTGTATGTTTATATTTTACATTTCTCTGTGTTCCTTAAACTGTAGGGTAATGTTCTTTTTATTTTTGATTATATGTTTCATGTTACGTCTATGCAACTTTGATTTCGTAAATGCCTTATTGTTTTCCTGGCACAATTTTGTCTGTGTTCATTTTCAGGAAGCTTTAAACTGCATTTCTTTACTGAAGCTAAAATAATGTTTGCTTATTTAAAAATCTTCTGGAATTTTTGGTGTGTTCATTGATGGAATGTGAATTTCTTGTATATATGATCTCCATTGTAGCCCTTTAGTGTGGTGATGTCTTTTATTTGTTTTTGTTTTTTCTGTTTTCTTATTAACCAGATCTTTTGTGTAGCCATTTTTCTGTGCTATATCTACAATTTTTAGCACATGGATTTGTATTATGCCTTGCTAATTGGTAGGTTTATTTATCTGAATGTGAGGCTGTTGATTATTGTGAGTTTATGTTGTTTTGAGTTATGACTGTTGTTTTTTATATAATTATCTTTATGGGTACCTTTTCTGAATATGCAAAATTCCAGTATATTGTCATTTTTTATGATTTTTATATCCAGAAAGGGAGAAACATTGTTGTTTTCTGTTTCCATTGTGAATTTAATGGTGTTGTCTTGTAGTTTGAATAATTATATTGCATCCTCTTTCCATGTTTCATTCACTATTGCAAATACATCAGCTGTGTAATGGTACCAACATTTGTATATGTGTGAGGGAAAGTATCAACTAATTTTGTTACTAGGAAACTTGCCAAGAAGCATGAGAGTGGATTTCCATTGTGAACACCATTCTTTTGTGTATAAACATTGCTTCTGAGTGAGAAGTAGGTTTGATTAATACAAATTTTTGTAAGGTTTGGCTATTGTTGTATTACTTCTCCAGGTAGGTTTATTGGGGTTAATAATTTCCATTTCTTTATAATCAATAGTTTTTCTTTGAGATGCTAGAGAACAAGGATATCCCTAGATGGGGGCATTTTATATTTTATAAAATATATATGGCTTATAGTAATAAACTGGGACATTTATGTATTGCGAAAATGTATTAATGGTTACCTGAATGTTTGACTCAATGACAATAGGAAAAAGGTTGCCTTTTGTCATCTTTTGTGCTTTTTTCTGCTGGTAATGGCTAGAGTGATGGATCTATCTACTATAACAAAGCTAAGTGCATTAGGTGGCCAAACAATAGATCCTTTTTTATCTTAGTTACTGAAGATGCTTCAAAATTTGTGGAAGATAGAGGGGGAATAGGTATCGGCAATAATGTCATCATGTCGTATGACCCAGGAACTCTCCAATAAAGTGTTGGAAAGGTGATAAATTTAAAATAAGTGCATTTGAGAGCCCAATAGCTCACCAATAATATTTAAATATTTCAAAGGCTCAGGGAAGCTGTGGGTACTATGCTGAGGACCCCATGTAATACTCATAACCTCGTGACAACATTTTGGATTTCATATATAAGGAGAAACAAGTCTAGTAAAACACATTTTTTCCAAATCACTGTACTAGGGGCAACAGTAGAAGAGAGGCACACTGTTGCAGCATATGTAGCATGCCTCATCAAAGTCATAGATATAATGAACCAAGCAGCCAATAACTAAGTGTAATGTGGTTAAATATTTCAATGCATTCAAAGGAAGCAAGGTTGTGTGATTTGAACTACCTCGTTCCTTCTCCCTGCTCCTATGACTAATAAAACACGAAAGACAACTTCAGACCTCTGAATGACCCGGGTATGAAGTGGGACCCTTGGTCCAATGACAACATCAACCTCGGCACATGAAAACTGCTTCATGATATAAAAAGCTTTTTTTTACCAAATACCTTATGGATGGTATGATGGATTGTGTTAAGTTAAAGAAAGAAGTGTTTAAGGATTTAATAACGTGCAGAAGGTCAGAAGAGGAAGATGATAGGCAATTTTTTTTGTTCAAAAAAGGGAAATAAGTGCCTAGTGCAGGATAAAAGAAAAAATGGCAACAGAGAATGGGTTAAAAAATTAAAGGAGCAGTGATAGCTGAAGACAGTAATTATATATGGTCAGTTGTGGAGAATGTTATAAGGAAGAGAAGGGTAGGAAATACGAAAATCCTAAGGGAATGGAAAAATTACTTTAGGAACCTATTTGGTAACAGGAATATCCCATGTTATGAATTAAACTTTGATAACACTGTGTATAGGATAGAAAATTTAGATACAACATTTACTATGAATGAGGTAGGGTAACATTAAAATATTGAAAAGGAAAAATGCAATAGGAATAGATGGAATACCAGGAGAATTTTGGAAAGCTTTTGTGGAAATGGAAGGAGGTATTAGGCTGCAAACAGAATTATTAAATAGAATTAAGGAGAAGAGGGTAATACCTGAGATTGGAAAGTTAGCATAATCGTTCCAATATATAAAGGAAAAGGTGATATAAATAACCCAAGTAACTCTACTATGAATCAAGTAAAATATATTAGCAGGAAGGTTGCATGAGTGGACAGAAATGGAAGGTAAATTATCCAAATTTCAAGCAGGTTTTAGAAAAGAAAGAGGAACAATAGATGATATAATTATAATTCATGTTATAATGGGTAAATACTTAAGAAATAAAAGGGGTACATTTTCTTTGCATATTTTGAGAAAGCACTTAATGCAATAAATAGAGATGCATTGGTATACAAATTGAGATGTAAGGGAGTTACTACCAAATTTATTTTAGGACTTCAAAAATTATTTGAAGGAAGCAGGTATTGTGTTAGATGTGAAAGTAATAGATTCATAGACTATATAATTCAAAATTTGGGCTTGAGACAGGTATGTAAATTGAGTCCTATATTGTTTAATTTATTTATAGACAATATACTAGATAGAATCAAGGAAGAAAAGAGACATTGCCCAATTATTAGAAAGAAGGAAGTATCAGGATTGCTTTTTGCAGATGGTCTTATAACAGAGGCAAGTAACTGTGATAAGATTACAGCATGCTATTGATGAAATTATTGGATATTGTGCAGAATGTGGCTGAAGGATAAATAGTAATAAATGATATAATAACTTCGTAAGTACAATATTTAATATAATAGTATTTAAAAAGGGAAGAAAATTAAGAAAAGATGAGAGATGATTTATAAATAGAAGCCCAATAGAGGTAGTGAAAGAATTTCATTATTTGGGTGTGCAATTTACAAGTAATGGAAGGTCGGAGGTCCAGTGTAAATGTGCACAAGCAAAAGGTAAATTACCTATGAAAGCTGTTAGAATAAGCTTGTATAAATTTCCCACATTATCAATGAAATGAATAGAAAGGCTGTGATTAGTCAAAGATGTTGTATGCATTGGAAATTTGGAGAGTATCAAAGGGATGGACAAAGATTGATGTAGTGCTTAGAATATTTTGTACAAAGGTTCTGGGGTTACCAAAAAGTTAAATCAAGGGGGGTAAGTGTGGTAGAATTAGGAAGGGTAGGAAGGAAAGCAATAATAATGGAAAGAATCTTAAAATATTGGTATAGATGTTTGAAACTAGACAATAATGCTGTACGAAAAGAATGTGTTATGTACCAAAGAGATGTATTGGGAAGAGAGCGTTGACTTGGAGAGTTAGGAAAACTATTAGAAGCAATTGGAATGGGAGATGTATGGCGATTGGGTAAAAATAATGTTTCTGGATTTTGGAATGAAGTGAGACAGAGGGTAGAAGACATAGATAGGCAAGAGATCTGGGCTAGCTTAGAGGATAAAAGTAGATTTATATAAAGTAGTTAGAAGAAATTGGGAATTGGAGAAATATATAGACATTTGACCAATTTGGAAGAATAGGTTTTGCTTGAATACATACAGGGTATTATTTCTAAAAGGATTAAGGATAAATTGTAAAGAAGGATGCATTATGTGTGGGAAAGTCAAAAGTCTGTTCCATTAAATATTGTATTTATGAAGCTGTTGACAATGGAGTGGCAGTAAAACCTAAACTTAGGTATTCATTTTTTACACTAAACTCCACTCACTGACACAAAAGTAAGACACATTTCGAGAGAATCTCTCCTACCTTCAGTTGCTCGCTGAACCACCGTTACTCGAAACGATGGCTGGACAACCGGATGTTCCTGTGGTGGCCTCTGTTGATTGAAGGAGGAAGTTGCTGAGTTCATCCATAGGAGGAAACTCAAAATTCATTAGGTTTTCTCTATTTTTTAATATGAAAAGTTTTTCCCAAATGGATAACTCCAATGGGTTGTGAAGATGTTTCAGCAGTTTAATTCCTGGTTTTATTTCATAGTTTTTGGTCCAAAAGGGAGCTGCTACTACTGATTTATCCAACTGTTTAAACCGAATATTCCTAAAATGTTCTTTCCTCCGAATTTCCAAATTTATTTTTGTTTTGCCTGTGTAGCTCTGTTCACAAACTGCACATTTTATTTCGTAAATTGCTGATTTCTGTTCTATTGGTATGGAGTCTTTTACTGTGCAACCTAATAAATTCTTGATGTTGTATCTGTTCTTTGGGGCTAACATTATCCCATGTTCTTTGAAATTTTTCTTGAACTTGTTGTGGTAAATTGGATGGTAGGTGAAACTTTTGAATTTGTATTCTTCTTTTGTTTTTTTCAGTGTGGAAACTTCCCTTATCCCTTTTTGTCTTTTAGATTTATTGATAATTTTTATCACTGTGTCTTTGTTGAAACCATTGATTATAGCTGTCTTTATTATTTGTTTGTATTCTGTTTTGTACTCTGCTTCTGTGAGTGGAATATTCATCAACCTGTGTGCCAAACTGTGAAAAACTGCATATTTATGTGGAATGGGATATAACTCTCATTTTTATATAGTTTTCTGCGTGTATTTCTTTTCTGTAAATTCCAAAATTCAAACAATCATCACTTCTTATAATTTTTAAATCTAGAAATGGTAGCCACCCAGTTCTTTCTTCTTCTATGGTAAATTGTATAGATTCATGTTGCAAATTAAGAAATTTCAGGGCATGTATTGAGTGTTTCTTTGGTATTATTGCATAAATGTCATCCACATACCTATACCACGACTTGAGAATTAAAGGGAAGGCTTTTGTGATGTGTATTTCAAATGAGCTCATAAACAAGTCTGCTAGAAAAGGTGACAAAGGGTTTCCCATAGCTAGGCCTGAAACTTGTTGGTAATATTTTTTGTTGAAGCTGAAGTAATTTTGTTTAATGCAAAGATTAGTAAGTTTTAATAAGTCATCTATTTCTTCTGTTTTTAAATTTATTGATGTTAACCATTTCTTCAGTATAAGCATAAGTTTCTCTATAGGTATGCTCGGGAATAAGGCTTTTACATCAAATGAAACCATTATATCTCCAGCTGTAATTCTGCAATTTTCAAGTTTTTTGACTAGGTCAACTGAATTTTTAATGCTCACTTTGGAATCTCGTAAAAGAATTGAAGACTTTGATCAATTATTTTGCTACCTGGGTATGTGGGTGAATTGATATTGTTAATTATTGGTCTCATGCTATTATCATTTTTATGTATTTTAGGTAGTGCATGAAGCCTGGGTAGTACTGGATTACTGTGTGTGATATTCTGTTTTTCAGTATGGATACCGTTTTGACTTCATTTAATGTTATGTTTAACATTTTATAGCATTTATTGAGTGGATTCTTTTCAATTGGTTGATAGTCTATTCCTTTTAACATAATTTCAACTCTATTTACGTATTCATTTTCATCTAAAATGGCTATTTTATATCCTTTTATCTGCTTTTATGTATATTACTGGTTTCTCTTTTAGTTGTTTTAATGCTGTTCTGTAGTTTATTGATTTCTTTCCGTTTTTTATGTTCTCCAAAACTTTTTTGCATTTACTTTTGACAAACGATTTTTCCCTTTTATTTAGTTTTTGGGTGGCCATGTCTATGTCGGCTATGTAATATTCTATATTATCTGAGAAATCTATACATGTTTTTAGGCCTTTGTTTAGGAAATTTATTTCATTCCACATTACCCATTCCACATAAATATGCAGTTTTTCACAGTTTGGCACACAGGTTGATGAATATTCCACTCACAGAAGCAGAGTACAAAATAGAATACAAACAAAATAAAGACAGCTATAATCAATGGTTTCAACAAAGACACAGTGATAAAAATTATCAATAAATCTAAAAGACAAAAAGGGATAAGGGAAGTTTCCACACTGAAAAACACAAAAGTAGAATAAAAATTCAAAAGTTTCACCTACCATCCAATTTACCACAACAAGTTCAAGAAAAATTTCAAAGAACATGGGATAATGTTAGCCCCAAAGAACAGATACAACATCAAGAATTTATTAGGTTGCACAGTAAAAGACTCCATACCAATAGAACAGAAATCAGGAATTTACGAAATAAAATGTTCAGATTGTGAACAGAGCTACATAGGCAAAACAAAAATAAATTTGGAAATTCGGAGGAAAGAACATTTTAGGAATATTCAGTTTAAACAGGTGGATAAATCAGCAGTAGCAGCTCACTTTTGGACCAAAAACTATGAAATAAAACCAGGAATTAAACTGCTGAAACATCTTCACAGCCCATTGGAGTTATCCATTTGGGAAAAACTTTTCATATTAAAAAATAGAGAAAACCTAATGAATTTCAAGTTTCCTCCTATGGATGAACTCGGCAACTTCCTACTTCAACCAACAGAGGCCACCACAGGAACATCCAGTTGCCCAGCCATCGTTTCTAGTAACGGCGGTTCAGTGAGCAACTGAAGATAGGAGAGATTCTCCCGAAACGCATCTTACCTTTGTGTAAGTGAGTGGAGTTTAGTGTAAAAAATGAATACCTAAGTTTAGTCTGTTCCATTGTTTAATTGAATGCTAAATGGTAAAAAGGGTGGAGGTATAGTATTTGGGATGGAAAATGGAACAAATTACAACAAGAAATAGTAGCAACAAAAATGTTATCAGATACAAGAGTAGAAAAAAAATGAAATATACAAATTTTTAGTAAATTAATAAATAAGTGGAGAGGAAGTATAAGGAAGGAGCTTGGAAGCACATGCAATGGTGAAAATTAGTAATTTATTTTAGGGGTTCTTTACCATACATATAACCTGTGTTAAGATATAGGAGAACCTCTGTTTTGGCACTGCCAAACTTTTAGAGTCCTTGTTTGTTTATGAAATTAAATTTTAATGTGGTTTGCTGAAAATGGATTGAAAATGTATAATTAACAAATTGATGTAATTGTGAATTTAATAAATAGTTCCAAAGGTAGCAAAGAAAAATGTAAATTTAAATGTGTAGTTAATTGTTGAAATAAAATCAATCAACCATTCATTCACTCACCAAATACCTGCAGGAGGAAAATAAAACTCCATAACTATGTGCTCCTTGAACTACTAACTTTAAGCATGTAAAATCAAACAGAAGTGTTTAAAGATCCTCCACATGTAAATGTTCATTTTATTCTATGCTCTCCAAAAAAGAATTGATTGGTATGCAATAAAAATGTTGGAATGCTGATTAGTAAAAGCCTGTTACATACATCTCTTCACTTTGAAAGGCCTTATAGAAGCAAATAATCCCATATTCACAAATGTCCACTTAAGTAACTAAAGTACATACCAGCAAATGTATGTTTAAGCATAAAATTCACATACTTGAAATTTATGTAGTCTAGTAAAAAAATTTACTTCATAGTACAAAAAATTACTCACCAAGAATCATTATTACTTTATGAATGATATCTAAAATCCAAATGTTGAAAACAATGTAAGTATGATCAGAAATATGCTTTTATAACATGTTTTGGTCAAAATAAGACCCAAATGTAAAATATGTTGAAAATATATATATATATACATGTACCCAATAAAGATAATGTCATTGTGTTCATAGCAGCTAGAAATGTCTTTAGACACAAGGAAAAAAACTGAGGATAAAATAATGACATAATATAGTCTGTGCCCTTGGTCTGTGGTTACAGAAAATAAATTGTAATGGATACAAGTCTGAGTTTCCTCATTCTTGTAATTAAAATACATACCATTATCATAATGATTATGTTTCAGAATGAAGACTGCTACAGTGACTTCACCATCACTTTTAATGGTCTAGAGTCAGACAAGTTCTACCTATATTACTACTTGTTGTACCACATCAAAGTCTTCCACCATGGAGGTTCATTTGGAAACCGTCCACCTCCACTTGATTTGTCAGAAGATGAGGTATGTAACATTTCATATTTATTTGAATTAGACCTTATCTTTTCTACCATGAATGTCAATTGAATGCAGTTTTTAGTTTCAACTCCAGTAGGCTTATCTCATCTTTCTTATTTCAGAACAGAGATATTTACCAATAAATTTAATTACCTATGAAAAGAATAAATTGTACTTACAAAGCGATATACAATGGAGTGGTAATGTATCCTACATTAATGTATTCAAACTGTTCACATTAACTGCAGTCAACAGCTGATGGGAGCAAATAGCTTCCGAAGCATGTCCAGTATTATGAAAGTAAATGGAGTTAGTGTGAACAGTTGTAATACATTAATGTAGGATTAATTACCTATTTTAATATTCTTATATGCAGTCTACTACTAATTCATCAGAAAATCTGCATATAATTGCTATCATAAGCTCATTGAGGGAAGGGCTAGAAATTTGTTGAAGTGATAGTGCAAAATGCCTAAAAGAATTTCATGGCATTTTATAATACTTAAGTGAGTTTGAAGCTAAGAGGCTTTCATATCATTCAGAGGTTTCATCCCAAAGACATTTATCAAGAATGAGTAATTAGTATTTTGATCTGCAAGAGCTCTAAATAGATAGGATGCAAAAGATTTCATCCTTAATCAGAAATTTTAAGGTTTCGTTAACCTAAGTTATGAAAATTGAAGATACCACTATGCAAACAGCATTTTATCTGACCCAAGATTACAGTTTTGATCCATTTGATTTCCACATAAATTAAAGCATCATAAATAGCAAGTGACTTCACAAAGGGACATGTTACTTAGCTTATATAGATGGTCCATGCAGGACATGTTACTTAACTTATATAGACAGTCCATGCATTTAAAGTATCATAAACAGTAAGTTGCTTCACAAAGGGCAGATTACTAGTTATGTATAATGTAATGCTTTATTGAGTTCTAAGTAAATTACAAAGTAATGAATGTCTACAGACTGATTGACGCTGGTCATTATAGCAAATCCAATAAATCAGTCAACACATAAGGCAAAAGAATAGATACAAAAAAGGTCCTTTTATTAATATAACAAAAAAATTATGTTTTGTAGTTATAATATGCTAGTCTATCATTTTTTATTTCTCCTCATCCCCATTACTTTCCCTTCATTTAATTACAGAGTTCTTCTAAACTCAAAACACACTTTATCGAACCAGTACTTCCCTCCATACGTTCTTAATGCATTCTCCACACTTATGCTGAAACTGAAGCATTTATATCATATAAACAAATATTAGTCATTTATGAACTAAAATTTGTATATAGTTCATTTTCCACCTTTCTATTTAACTAATTGTTTTTCATTTTCACAATGGAAAGTAACTATCATTCCATTTCTGTTATTCTTTTCCATCTGTTTGCACTTCACCGCAATCACTAAGGGAAAATGCCTGCTATTGCTAATCATGTTCATAACCTTAAAATCACTTATACTTACTGCTAACAACTTCAAACTACATAGAACATAATCAACCACATTACTATCAAAAACATTCACATATGTAAATTTTTCCTTTTTATCATTTCCCCATAAACCATTAAATATTATTAAATTGCTGTTTTCACAGAATTTAAAAACTTCAGATCTTTGTCATTCATTATGCTATCTTTATAATTTTGCATATAATCTTTATTATTTTCATACAAACTTTCCCAGATATTATAGAATGTATGCTCTCAAGCCTGATGTCAATAATGTGAATTGAGTGTTCCGGGCTGTAAGGCTGTAGTCCAATGGGATTCTTCTCCATCATTCCAGATGTTTCATCCACAACTGTGATGGACATCTTTAGTGGTGTGGTTGCCGTAGTCTTCTAGGAGACAAGGCAGCAACTGACTCAATGTTGGATTTGTTAGCAGTATATATGGTAGGGGTGCCTGTGGAACCGAACTCTGATTGGTTCACTTGCTTAAGGGGGTTGGATCTAGCTTCAAGCTCCTGAACATAGCCAGTTGGGTAATTGGTTTGCATTGTTTTTTGTAAGGCCAGATAGCATGCTGAGTGCAGTTTCAGAGCTTCTTCTTTCTTGTTGAAGTTGCTTCTATGCTTGTGAATTTCAATTGTCTCCCAGTATAGGTGAGTATGATGTAATGTTGAATCTAATATGTTGGTGTCTTGAAAACCAGTTTTATGCTCTCCCTGAGCTAGTAGAACATGCTGAACAAAGACTGATTTGTCTGTCTGACTTAGGCTGCAATGTCTCTTGTGTTCTGTAAGCCATGTATTAATGCTGTGCTGTAAGTGCCAATATAAATGCCACCACAGGAGCATGGTATTCTGTAGACACCAACTGAGGCAAAGCTCTTCAGGTATGGAGCCAAGGAAGTGAGAAGAGCTTTGCATTCCAGAAACAACACCCAACCAAAGGACACACTATCTGAGAAGGACACCACTTTATCTTCCGTTTCTGAAAATCGTCACAGTCCACATCTCCAAACTACTTAGACAACATAACTTAAGGCAGTTTTCAAACCAACAAAATAGATAAACACATTCCACTCCACAAAAGACCCAAGGAAACTGCTTGCCTCAACTTGTGTGTACAGAATACCATGCTCCTGTAGTGGCATTTAAATTGGCATTACACAGTGCAGCATTAATGCACAGCTTACACGAGAGATATTGCTGTCTAGGTCAAACAGATAAATTAGCCATTGCTGAGCATGCCCTCCTAGCTGAGGGAGAGCATAAAATTGGTTTTCAAGACACCAACATATTAGCTTCAGCATCACATTGGCATCCTTGCCTATACCAGGAGAAATTGAAATTCACAAGCATAGAAACAATTTCAACAAGAAACAAGAAGCTCTGAAATTGCACTCAGCATGCTATCTGGCTTTACAAAATACCAAGACAAGGAAATAAGTGAGCCAATCAGCAACTAACACCCAGCTAACCACGTCCAGGAGCTTCAAGCTAGATCCAACTCCTGTAAGCAAGCAAACCAATCAGAGCTCAGTTCCACGGGCACCCTTACCATATATACTGCTAACAACTCCATCAATTAGTCAGTTGCTCCCTCATATCCTAGAAGACTACAGTGAACACACCACTGAAGATGTCCACACAGCTGTTGACAAAACGTCTGGGAAGATGGAAAAGAATCCCATTGGACCACAGCCTTACAGCTTGGAAGACTCAGTTAACATTATTTTCCCAGCTATTGTTTTTTCTAACTTGTAAACAATTAATTTTCCCATAAAATCCCTCATTATCAAAAATCAATAATGAGGCTTTTCTTCCTTTATCATTTCCATTTTATTGTCAGTTTGTTGGTAGAAATCAGAGAACTGGGAGTTTGGTGGTGGACTGTATATTACACCTAGACAAATGCCTAATTCCTGAATTGGCACCCACATAGCCTCCTGCAATCTTGATTCTCTCTCTTTGACTATACCTCTCCCTTCTTTACTAATAACTATCCTCAGACTGCCAGAAACTTCCTTCTTTTACTCTTTCTTACTCCGTATTTACTCATAAATTCAAAAGAGTATTTGAAAAGATTCTTCTTCATCAAACTTCTCCACCAGCAGTAGTATATAATTTTTTTCCAATATTTCACCACAGGAACCTATAAATATAACCCTCCTAAACCGTTCACAATTTCAGTTCCTTCACCTTAAAGACCGATCCCCATTATTACATCCCTAATGCGAACCTAATCTTCATCTAAAGTCTGACACTTCTTCCTACTTTTTAATTTAATACCTTTACATTCTGATTCTTTCTCACTCTTCAAATGTATTTTTTCCTCATCATAGTTTCTGACCAGGCAATTGCACAGCCAGTATGTTACCGTGTGGCATTGATACCACACTTGAATTAGATTCCGGTTCCTGATCCATATCTTGATCTCTCCTCCTCCTGCCTGCCTCTCTAGACATCACCAGCTGACATGCCTCATGTAGCATTCTTCTCTCTGGTGATATTTTCTTCCTCAGAGATGTTGCCTTTATAACTGATGCCTGACCTGACGAACATCTCTTGTGGCTCTTATGATGTCTTGAATACACTGCTCCATTGCCTCTACAACCTTTGAAATTCCTCCTATTTGGTGTTTTTTATTTTCTCAAACTTGAAACTTGACTGTTCATGTCTGTTGCTCTTCCTCCATATTTGTCCTTTAGCTCCTTCCCCCCAGCTATCTTCTTGTCTTCTGCCCATTACGCTCTTTTCATGGCTGCTTTTTCTGCCTTTATTTGTATTAATTGCCTTTTTGTAAATCTCTGTTCATGAAAACTGCTTTTAGCTTCTTGGTTCTTAATATTTCATAAATGATCTAAGATGTGGCAAACTTGAAAACCTTCACCTAACAATGTGGTTCCCATTCTAAATGCTTCTACAATCTCCCAGCCACATAATTCCATTTTGAGTTTCTGTACCAGGATTTCTTGTATTTCTTGAAGTGGCCTCACATTTCTTCTCTTCTTCACTCAAGCAAATATCAAATTGAACCTCTAATTCCTTTCCTCCAATTTATTCACTCTCACCTTTACCTCTTCACTTCCTTAAATTCTTCCTTGATACCATTTTTAATTTCTAAAGCAACCATATTTATTTATTTTTCTTCCCAGATGATCTTCCAATCTATCAAATTGATTAAACATTTCATCTGATCCAGGATTCAATTCAATCCCTCCAATCATCAACAAAGGCATAATTATACCTGCAATATTTTCAACTGGTCTTCCTTTTTTCTGAGTTTTTGAATATATTTCTTCCTTTTCCAACAAATGACCCAATTCTGGACCAATAGACTTGCAAATATTTTCCCATTATTCCGTGTGTCATTCTTCATATAACAACTAGGGGATCTTTCCACACACGTCCTTTCTGTTCTACTGCTGACAATACTCCATAGTTTATATGTAATCCATACTTTTTTTTAATGGAAATCATTATTTTGAAGGGAAATTTTTCATTTTAATTTTTGAGGTTTATTTAATTAATATTTCTTGACTCTCTCTCTCTCTCTCTCTCTCTTGTCATTTATCATATGTTCAATAAAGCACAGTAAGTGTTTAAGAGTATATAGAGCCTAGGAGAGACTGAAGTGTTTATTGCTTTCTCTCTGTTTATGTAGGTATGGCAAGAATTTCTTAAAGAAGAGGGCCTGCAGAATATTACATATATATCAGAAAATCAGTATTTTGAACTATGGCAACAGAAGATTGCAGCACCTGATGTTGTCAATGCTATGTTGCGGCAACATTCCAGAAATTATAACACTACTGCAGAGGAAGGTGGGCATGCTGCTTAAAGCATAGACATATATATACACACAGTATTGTTTCTACATATAAACAGGTACTTAAGTGAAAATATTTTATTAATATTTTTACCAAATATCAGTTTTTAACAAGGTAATGCAAATATGACAGTCAGATACAATAATATACATCTCTCATTTAACAGATACTTAACTTAAAGTGATATTTCATAGGCATTTTAATACACAATGAACTGCATCTCAAAGATGCTATCTAAGATCACTGTTATCAATTTCCATTTTTTTTTTTTTTTTTTCCCACCTTTTTGTAATTTGTTGGCCAAAACTGCCAAACCATAATATAACATGTTTAGATTGAAACATTAATTATTTTTATTCTTCTAATTATTAAGGCAATAAATAAAATCAAAGGACTGTTTTGTAAAATATATTTCTGTTAAAAACCAGTATTATTGGTGTTGCAGTCACAACCTTGAGGAAATGATGGCATTGGTTTCATTTTCAAATATATTTCTCTCACTTAAAGCATTGTAGTAATATCATGGTGCTAATTCTGACATTTTTGTTGTTAGTTTGTTTTGAAAGAAAAGAAGTTCAACTTCAAGCATAAGAGTATAGAAATTTAAGAAATGCTGCAATTTTTCATAATAGAGAATATATTTTTATTGTAAGTTTAGGACCTGGACTTTTAGTTCTTCCTTTTCTTTATTTCTCTCTTTAGGAGCTGTCTTTATTAGTTCTCTTGGGGAGTTACACTGAAACCCCTTATTATGTTTTCAAATAAACCAAATTAAAAATTATGAAATTGAGGAAAATATTAAATTAGGAAAATCAAAGAAAAACATGATGGATATTTTTCTCTATATATGCCTTATTCATTAATGAAATTCACATATTTATACACATATTCTAAACTTCACTGTTAAAGGTGAAATATTTTATTTTGTAATTTTCTGTTCAGTAAGCATAGATATGATAGGTGTGAGTATATGGCCAAGAGCTGGGCATTTTTCTTTGCTGCCTCAAGACCTTACAGAGACTTAAAAGCTCTTCTTCTTCTTTTTCTGCTCCTCCTCCTCACAAGATCTGCCTTGTAGCATCTTAACCTGTATTATTCGACAACTCAAACAAAATCTTAATTAAGTCATTCAGTTTCTGTTGCTATGCATTCTCTGCCTCTAATCAGTATAGTTGGAGTTTATGACGAGCAAATTGACATAACAGTCAAACAAAAATTTATGACAAAATAATGCAACCAGGGGCAGAAGAGCGGAGTCGAGCACTAACATGAACAAAGTATTAATACTGCTTCTGTTGAAGTAACTCATTTTTTAAAACTTTCTCTGATGAAATTTTAAAGAGAATCAGGTGATTTGTGTTATTGCCAAAGCCTTGCGTAGCAAAAATATGGTTTAATATATTAAAAGTGCAGGATTTGTAATTTGCAGTTATTAATAGAATTTTGTTCCACAAAGGTTTCTGCTACACTTGTACTTATCAACTTACAAGTGATTTTCATTGTTCTGCTCCCACAGAAATATTAGTATTAATCAGGCACTTTCTAGTTGTTAGAATTCTCTTTAAGAGTATGAATATTGGTAACATCAAATACTAATACAAGTTTTAATATCTTTTTAATAATTTTGGGAATCTGTTTACCTAAATAGATGAAGTATTTGTAAAAGTGATGATAATGGGGAGAGTAGGAATATGTATAAAGAAAGAATAGTTCAATATTTTAGTATAATGAAAAAGTTAGGTTTAATACAATTAATCTACGGCTAACATTGCCTTTCCTGTTTCAAATGCACAGTTCAGTCGGGTATCTTAGTTTATAATGTTGCATACTACTTCACTGTTAATAGCTTCAAGAATAAGTTGGGAGCGTGCATGTGTGTGTGTGTGTGTGGGTGGGAGTGGCGTGGGTCGGTGGGGGTGGCGTGTGGTGCGTGCGCATCTCCCTCTGTGCCATGAAAATAATTTCTTTCCACTGCTGATTCTCTTTTGATGTCATTTTCATAATTTTTTTGCTTATTATGAAAATATGATTGCAAAACAATATAAACAAATGTATAAATTGTAAATGATCTAATAGACTAATAAAATAAATGATCTTGCACAATGGGGAAGCTTGATTCTTTTGCCATCTCTTGATGATTGAAATTGGAGCTACATTTTTCTATAAGCACTGAAAATTGCAGCCAGCTACCTTTCTTGCAGGAAAAATTTCCTTCAGGAATTGAGTTGATACCTGTGCAAAATTCATCTTAATTCATTGGGGATTTGATTCAGGTATTAACATTTTATTGCAGTGAACAGTTGATTGTATGTCTTCTTTTTCTTTTTTGCATAAGTGCATATGCTACAAGAATAGCTTTTCTTCTCTAATGAACTATGTAGATTAGTGAAAATGAAATAAAGACAGAATTACTAGCTGCATGTTTTGAATGTGCCATCCATAAAAAACACTAACTAGGCTGACGACAATTGTTTTCCCCTCTCATCAGCAAATTTTAGAATCTTTTACTGTGTTTTTGACCATCACTGCACAGTAATAAATTGGAAACATCTTCATACTGGTGGTATAACTAGAACACTGCCATAACAGCCTGGCTCTATCTTATGCAGAGTTTTATTGCAAGTCTAGTAGTGGCAGTGTATGGGTGGGCTTTAGGGCATTGATGATTGATTTCCTCGCCAAAAAGGCACAAACCCTATCAGCAATGTACCCATTGACATAACTGCTTTATAGGAATGTTAGCACATTGTAGTCATGAAATGAACACCTATGTAAATGGAAAATTATTGTTAAATATGAAAAAGTATCATTTAAACACTCACCATAGTAGATTACTGCTAATCAATTAAAGAATGGAAATCCATATATATCCATAGAGATTCTTTATCTACTTTGCTTTCCTTATCCTCTCCAGAGTCTCTCTTAGATCATTGGGGTTGACGCAGAAATCCAGCCTGTTGACTTCTGAATCCAACAAGCCAATCTGCATATTTATGTTCAATTTCTTTAACATAATGACAGGCAGCACCCAGTTCTTGTGCTCTAATTTCAGAAAATTGGTGGTTGCAATTTAAAATTTGTATTTTATTGTGCAATCCACCGTCACAGCACCCCAGATCATCTTGATACTATTCAAATGCAGAGGAGTAAGCAGGCAAATGAAGAACTGCAGGTCCATGTTTATTCAAATGTTTTCTAGAAAATAAATCTTCCATTTTGGTTTGTGAAATTTGCTATTTTCATAGGGGATGTTCTACTCAGGCAGTCATTTTTGCTGGAACATTGTGATGAGATATTGTGTATCACAAAAACAGATTTAGGTGACAAATTTGGCAGAAATATCTCTTTTACCCATTTGGTTTAATTGGAGGAATTTATCTCCTTATGATAATTGCTACTGATTAGGTTGTTTAAGTTTTAGAAGAGCACAAGGAATAAATCATAGCTCACTGCCAGCATGCATAATGATAAGCTATTGTCCCTTAGATGCTAATGATTTAGACCCACAAGGTACAAAGTTCTGTCAACTTCTTGGTTGTAGCATGCAGACTGTGAATGTACATTTTATCGCTGTAAATTATGAGTAACCTTCTCAGCCAAATCTGGATATAGTTTTTAAACATTCATTATGCGCATAGCAGATATAATTTCTTTCTATAAGCAAGTGTCTGTTGTCTTGAGTTTTTCCCAATCAAATCCATTTTTATTTTATGTAAACTAGATTCTCTCCATTTATATTCAATGCTTTTGCTTAATTCAGCATGCAATACTTTAGCTGTTGGCATCTGCTTTTCTTATATATAAACATTATTAATTGTCTGACTCTTTATCAACACATATTCTAAATTTTTTAACTTTACTGGCACTTTTTTGTTGTTTCATTTGTCTCGGATAACAACAGGAAATGCATGCTTCTGTAACATTATTTCAACTTGGATTATGTCAAAATGAACTGAGTTTCTAAAAGTTAGTACACTGAGAGACTCATGCTAAAAGAGTATGAACATAAGTAGAATTTTATAGTAGAAGCTATCTTTTTCCTTGTTTCATTAATTGAAAATTTAACTTGTTGTACAGAATACCTATTTAGGGGATTTAATGCAACTATTTAAGATCAACTAATGCATGATTCTTGTTGAATTAAAAGTAAAACTATTAAAGTCATGTCGACACATAATAACTCTTTTGACGTTTCACATTAAAACTTTTTTTATTAAAAAGTAAGTTGGAACTAGTTTCGTGGGTCACTTGTTCACATTGTCAACCACTTGACGACTCGTCCCAACTTACTGTTTATGATAATTTCACTGTGTGGATTTCTACATTCATTTATGATTGTTATATGTGTTTTCTTACTTTTAATGGTTCAAGGCCCTTTTGGAAATATAATAATTTTTAACTGTTTTATTATTTGTTACATCCTTTTAGCATTGCTTTTTAATAGGCAGAATTGATTATATTTATTCATAAATAAAGCGTTACAATAAATACTTGCTATTATAATATTTTGTTAAGTTATATTTTTACCTAAACTTTTTAAAATACAATAGCTTATGGCTGCTCTTACTGTTGTAACATTTTGTTAACTTAAATTTTTATGTGAACTTTTATAAAATACAATAACTTATGGGTGCTTTAAACCTATAATTTTCTTTAACTTTGAAGTAACTACCTTATGGCTTTCTTTTCTTACTCAAGACAGTTCTAATTTGTTTATTTTGTGTATCTTTTTATCTCTTATTACCGTAAATTAATTAATTACATCCTTTCCTATTCATTGACCATACCCATTTATTATTTACTTTGTATAAATATACTCCTAAATCTTTACCTAACCTTATCTTCAAACATTTTTTACACACAATTTATTTATTCATTTTAAACAACTTCTTTTTCAGTAGATTCAATCTCAATTGTTCCGTACCTGAACATTCAAGCATGTTTAACATTCTCTTTATTTCCACAAATAGGACAATATCTTTCTAGATTTCTTCTGGATCCTTTTAATTTCATTACTCCTAATCTCAACGTGTAATCACTTCCCTTTCCTGTATATTCAAATTGTTCAGTACCATTCCCTTTTAGGAACTATGTTAATTACTATGTAAAATTGGAGTGAACCTTTTCCTTTCATTCATGCATACATAATCTGCCTATCTATTTTCTCTAATTGGCATCTTGCCTTCTGCCAAAATCCTCTTAGTAAATTACTTCTTTCTGTCCAAATATTATTACCTTTCCATTTATCTGTAGTTGGCATTTAACATCTTTTAGCCAACAATTATCAATCCATAAATTCTTCTGATATTTCAGACAGTTCCTTAGTATACAATCTTTAGCAAATTACTGAATTCTATACCAGTATTTTAATTCCTTCTTTATAATTATACCCTGAATCCTGTATTTACCCATCTCTATCATAGCACCAATACTGGCTGAATGCAGTTCTAATTATATTCAAGTCTATATTATCATCTTCAATTCTATATTATCATCATCCTCTGCAGATTTTATTTTAGAGATTTTTAAATTCCTATAAAAAGCATCATACTAATGGGGAAGGTTTTATTGGTATGAAATCTTCAAGAGCAAGATTTGACATTGTAATAATGGAAGCCTAGTGATCTTTTACAAACCACAACCTTCTTCGGACTTTTTCCAGGTGAATTTCATGGTAATTTTCCTTCCAGCACTCAGATTTGAAAAAGAAGTCATCCTCTTAGTGTGCTCAGGCTTAATTGACAAGGATTAGGAGTGAATTGAATCTGTCGTTTTAACACTCTTCATGCTTCATTAACCTTAAAAATATATGGAACCGGTTTCAAAGATATGTTATCTCCATCTTTGGCTGTGGACGACTGGTGTGAAAGGTTGTTGTTACGTAGTATCAGAAGCAATGTTCCGCTCTGGTGAAACTTTTATGAACTTAAAATTTATATTTTCTTCTTTCGGAATGTCAAAATTCATCAAATTATCCTTATGTTTGTAGATGTAAATCTTTTCCCAAATATCCAATTCGACTGGTCCCTGTACAGCTCTCAATAATTCAACTTTTTTCTTTATATCATGATTTTCGGTCCAAAAGTGATATGCCACTGCTGATTTTTCTATTTGTTTATATTTTAAATTCCTCATATGTTCTTTAATTAATAAGGATTAGAAGTGTCCAAATTAGAACTTATTCAATCTCTGTACATAATTTTACTCTCCTTGCAATGAGAATATTGCTTGAAACCAACCATGCTCTTGAATTTGTCTTATGTCTTTGTCTTTATCAGTCTTTTTGCCCACATTTTGAACATTACTGTTGCTATAATCACACCTCTCTCTTTATGTGAGTTACATCATAAAAAAATAATTGTTGCAAAATTGATTATTGCATTTTACAACCACACAGTTATATAAACCAATGACAGTTTCTCTTTATAATGACAAACAATGACTGGCTTTTGCTGTTAATTGAAATTGTCAAACTGCAACAAATAATTATAACTAACTAATAACTGGTATGGTTTTGAAGATGTGAATGTTCAAGCCGGCCAGGTCATTCATGCTGATCATGCAAAGCTACATGCCAATATTACCAACCCAATGTCACTAGAGAGAGGCTAAAGTCACCAATACACATTATACAAGTTAACCAGTTAATTGGTTAATTTCATGTTGGGTTAAATTAAACTCATTGTTTGAAAGCTGATTATGGTGTACAAGCACACTGTGCACACCTGATAGCTAAGCCTATGCATTCTGTAATTTCTTCTTAAATAGGAAGTACTTCATATTCTTTCAGTTTAAGTTGGTTCTCTGAAACTTTGTCATTCATGGCAATTTTTTCCTTATGTGCTGTGAAATTGAAAAAAATCTGCTACAGAAAATTAATTATTTCTTATGATTTCCCTTCTTTTTTTGCCAGACAAATAACATTAGCATAATTATTGGAATGTTTACTGGCCTTTTCAATTATAGCATGCATAGAATCACATTCCATGTAATTGTTCCCAGGTTCAAGGTATTTCTTGTGAATCTTATGCAAGGTAGGATGTTACTGCACCACACATAGGAACATCATTACCACAAATGTACTCGGATTTTGACCAATACAACAATTGGAGTAAAGATTAAGAAAATGAAGACTGGTGAAATATTGTTCAGAATGAATTTTTGCAAGCATATTGCTATTTCATTTGCTCCTCATCAACAGAAGGTTTATTATTAAAATAAAGGCTTCCTGTATTCAAGTGCACAATATAACATAGTCTTAATCAAAATTAGCTATCAGTACTGTAGAATCACTCAAAGCTGATACTTTATCCTTCTTCTGTTCAGATTATGCGCCCTCCTTCCTTTTTTATATGTAGATCATATTGTTCCTCCTTTTCTTAAGTTTCCTGTTCAGGTTGTCATTCATAAGTGTAACACCAGCATTGTTCTTTTTTAGGTGTGTGGAAACCAATGTTTTTCTGTAAAATCTTTTCTTTGTAAAGAGTTTTTGCAGAGGAGCTGTATATTTGCAGTCTCCTTGCACAGATCAAACATCTTTTCTTTGTTTAACATGGGTTCAAAATAATCTATTAGTTTCTTTGTGGCACCAGTGAGCAGAGACTTGAGGAAATGAATCAGTATGGTTCTCCGTGTGTTTAATTCTTTCATTGTTTTATTTTGTTTATATGACAGTGATGGCCTTTTATATCATGACACTGCATTAATTGATCTAGACCTTTATGATAGCTATCCTAGCTTTTCTTCTAAGATAGAGGGTGTGCTAAGAAAGAGGTACTTGAAGATTTTGTTTTTCCTTTTGTAGGGCAGTGTGATGAAGAAATGTTACCATCAAGAAACTGACTACCTTCTGGCTCAAGACCTTTTTTTCAACAAATCTACATATGAAATCTGGTTGCTTGTTTATATCTCTTAGCTCCCAGAAACTCTCACAAAGAAGGCTACATGTAGAGGCATCAAAATTTAGTGTGTACTGAAAGGTGCAGTGAATCCAGATTGTCAGGTTGTTTTGCTGCCTCCATCTCCTCTGTTCTCACATACTCAAGACCCAAGTATCTTCTATGTTTCCTAACATTTCTGGTTCACTCTTCTGGTATTTATTTAATATATGTTAAGTGTTTACAAAATAGGAATATAACAATATGGCCTGCTTCCAAACCAAGTTCTACCCCAGGCCAATATTGAAACACATTCTAACACAATAATTTTAACAAACACACTGATAATAATCACAAGATTTCCAACATACAAATTGCATAAACAAACACAATCCAAATCAAAAGTCCTCTCTCCTCACAGACCAGATCCATTTATTCTTAACCCTGTGCAAATATTGCCTCAAATTCCTAATTTGACTTGATCATCAATCATTTTCTTTGCTGTAATTTGCTTATTTAACTTCAATCATTTACAATATATCAGTTGTCTCCAATCCCTTGTTTCAAGATTGTTCTCTTTTTATTTCTTTTTCTCTGTGTAAATCACTACTTGCTTCATCAGTAATTGACAAACTGGTGCCAGAGTTTAAATTTTCCTATTTCGGCATTCCTGCAGTTTGTCTTTTTGTGACTGTCTCTGATCCATCTGCCACTTTTATTACTCCTAAATTTCATTTTTTTTTATCCAGCTCCTAAAATAAAATTATAGATATGTGCAGAAACAAAATAATGCTTGAGCTTATTTAAAATTATGCTAATCTTAGTTTTGTCAATTTAACATTCCTTCCTCCCTCCCTCCCTCCCTCCCTCCCTTCCTCCCTCTCTCCCTCCCTTCCTCCCTCCCTACCTCCCTTCCTTCCTTCCTTCCTTCCCACACTATTATGATCTTGTGGATAAATGGGAATTCTGGATCAGCATCCGAACCCACTATAAAATCTTCCAGTAACAATTCTTCTAAATCTTAACTGTAACTTGATGTAGAACTTGACACTGTAAATTAATTTTTGCAAATAATTTTAAATAAGTGGACTACAATTTTGATTTTTAAGTTACATAATTTTATGTTCTTTGTAAGTTTAACTTAAACCTAAAAGTAGGCTAATGGTTATAATAAATATAATTATTATTTTATGTTTGCTTTCAGCATCCATATGTTAAGCTTCACTTATTTTATTCCAAATAGCATGTACATTTTGAGTCTGCTGCTTCTTGGTTATTATTAAGGCAAAGAACAAATATTATGCTAGAAAGATATTTAAGCAATTTGTACCCATAATAATGCGTGCTAAAAGGGCAAAAGGACATCTGATTCTTTATCATTTAATTAAGGGCCTATCATGGTTGATACATCCAAATATAATAGAATAGAAATTCTCTTCTATTACCAAATAAAAAGAAATAGGTATTTCTTTTGAATTTGTAGTTTTTCCATTTTGAATTTTTAGTATATATAAAGATTTCTGATGTAGGCTGTGTACTCAATTCTGTTTTACTATTATTTACTTTTATTCTTTGTTTCGGAAATAAAGTTATCATTACACATTTTTTGCTGCAATTATTGCTTTAAACAAACTTTTATATTTGTGATAACTCTTCAGAACAATTTTTTTCCATATATGATTCAAGAGGCAAACCTTTTGCCTCTAATAAAATAATGATGTTCTGGGTAATTCAATATTTTATTCAATATTTTATTTTTCAGTTATTAGTAATTCTTTTGTTTTTATTTGAAATTGCAATTTCTATATAAAATGATGAATGCCAATAGAGGTTTGGAACTCGCATTGCTTCATTTCTAAATGGCGGAGAGCAATCCAATTGTCATTACATAACACCATTGATTGTATACTGCAATCCTTCACTGCTGTGCTTTACAAGCATAGTATGATTTGGGTTTGACATGGTGTCGCCACCCGTCTTAAGATCTTGTCAGTTTGACTACATATTTCATTAACATCATTTATAATAGTCTTCCTAGTTTAATTTCTCAGCAAGTATACATTGTTACTGGTTCAGTCTCTCGTCTTCTTATATGTGTCCTTTCATCTAATTGAGTTTATAATGATACTAATGAGACAAAATAACCTTTGTACAGTGATCTAATAATGTAACATCAAATTCTGCTGTACTATATTCAGATCTATTTGAATTTACCAGAACTTGATAAATAATGGGTTCTTATTTAGAATTAACTCTAATAGGCTGGTTTATTAATAGATGCTAATTATGAATTACTACAGATTCAATACATTTTTGTATTGTTACTGTCAATAAAATCTAAATTAAAATCCCACTATTAAAACTGGTTTATCCATATAATACCATACAATAATTCCTGGTTTTCTATGAATATATTACAATTTTAAGTGGTTTATAAATGCACAAGGTGATAATTTTTAATTTAGCTGTATTTATGATATATGCTTCAAAATGCTGCTCATCATTCAAACACTAACATTTTTCTGTATTTTTTACTTCAATATTTCACTCTGTTTTTTTACCTTTTCTACAATAATGCAGAGGTATTTTAAAGCCTGAAAATGTTATTTATGTATTATTTTGCATTTATTTTCATCCAGTGCTCTATAAAACAATATTTACTTCATATAAATATTTGCCTGGAGCCGAAAAGAAAATGCTAATACATTTGCATACATTTTCAGCATACAACAGCAGTGATTTAAACCATTATCATCACTGCTTACTGAGGTTTTTAAGGCACATTTCTCCCTTATCATACACATGTTAATTGTGCAGACATTGTGTTGGGGTTGTATTAAGCTCACTATTGTGGGTTTTAAGGACTTAGTTGCAAAAAATATTTGTCAACCTATTTATAACATAATGATAGCTGATTAATATAATTATTTCTAAATAATAAGCAGCATTGATATGGCTGGTTCCAGTTGACATATGTACTTAAAGTTCATGATCCTATAATTGTTTCCTTTTCTCATATGTTTAGATTTATATAATTTATTTCTTTACATATTAATTTTTTTATATTTAGCTTCAGCAATATCAGAAATACAATATTCACTGCTTGAAATAGAGTTATAAACAAAACTATTATCAAAGAAAAATTTCCTTTACTTTAATTTGATTTATTTATTTAACTTTTTAATTAACTTTCATTTTGTATAGGTTGATATGTTTTTAATAGGCACTATAAATATTTTACAGTACTATAAAATGGGATGAATAGGAAACTTTATACATTTTTTTTCTCTGCATATCTCCTATATTGGCTAATTTTCTGAATAAAATAAACATAAACTTAACATTCTATCTGTTAGATTCGTTTTTGAGGTATAAAGTTTGTTTCACTGGTCACTTTTTAAATTTTTTTTTAATAAGTCATGGGATATGCAGGATTTTGCTTATTTTGTCCATATTCAAGGGTTAATATGGGTTAACATGGATATATTATGCTATTTAACGTATTCATTACCAATTTCTTAGCACTGGTAATGAATTTTGTTCATATTTTACACTCCTCGTATGTCTGTAATATCATTATAACCACTGCTGTCACTGAAGTGGAGAAATAAAAGACTGCAGAGAAAGCATGTTCAAGATATTGTTTTAAAAACAATTGGAGTTTCAAAAACAGAGTTTGCAGTCCAGTACATTTTTAAGTCTGGTTTCTGAATAATTCCTGTGATGAACATCAATCCCATAAATATCTTTAGATTAGGAAAATCTACTGGTTTCCACGTCTGGATTTTCTGGATTATTAAATTTTTGTGACAGGCCGCAGCACCACATTTATCACTTAACTCATGTACATATTTGTCTGTTCACACACATATTCAAAAAAATCATCATTCAAGAGGACATTTATGTGACCCACAGTTTCACTTTCATTTTATAATTGAATATGTAGGCCTGGTAAATGGTGGGATATTCAGACAATGATTAGGATGTTGTGTATCTCTTACCTGACTTTCTTCTTCTGGCCTGTCAGGTTTGGAAATCGGAATTTCACTCTTACTGCTGTCAGAATCCAATTCAATAATTAATTCATCACCTTAATCAGCAATGTAGAAAATATCTACAATTTCTTCAACTGTAAGAAACTTCTTTGTTTGATAAGCCATGGCTATAAACACAAGCAGTACACAGAAATTCTGACATCTATGGCAATATCAAGTAATTGACATTGATGCAAGACAAGGCTGAGGTATTTATTCTGTGAACACAGGGGATAAACAGGAACCCTATCACGTGATAAATATTTATATGGAAGGAGAATGTCAGCTCTACTTCCATCTTTAAGAAACAACACTAACTACATCATACTAACACCTGGGTGCAGAATATAAATGGAATTATTTCAATTGCAGCATTACACATTGTGTCATCCAAGGCCCATAGCATGAAGAGAGATATAAGTGTTGTATGCCACCTATGGTCCCGAATGTGTAAAAAAATGTAGTGAATTAAGTGATCAAATACATTTAGCTATATATATCTGGTGAAAAATAGACCACTCCCGTCTTTTAAAAATATGTCATCTCCAAATTTTGTAAAGTTAAAGGAATAAAATGTACCTCTCAAATTCAGATTTATCAGTCACATCATTGTACTGCATAAAGCAGTCTCCAAATACTTCTGTCCATCTTCATTAAAACTGAGCATTTTTTCTATGAGGATTTTGGAACATCACTTTGACCCAAGCTTCCTCTTGTAATTCTCTGATTATATTGTTTATTAGCCTTTGGAATTACAAAGTAATTAATTTTATTGTCAAAAGAATTTACAACATATGTTTGCATTTTCATCATTGCATTTCCATCATTGAATCATCAGTCTTAATGTCACATGCTTTAATAGCATTTTCATTCTCAAACGATTACATGATCTCCCTCCCTCCTCCTCTTCTCCTCCTCCTCCCTTGAGTTCATGCAATCTGCTGATGATACACTGCAACCTGTAGGTAATTGTTCTGTTCACTTCTTTTTGGTTCTTCTTCACCAGCTCCATATCGCATTTCTTTCAAAATTGTTAATCTGTGATTAATGGGGTTTTCTAGATTGTCATCTGAATTTTGTAGTGTATGCAGCGAATTCAGGAATTTATGTGAAATGTGTTTGCCAAATGGTTTTCTTCATCCTTTAGCTCTTCATTTTCTTTGCTTCAGTATCTGATGTAATTATATCTTAAATTCCCCAAACTCATTGGAAATACCTTGTGATGCTAATAGTTCACTCTGATTTACATTTATAGTGAGCAGTTATTAGGCTATCTTTAGTATATATTTTTTATTTGTTCCGATATTTTTTCCACTATTGGAAGCAGGACAGGAGGTAGGGATGGCACAGCAGAGCACCAAGGTCATTGCTGTGTGCTTAGAAATTGCACCAGATGTCTAAACAGAAATGAATACATTCTGCAAATATTGTGCAATTTTTTGCAATCACTGAATAAATAATTTTCAAATTGCTTTGAAAATGTATCCAAATATTTGGTGATCTAGATATTTCGCATTCAGATAACTGGAGTTCCATTTTACTTGCATTTCTGTTAAAAGCTAATTTCTAACATCCTGGAGAAGTGAATTTCTTCATAATTGACAATTAAGAGAACACCATTAGCTGCTAATGTCATATGTCTTGGTAATCATTAAAAATTGTAGCCAAATGCTGGCCTGTCTTATTTCCACATTCTTTGTGATAGGCTCTCCTTGTATTTGGACAAGAATGATAAAGCCACAGTCATGGCCTGGCATGTAATACTTGTGACTTTTTATCATAGATATTTGCCATTACATCTGTTAATCCCACTTTTATATATTAAAAAAAAAAAAAAAAAAAAAAATCACTGGAAATAGCTACTTCTATATTAGTTTGCAAAGTTGCATTAATACATTTTTAACTGTTGCAAATTTTATACTAAATGATGTGAAAACATTATATGACTCCCATAAGTATTAGTAACCAAATTGGACAAAAAAACAATTTTTAGGTTAGACCAACTTGTAATCAGGTGATTGACCTGTGTGCCAACCCCTTTATAAAAGGTATATTTTGCAGATTTTTATCTGACTCCTAGAATATGGAGCAAGTACCTTTTATTTTAAAATTTAATTGACAAAATGACATTAAAATTATACATTTTGTGCAGTGGCCCTATTTATCCTATTTTACAGTATCATAAACAAGTAGATAATTAGCTTTTACATGCTTATATTTACTCATCACATCTAATTTGTTATGTATATAATCTGTATGTAACATAATGAATATTATAATGCATCAAGCTTCATTAGATTTTTGATATATTTATAAAACTGAAACATTTGATAGCATTTTAGAAAATTGTCAGCAATAGCAGACCATTAAAATGCATATTTCTTGTTTCTGAAAATAATAATTGTGCTTCCATATTCCGTCCTATAACTTTTTATAAGTACATATATATTTTTGTTATTCTTTTAGTGTTACAGTAATTGTCTTTTATATATCAAGAATTCATATTTTGTTTTTATGTGTATCAGAAATTATAAATAAACAGCTTTAGTATTACAAGTATCATGCTTTTATTCATGCCTCTACAATCCAATCATCATAAGTACAGCAATAAAGGGCATTAGTATTATCCAGTGGTGGGATATCAAAATTCATAACATTGCTTAATTTTCTGGATAAAAATCTTCTCCCACATTGAATGAATCATTTATTTATTTCAATTTTCATGCAAATTAATGTTCTTAACACATAAATAGAACCAATTTCATGCAGTGTCACAAACAAGTAAACATGTTAAAATCAAAGTAAACAATTTACATTTCCATATTCTGAATACATGTAAATTTACTGCTATTAAAATATTTAAATTTTCCACCTAATCACCCTTAATTTATGAAATGCCATTCCTTCTGTGCCTCATTACAATTAACACCAGATTGAGTATGTAATGTGGATGTATATTCGCTCCTAGATAATGTCATTGTCAATGTATTTTCCAAGTTTCTTTACATTTTTGTCTGATTTTAAATTTAAAATTCTTCTGGCTCTTACTTCATTTGGTAAATTTTCCCGCTTTTCTCCCATATTGCTAGCTCCATGGGATTATCAAAAGCCTTCAATAATTTGGTTTCTCGTGAGGGTGTAGTTTTTTTGTCCATAATTGTGCCACAATTGATAATCTTTCCACCTTTTTATATCTAAAATTTATGAAACGTTCTTTTGTCCTGGTTTCAAAATTCCTTTTTATGCTACCTTTGTATATTTGATCACAGAGTGCACAATCAATTTGATAAATTTGGGATTTCTTGCTAGTTGGGACTACATCCTTGATTGCACTATACAACAGGTTTCTGATCTGTATATTGTGCTGGACCAAACAAATATTATATTTTCTAAAAATATTAGTAAATTTATTGTTTGCCCGTGGATGATATGTAAATTTCTAACATTTTTTATAATGATTGACCTTCTTATCTACTTGTGCATGATTAAAATCATTGCTGTTAGGGTACTGATAATGTATTAGTATTATGATGTGTATTCTTCTTTGTTGAGTGGGATTTTGACCAATCTATGAGTTAAGCTGTTTATAATTGTATGCTGATGGGGCCTAAGGTTGAAACTATTAATCTACATACATTTGTCTGTATGTGTACGTTTTCTGTAGATACCATAATAAATGTTGCTGTCTTTTCTGCAGAACTTCATAAAAGGTAAAAAGACTCTTACCTCCAAAGTAAATGTAATGTTTTGATCTGATCTTGGTGATTTAATACTTTTAAAATATTGTTGATTTGCTTTGTATTACTTAATGCTGATGACCTTTATTGCTATAATTGTTCTACATCACTGTTACTAACTTCTAATTAAGTATATGAATAAATTCATGTGATATATGTAGTACTAAACACTCTTATTCCTTTACTTACTTTACAAGTAAGTGAAGCAATAAGAGTGTTTAGTTCAACATATATCACATGAATTTATTCATATGACTTGGCTTCACTGTGTTAGTTCCATATATAATTTTTAAAATAATTTCTTTTAAAAGTTATGTTTTAATTCTAATTAAGTTTCCAATGTTCATTGGTATTTTTTCTGAACAATGTCAGTTTTCACATGACAAGTGAGGACTTTTTTATTATGATTGTAGTTACTGCACCTCATGTTATAAGTATCGCAGTACTTTTGGTTTTCCATTTTGCTGTTGTTAACAGTATTTGATATTGTTAATTAGCAATGAAAACAAAAGTTTCATTTCATACATTTATTTGTAATAACTTTGCATATTTCAGGCATTAGAATCTTTTGATCATTAATTTAAAACAGTATTTTTTTTTAAATAACATGAAATTTGTCAGTTTTTGCAAAATGTTAATAATTTTTTAATTATATCAGAAGCAATTAGCAAATTTTTTCTAGGTAATATTTCTTGCAAACTTTACTGTATCAATTTTCAGCAATTAGGTGACATGCTACCGATGGCATGACTTGGTCACGTGCACATTTGTTGCCAGGCAACAAGTAATGATATCAGCATGAGCACTGGCTGCCAAGGTCATTAAGGCATGAATATACATGAGTGGGAAGTCTGGAGTTCAATTCCCGCCAAGGTTGTCTTCCCTGATTGAGCTTTTTTCCAAGTTTTCCTCAACCCTCATAAATGACAAATGTGGGAAGGTGCCCTAAATTTAGGGCTGGAATGCTTCCATCTTTATAAAAAATTCCTTTCCCAATTTATCATTTCATTTCATGTATCAACCATCATTCACCACCTTTGATTCCTTAGTAGTAAAAATGGGTGTTAAATACTATTCAAAAAAAGAAAAAAGCTTGGGCACCGTGGCCATGAAGCAAGATGAATGCATCTGGCATTTTCCAAGTGAAGCAAGCAACCATTTGTTTTAGTTTAGTGAAAGTATAGCATCTGTTTCTGGTGATCAAATGTAAGTGAGAGAAAAAAATATCTTGTGCTGAAGCATAGTGTTAGTTATGCCAAAATACCCATGCAATTTAAGCCTGAAGGATTAACTGTACAGACAACATATCCATTTAGTTGAAGCATTGAAGAAATAAGAAATAAAGAAAAGATAAAGAAATTTTATATCCTTTGTGACAAAACTACCAATAAAAATTGAAATTGTATTTTCATTCCCATTTGGCCTTCAATGGATACATCCCTTAGCTTCATTCATTCTTGATGCACATAAATGCTGCAAATTGTGCTAATGCCATCTTTGATATCTTGCAGAGTTACAGCCATTGAAAGAGAATATGTTGTTATTGTGATTAATTTGGCAAGGTACATGACAAAATGTGTTGACACTCTACAGGGCTTACAGAAAATGTAAAACATATTCAGTCTTGGGTACATAAAGTTTTTATTTTTGAAAATAAAATGGACATTTTGAATACTGCCATTTAAGGTTAAAAATACTTTCCTTAATAGCAGGAAGAGGAAAAACAAATAATTACAATTTCTGAGGGAGAAATATGATGACTGAAATTACCAAGATATGAATACTTTTTCCAAACCTGTTCAAGTGTACGTTTTTGCAACTCACATTGCAGACATTGATAAAAACATTAGATCAATTGATGCTGGCATAGCTGGGAATAAGTTTTTCATAAAAAGTATCAACTGCAGAAATTCAGATAATGAAACTGGAAGCAGTCTTTGTTGCTGAAATTGGTTTTCTTATAATTGATTTGATTACTTAGTCTTACATTAATTCCATTACACACTTCTTAAGGAAACTGTACCATGTGTTTTGGCAAAATAATTTTTCTGCCAGACACTTTCACTCTCATTTTTATGTTCTGGTGCAGCAGAGAGGTACATTACTTGAAGTTTAACCTGAAACGGGGATATTATGAAAACCATGTTGCTGTGATAGCCCTTCATAGGATTGGAAAATCACCAAGTCCGATTTTCCTTCTTTAAAAAGCTGAACATTAGTAGGATGTGTATATTGTACCATCCAATAATTCACTGTTACCTGTTGATAATTGATATCCGGACGCTCTCTCTCTGTGAAAACCATAGTGTTGTCAAAGAAGTGGCAACCAACATTTAGGGGAATCCAGTTCAAAAGCTGACAGTGATGGCCCCTGAGATTAAAATATCCAGGAGATCCATATCTAGAGTGGTTATACAAGACCTTGGACTGAGGGGTTTGCCATTGCAATGTGAACATTGTTTAACTGTAGAACGAAAGCATCAAAGGGTGTTGAAATGCAAACAACTTCTACAACATTATGCTAACAATGGCCAATAAAAATTCTTTTAATGATGAATAGCTATTCAATATTGAAAAAGTTACAACTGCCAAAATTACAAAGTGTTTATTTTCGGTTAACGAGAATCTTATGAGAGAATCTTATGCATGTCTAAAGAAGTCACCAACCTGTCTCAATAGTTTGGTGGGGAGTGAGATATTATTGTCATCAAGCTCCATTTCTTCAAAAGAGATTGAAGACAATTGCCAGAATGTACTAAACTACTATGCTGGAACCTGTTGTAAACAACTCAACAAGTAATTGTTTAAGAACAGGCTTTGGAGCTTCCAGCTACAAGGCAAGGTCCACCCAGACTTGACTTTAAAGGTATGTTCTAGATTTTATTAGTGCTTATGACTGCTTCTAGCAGTCCCAAGCTTAATACCTGTACTACAAACTGTGGTCATAGTTTGCAAGAGAAAGCATCTAATATTGAGAGTCTCAAGCAGTCTTTGGAATGAACAATGGCATATTTCCCAACAGAAATAATGCATGCTTCTTTAATGGTGTGAATGTGAGTAAAATGGTGTGATCTTAAGGACCGATTGATCTTAAATGTTAGTGTAACATATTTATGGCAAGACTATTACGTTCTTGGAAGGGTCATCTTATCCAACAATTCATGTTCTTGCAGGAAAATATTGAAGTGAAACTGAAATTGTAAAGTGATGGAGACTTTAATGCAAATATTCTAAAGGACTTTCAACAGCACCCACTACAACTGAAGACACTAATCCAAGCAAAATTTATACATGCTTTATAATCAGTTTAGGTGAAACTATATAAAATCCTGGATCCAGCCAATAACATTGTGGGATCTGTAGGAGAATTATTTGATTCATGCAGGGATTGTAAAAGGAAATCTGCAGTGGAATTGATCATCATTAAGAAGAATGTACAATTTCTAAAGAAAATAACAGTCAGAACATTTCCTAGATTGAAGCCAAGGAGCAGCTGAATGAGACTGTTGCAGTAGTAGAAATGCTGAATGGTTTGAAGCTATCTCACAAGGAATATGCAGCAGCTGCCATTAGATGCATTTGGTTTCTTTGTTCAAATACAGAGACACCTTTTTCCAGTTTGGTAGATTCAATAGACTTTCAAAAAAAAATACAACTATTGTAATTAAATCTGAAAAGTGATCCCTTATTTATATATAAATTTGTTCTGCAAAATAAATGAAACTAAAATACCCAATATGTTTGTCTTAGAGGTATTCTTGAGACATGGTGTTTGAACTCATTAGATATCGCCAAGGGTGGCCGAGGTCATTAAGACATTTTTTTTTTTTTTTATTAGTGTTTAATGCCCGTTTTTACTACTGAGGCACCACAGGCAGTGAACACTGATGATAAATGAGATGAAATGAAATATTGGAAAAGGATATTTTTTAAGGAAGGAAGCATTCCAGGCCTAAGTTTAGAGTATCTCCCCGGCATTTGCCGGTTATGAGGTCTGAGGAAAACCTGGAAAAAACCCCAGTCAGGGAGGACAGTTCTGATGGGATTCGAACATCAGATTTCCCACTCACGAGTCCTCGCTTTAATGACCTCATCCACCCGTGGCGATATTAAGACATGAACTCCTGAGCAGGAGGTCTGGAGTTCGATTCCCACCAAGACTATCCTCCCTGGCTTGTTTTCCTCAGTCCTCATAAATGGCAAATGCCAGGGAGGTACCCTAAATTTAGGCTTGGAACATTTCCTTCCTTAAAAAATATCCTTTCCCAATTTATCATTTCATCTCATGTATCATCAGTGTCCACTGCTTATGTTGCCTCAGTAGTAAAAACGGCATTAAACGCTATTTAAAGAAAAAAACTCGGTAACTGATGATGGTAGAACTTTATGCATAAAAGCTGAGTATCTCCAGAGGACTCTGAAGGAGTTCAGAGTGGACAATGCTTGCCTTGATGTATAACAATTGTTTTTGATATCTCCAGATGCTCTAGTTTGAAAATGTGCTGAAGTTTAATAGTTATGCTATGATTTAAAGTACAAAGTAATTTATGTAGTATTTCCTTTGTGCTTATTAGGAATTTGTATGAGTGGTGATTAAGAGTATAAGGCTTGTTTGACTCCATAATGCCAGGGAGCTATGAGCTTTAGCAAAATGGCAGAAACCTATAATCTTATAATTACTCTTTTCTTTTTTATTCTTCAAAACAATATTTTTGTCATGTATTGTGTCTATAATAAATCTTCTCTTGTCTATTGAATAACATGATAAATTTTTGGCAGTGAAGGAAAAATTTAAACCTTTAATCATTTTATTGCATCTCCACCCACCATTGCAATACTATTACTAATGTATTATTTCTGCCTTGCTGCAAAAGTCTATAAAAACTTGATAATTTCTTAAATTTGGCCCATTTATTATCATAGAAAGATATTTTATTGAGCGTAGATATATTTTTCGGGATACTTGTAAAAAAAAAGCAACAATTAAGGATGAGCTTCCTGTAATGTCTTCTAAAAATATACTAGTGGTAGTGGAAAAAGGGGGAAAAATTAAAAAGAGAAATGTATTACATTTTTATTTGTTTTTTCCTCCTCTTGATTACTGGGTGTGATGAAATTGCCAAATATGGATGCAGCAAAGAAATAAATGGAAATAGTACATTATAAATGAGGTATTCATTTCCAATTTTTTCCTTGTGCCAGTCATATAAAATGTGAGAAATTAAATAGAATGTAATTCATTGCAAATGTAAGCCTTTTTGCACTATTGTTTATTATATCTACAGAATTATTGTCTGAGAGTTTGAGCGTGACAACCATAATAGTTTTTACTTTAATAACTTTTGAATGGACTTAGGCAGCCATCTTGCTATGGACAAGATGCTGTTTTGGAGCTGTATTAAAATTAAAAATCAATCAATAAAGACTTAATAATCAAGCTATTTTTATTAAGTAAAAAACTTAATCATTAAACTATGTATCACACTTGTTTAAAATTAAGGTTCATATTCAAGCAGAGTATTAAATGAATATAGGCTATAAACAACAATGCTTTTACATTTAGTTATCTGCCCAGTATTGTTAATCACTTTTAAAGTAATGTTTTGTCAAAATCTACATTGCAAAATTAAATTATCCATCCCAAATAAACAACTATTTATTAATCTCTCACATTAAATATATTGTTTAAAGTAAGAATAACAAAAAAATCACAAAATCATAACTACCTATACAGAATCTTGCATTTTCATCTTCTCAGTTATGTCCTACATGTGGTTCAGAATAGATGATTTGTAGGAAGAAAAAAAAAAAAGGAATGTCTTCTCAGTTCTTACCTTAATATCTTTCAAGTAACTTTTTAATACATCCTTTTAGCTTGCTCATGCCAACTTCACAGTTCACCACAAAAAACATCATGTCTGCAACAGTATTAATCCATCAAAAACATCTTTTTGACCATGCCACTATCTGAAGCTATAGGCATTTTCTCTCCATACAAGAACTAGTACAGTTGGAACTTTACCTCTTTGATTATAAACCTCTTAGTTGTAGTAAATTTGAAATGCCAGTGGGCAGGCATTCCTAGTTAAACAATACATCTCTTAATTTAGATTTAAAAAGGGAAGAATTTCACAGTGAAATATAGTATAATATGACAAATTATTTATCTGTTTCAGTGCATGTTCTATACTAACAGAGATATGGTTGGAAGTGAGAGTGAATAATTTATTCTTTATTTATTAATAAGACCCCCTAAGATATTCTAAGATAAGGAAACATTCATAGTTTGTGCTCAATCTTTGATTTACGAAAGTAGAAGTGACAATGCTGAATAATTACCAGCTATCTGATGGTAGTGTGTTACTGTTTATGACGAAAGCAAGAATACCAGACACTTTGAGTTCCGGATTGCTGGTTAGAGCATGCTTCATCTAGAGCATTGTTCAGTGACAACTAACTTCATTTACAATCCACCTGCACCTTCAAGATCAGCCCAGAGTTCCGCCGAATATCTGGTGATGGACCTAGGGTAAAACTTCGGCAGGCAGAATTCCCAAAATAGCTTAACCTGAGGTAATTTTTCATCTCATCCAGACGAACTGCATATAACTACACATCAACAACTTGTTGAAACTCCATTGGATCCGGTAGCCCACTGTCAGATCCAATTTCATTGGGAGCCAAAGAACTGCTGCAATCACGGCATAAAACAGAAGGGGCTGAGGGGGTCCAAATCAACTCTTTTATTGTTGAGTCAACATCTCAGAAGCACCTTAATGGTAAGTCTGCTAACAGACTTTCTACCACTTTGATGCTGACTTAACATCAATAGATCATACAGGGATGAAATAAGAGCTTGCCTCAAGCCTGTGGGTGCACTCGCTCACATCTGGCCCTTTTTCCTGGTCTCCAGGAGGACAAGTGCTGAAATCTATTTCTTTCAAGAGAAGACGTAAAACTTGCCCACGTCCTACTTCTTCCCCACTTTCAAGGTGGTCTATCGATATCGTGTCGTTCACAACACAATTATCTAATCAAGCACCACCATTGAAGGGAGAAGTGTTTCCCACCACTGAAGGTGGGAAAATGATGATTGAAATAGAAAAATGGAAACTGCTAGTCAACAACAGGCGGGCAATTCTAGCAGCAGCGAGGTACATAATGATATAAATCCAAACCAGGAGAATGACGAGGACGGAGATGATAGCTTCACCATTGTCTCCCATAAAAAATGAAGGCGTGTGCAATCGGACACCCTTCTTACTCCAAAATCACCTACCCTTGCACCTGTTCTGGAACCAAACCAACAACTACACAGAGAGGTAAAAAGGTACCTCCTATTTTTGCAGATCCATATCCAAACTACTTGGCAGTTTTAACTGCTGTGTTAATAGGGATTCTGGTTCGATTATCAATTCTAGGAGACGGTTATTAAATTGGCTTAATTCATTTTGGGAAATTATATATAAGTCAAATTGAGCTGTTACAAACAGTGTTGAAGCAGTGTGCGGCAGAAATAGCACTCGCCTACAAACTTTTTCCGTAGAGCACCATCACATCGTCGCAGAATTTCTAAAGAAGAAAGTATGTGCTATTATACCTATCAGGTTGAGAAATTATAATAATAGGAGAGTGATTCCTGGACTAGATCCAGAGACCACACCCGAAGATATAGGTATGGCTTTAAAGGAAAAGGGCATCAAAGTAAAGGCTGTGCATCAGCTGACCGAAAATATCTCACAGCAGGAAGAAAACCTGACACTAAAGTGAAAATGGCGGTATACACTGTAGTGGAGGCAGCTACACCAGGGCAGAGATGCCAGTTGGATGATATACGAGGCATTTTATATACAAAAGTGAAATTGGAGAGGGTGCGCTCTAGAAATGAACCTTCGCAATGCTCTATAGATGCCTTTCTTATGGACACACTAGCACAAGCTGCACAAGAGCATTACGGTGCTTTAGATGTGGAGGTAACCACACAGCAGCCATGTGTGATCAAGCAGCTGGACCACCCGTATGCTTTCATTGCAAACAAGAGCATGTGGCGACATATAAAAAATGTCCCTAAAGAATACGAATTATTAGTAATCAAAGAACACCTGACGGCAATTGTGATACTCAAAGATCCACGTACAAGGATGTGGTGACTCAAGACAAACAGGGGCCTGAAAATCAGGCACTGAACAACATAAGAGGTCTCAGCACAGAAAGGAAAGAAGATCATTGAAACGCCCAAGAAAATTAAACCAACTCCTAAAACACAAAGCACTCCAAAGAAGGCCCATCCAATGGATCCCAGTTTTTTTTTTTTTTTTGATTGATTTATTTATGGAAGCTCTTTAACATCTCAGGTCATCAGCGTCCCATTCAACTCAGGGCGTGAAACGGCCGACAAATTTTGCTCAGAGGCCTGTCTTTCAGGCTTGTTCTTTTTCGTACCGTAAATGTACGACACGGGACCCACGGCTTTACTTCCCTTCCGAAGGAAGCCATACTGAGGATTTCTACGCCCGAAAAAATCCTTCGATCCTGGCCGGGTTCGAACCCGCGTTTTGGGCGTAGGAAGCAAGTATGGTAACCACTACACCACCAGGACCGACTATCCCAGGTTAAAATCTGCAGCTACCAGGGAAAGAAGACAACAACATTCGGGAACCAGATCCCTACCAAACTCCCGTCCTACTTCCCCCTCTATAGAGCGCAGCAGGATCCTCATATGCTGCCAAAATGACCGCTCAGAGGCTTAACACCAATGGCATGATGACTGATAAGCGGTCTAATTATTCAAAGGCCCCAACTCCGTTGAGTAACCGAGAACATATCAACCTATTGTCATTAGGCGTCTTAAAAGAGTACACCATGCACATAGAACAGCTAGAATTTCCCAATAGAATTAATTGGGAAATCACTGCCGATCCTTCCAGGACTTCGGCTGACTCTCCAGAGCGACATTGATCCCACATTAAAATTTTCTGAAGGAGTCAGCGCCCTAATCCGCCTATCCGACTTCTAATAGCACACACCTATCCCAAACCTTTTCGCTTTGCATACTTAAATGCGAACGGAATCTTATCGCAGAAAGAAGATCTGACAGAGTTCATGACCCACCATGAACTAGACGTGTTAATTGGTGAAACACATCTCCGCCCTTGATTAAATTTCAGAATTCTTGTTATGTTACATACCGGAAAGATCTATAGATCGCAGAGGAGGGGGAGTGGCCATACTCATAAAATCACAACACACAAACCCATGCCCCTACTTCCAACTTGAAATTTGAAGGTTGTTACAGTACTTACAAGCATTGGAGGCCGGGAAACAGCTCTGATTGCACGGTATCATCCCCCGGGTATCCCATTTATACAAGCTGAGTATCAGAGTGTTCTGCAAGCCTTTTCAGTTACGCTCCTAGCAGGGGACTTTAATGCCAAACATATGCAATGGAACTGTGAAAGACCCAACAACCGGCGTACACAATTGGTAAACCTTGTCAATGCAAAATTCGCCTGTGGTGCCTCTGTAACAAAAACGGGCGTTAACCACCATTCATTCATTCATTCATTCATTCATTCGTTCGTTCGTTCATTTATTGTCATGCAAACGCTTCCCTTGACATACAGGGACCGCGTTGCCCTTGATTTAGACTCCGGCATGGTAGGCCTAGTATAATAGACACAGTAATAACAAAACATATTACCTTATGATTTGGACCTAAATACGAGTGATTTACACTCCGATCATGATCCAGTAGTGAATGAGTTGCACATGTCCAATGGCCAACATTAGCAAAAACTGGACTTATGAAGTGGATAGGGAAGCTACAGTAGTGGCTCTGAATAAAATGATCCATCCGAATCCTAGAATCCACACTGAGCTGAATTAGATGAAGGAGCTGCTGTATTTATAGATACAGTTACCTTAGTGGTCAAGCAACACATAAAATTCCGGCGGAAAGTTCCACTCTGCCACAGAATATACATGATCTACGTAAAGCCAGAAGGTTTAGACGATCCAAATTCGTTAAGACTATACCATGCCTTCCAATCCAAGACAAGATGTCTCATTAGACAACATAGAGGTGATTGGGGAGAACACGATTAATAGAATAGATTTAACCGATAAACAACCAAGGAGAATTATCCGAAAATTAAGAAGGGATAAAGACACTGATCTACATCCCATTGAAGCAAACGGAGGCGGATTAGTGTACCAGCCACAGCGAAAGCCATTGCGTTGACTGATGAACTCCAAAGATGGTACAACCCTAGAGATAACCCCTGGGATGACCTCTAGGCACATATGATTATATCGCAAGTCCGTGAATTCCTGGACACGGGTCTGCAGGAAAACGAACAGAACAGGCTGCCAGTTATAACATCTAAAGAGGTGGAAAAGCAACTCAAACACTTAGACCCCTGCAAAGCAACGGGGCATAATAGGCTCACTCCTAATATATTAAGACGACTCCCAAAGCAGTCTATACTTCACCTTACAAAAAAAAGTAATATGTGTATTAATCTCTGTTACTTCCCACTAACTGGAAAAAAGCTGAAATTATTTGCATTCTTAAAAAAAGTAAGAATTCTGTCTTACCTTCAAGCTATTGGCCAATAGTTTTCTCCCAACAGTGTAAAAGGTGTTTGAACGAACTCTTTTGACCCTTATGAAGCCTCATTTTTCGCAACTGATTCCGGAGCATCAATTTGGATTTATATTGAATCATTCCATAACTCAACAGCTATTGAGGGTGGCGGAGAATGCTGCTTTAGGATTTCAAAAAGGCACTTATTCTGCTGCAGTGCTGCTTGATATTGCAAAGGGATTTCCCCAGTACTTGGGTATCACGAATATTATATAAGTTAATCACCCATGTTACAAGAGTAATTATACAGCTAATTTTTAGCTTCCTATCTAAAAGAACCTTCTGGGTCAACCTTCAAGGACATCACTCAAACACCAGAAGGATACAGATCGAATTACCAGAAGGCTGCATACTTTCCCCAATATGATTTCCGATATACATGTCAGATTTCCCTACAAACCCACAAATATTAATACATAAATATGCGGATGTATTAATAATGGCACAAAAAACAATTTAAACTTTGCGCTTACTCAAAATCTCACATACCTCCCTAAAGTACAAAGAGCGTCCTTAAATAAAACAGATTCCCAAAGTAGAGGAATGAAGCGAGAAATGGCGCGTGCAAGTTAGTGGTAAAAAGAGCAAAGCAATACTTATCACCAAGCGCCGCAGACGAGCCAACCCAGGGTTTTGCATCAAGGACAGATTATCCCCTAGAGGAAACGAGTCAAGTACCTCGGGGTTACCCTTGATCAGGGGTTAACATTTCAACCCCACACAAGAATACAAGGTGCAAAGGCACAAGCGGCCATTACAAAATTGAAACCTATATTTCCGATTAATTCCGTTCCCATTATACATAAAGTTAAGAATATACAAAGCCATAATTCCGACTATAATGTTGTATACCTGCCAGGTTTGGGGTTACATTGCTCCAACACATACTGCATATTTGCAGAAGGCCCAGAATATCACCTTACGGAGAATTTTCGGCACAGACATTAGGTTTTCGTAAGTTTATCTACATGAAAATTCTGGCTTGGATTATATCATCGGTACCTTAAAGAGATTAGCGGGTAGAGCCTATGTGCGCTTTGCTAGTCATCCCAATCAGCTGATACGCGCTCTTGGAGACTATAATCCAAGGCGTGGACAAGGTAGAGCAGCACACCCTCTTCCCAAGGAGGTGCTTGGTTCTGGATGATATTAAAGGGCATAAAGAACCTCCGCTTCACTGGGCTTGGTACAAAATTCCGATCAATAATCTTTAAACTACCTGAAGTTACCCTAGCCGACACCTCACCAAATTCCTGACGTACTCCTGTATTTCCAAGAAAATATGGGTTAAGGTAAGCTACTTTAGGCGTGATCGACATTTGGATGGTTGGCCAGATGCCCACCCATCGATGACAAGCTATTTTACTCGTGTTGGAAAGTAAGTAAATGTTTGGGGCGACACTTACACTCAATCGTACCCAACCCACCCGACATAAATTATTCCGAAAAGCGAGCAGACTAAAGTGTTTGGAAGATATAGTCACATTGTGGTCAGGTGCTTCCCCAAACCCGATTCCTTCAAACCAGGGAATCGGCCCGAAAAGGCACATTTGAACTAGATGGGAGATACTTTGAACTAGATGGGTTGGGGCGAGGTTATTAACATTTGTCTTGCAATCATCGTGGTAGTAATATACTGTGGTAATACCATAAACTGCGTCACAAAGCGATAGCGAAATTAAGTTGAATTAGTGACTCTCCTCTACCTGGATCAGTGACGCTGGGTGTCTAAGGGGCTGAAAGTGAGATTTCAGCGCATATTTTAGTACATAAAATATACACGTTACTTCCTTTGGATGTAAATAAAACCACAAATTCATTATATAAAGCTAATTTCGTCCCCCCCCCCCACACACATATTAAACTCTCAAACGTTATGTTGAAGTCAAACTACTAACTCGTGCAAGAAAATCTAAAGTGTGTATTGCAATTCACAGGATTAATATGAAGGTAACCCAATCTTTTACTTTCCTATTGCCACGCTTGGCCCGCGCGGTTTTCATTATTACATTTGGCAAACTATTGGCAATTGATGTAAAAAAAATGGTTTTTGTGCAATTAAATGATAAGGAAAAACAGTTATGAAACAGTCTTTCACCTCACAATTGTTTTAATGGTGAATATCCCTAACATAAATTATTGAAATGTAAGTCTTCATATAGAGAGCAATTGTAAATCTTAGCATGGCAATAAAAAGTAGTTTTTTTTTATTTATAACCATGCCACATGTTAAGTTCATTGTTCACCATATTGCAGATCTACGTAATGTAGTTTTACATAGATGTGTATGTAGAAATATCTATATAACTAGGGCTATTATTGTGTTGAATGGTTTAAAATGCACAGTGAACTTATGAGATTATATTTTTTTAAACACATTTTTGAATACTTATAAATGTGTGTGTACATACAAGACTTACTGACTAGAAGAAAAGGCCCTATTGCCTAACTGTGCCAGTATAAACAAACAAACAAACAAATAAATAAAAGAAAATAATATATTGTTACCTAGTGCAAGCGACATAGTTATAATAAATATATTTATGTTAAAAGAGATGAACATTCATTAGGTTAACAATGTATAGTGTCAAATGTGCAGAGATAGTTTAAAAACATTTACGAGGACAAAACGATAAGATCCCTCCGTGCCCAAATGACCGCCACGGTTGGCCGAGGTCATTAAGGCGCAGACTTGTGAGAGGAATTTTTGGGGTTCGATTTCCACCAGAACCGTCCTCCGTGACTAAAGTTTTTACCATGTTTTCTTCATTTCTCATAAATGGCAAATGCCAGGAAGATACCCTACCTAAACTCAGGCCTGGAATGCTTCTATCTTTAAAAAAAAATAAAACTTTCCCTGTTTATCATTTCATCTCCTGTATCATCAGTGTCCACCATCGGTGATGCCTTATTAGTAAGAACAGATGTTAAACACTGTTTAAAAATGTACCTAACAGCACCCTCCCCAATTCGGCACCTCTGAATATCCAAATATGTCGAAACACGTCCTTTTCCCTTCTTTTCTCTGCGACAGATTTAATTATTTGAATACAATGCTAGGAGCGCACTCTCATGGGACGAATTGTCACAGCTACTATCACAGCTGCTGTAATTAGCTACTGACTACGAACAAGTATGGAAAGAATAACCAACTGAACGCTGTTCATCGTCACGGTGATCACTGGCGGGTGCAAGCATGGGAATTGGGTATGGATGGGGATGCGCGTTTTAAGTGGCTGGAAGGCTGATGTAGGGCTAATTTTTTTTATCGGGAAACATTTTTAACCTTTTTTGCTGTGATACATAATCGCATAATAGAGATTTTACGCATTTCTTCTATAAAACAAATGAACATATTAAAACTTATGAAACGTCCGTATTATGCATAGAGAAATGATGGCTCAGCTGTGATAAAATCGGTGGATTATGCATATAAGTGATTATGAAATAATTTATATTTTACACTAAAATGCCTTATCCGTCACCGATACTCACCGTCAACATTCGTTCTAATGGTTCAATGAAATTTGCAGTTAAAGTTATTATTAGTGTGAGATTGCAGTGAAATGAGCGCTTGCAAAAAATTCTGTAAGCTGAGTTCATAATGGGTACTCATGGGGATATGGAATTAAATCCTGTGGACGATTCTTTAGAACATAGTTGATATGCATTTGAGTTTGTAACACCAAACAAACGTGTTTTCTGTAAAATCGATTACAAACTTATTTTGAACAAAGTGCATTTTAATTAAGGTTAGTGGCTTGTTAATGTAAGTGAATGTTCTTTCAGTTCAAATTTGCCATGTGGAAAGATAAAAAACCAGGTTATTATTGTTACATTAAATTTGGTGTATGTATTAGAATTATAATTTTGGTCAGACATTGTGTTAATTTATGCTTCATCGATTCAGCAATCTTAATGGTAAGTAAACACATTAAGATAATAGTTTTTTACTACTTCAGTTTCATTTTTGGAAAGTCACAATTTTTTAAATCAAATTTTCATGATAGAATATTGCAACTTTATAATTCTCCAGGCCGTTCATTTTAAGCAAACAAATTGAAAATGATTAAGGGAAAAAAGAAACTTTGCACTCCGAAATTACATCATTGATATTAACTGTTTTCTTAACAAACATAAATTTAAAACTATTCTGAGCAGGTTTCTAATCTAACATCCAAAATATGCTCTTTTAATATAAAATATATAAAACATCATGCTCGTGACACTTAAAAATCTCCTAGCAGATTATATAAACATATTTATAGACTTTGAAATAAATCGGAAAATAGCATTATTGCTTGGACACTCATGTTTCATTACTGCTGTTTACTTGTTGCTTATAACGTCAATGTAAATTTAAGTAACTGACCAAATAACTTGAGTGATCTTGTATACTTAAAGATGAAATTAAAGTATTGCATATTGCCTGGACATTGATGTTAATGGCCATATGTGATTAGACAGTGTACATAAATATAGAAAATTAAGTATCATCTCAAAATATACAATTTTTATGTTAGACTCAAAATTTAACAAGTGTTGTTTTTAGAGTACCTAACCTAACTACCACATTGTAGATAAACTAAACTGCTTGCAGAATTTTCACAAAAATAATATATATGAAAATCACAACTTATGCATTGTGTTTTGTTTCTTTAATGCTTACAATTTGTGCATGGTTGTTACTTTGCTTACTAGTGCCAACTGCTGCTGGCTAAGGATGTTTGGGAAATTATGAAATTGCCCACATAATATTATCACAGTTCAGCTATATAGAACATTGTCGTTAATTACCATGAAATATATGTTGTTATTCCTGCTAGTTAAATAGCAACATTGATGGCATTTTCTCAGTTTAAGTAATTATCCATGTAAAACCCCCCCCCCCTGCACAATCACACACAATCTACCGATTAAAAGTGTCCAACACTTCAGCGTATCCTTAAATGTTTCCCTTTGTTTCATGAGATAACACTTGTCTATTCATTATGAGGTCACAGACATATCAGTGATGTGAACATACACCTATAGTGCAATAGATGTGCAGAGTGTAGAGTACTTTGTCAATACTTTAAGAACTGTAATGTAAATTTTCTGAGCCATCTAAGAGTTTATCCTGTGAAGTCTTATTCAGTCATCCAGCAGTTAGTAATTAATTAATAAATCCAAGGGAAGTCTGGATTTTTAAGTATTTTATATCATTTTATAAAATTAACTAATATGAAGTTAATTTTTAATATTTAGGAAATTGCCGTTAGCAGATATTGAGTGTTGATAAGGGTGCAGCATCAGGGTTAGGATTGACACATTAAATAAAATAAGATTTTATACTTGACATGACTTGTAAAATGTAACTTAAAAATTCCTAATTAATGTCATAAATGTATAATACATAAAATGTTGCAGCAAGCTTTAGCCTTTCTTGATTTTGTTTTTCTCATAATATTTAAGAACTTGAACTGGAGCTTCTTGGTATAGAATTGTAATCTCAGAGCGCACAAGCAGTGTTGATGTTATGTCCTTGAAAAATCATTGTAGGGTAAATATACAGTTTTATGATTTAGGAACTCTTACATGTCAGATGACCAACCAACCATTGAAATAATTGATTTACCACATCATATTGTTTGTTTTGTTCACCCTGTAAAATCATATGTACAAAATACAATAATATAGGATACTTCAAGTCAATTGGGGTGTTTTCATATAGGATAAAGTTTAGAAATAACAAATGTACAAATAGAAAAGGAAACATATATAACACCAAAAATTATAAATTTCACTTTAATCTTTCTTTCTGGTATTTATAATACCTAAGCTATCTAACAAACAGAAAAAATAAAAATAATAGCCATATAATAGGGTTAACGATATATATATATATATATATATATATAAGATAAAAGGAATCTTATTATATTTATTACCATATCACAAGATATTACAAGTTTCAACATTGTCTTTTTTTCTTGTGAGTTTGTAGCTTTAAAACAAACTGACAAACCTAAGAAATGTTTACTATGTAAAAAGTAATAATCATATGATAGTTCTGTATACATTAGTACTCAGATATTAAAGGAAAAAAAGTGATCGATTATTATTCCTATACTCTTTATGCTGGTGTGTGTGTGTATTCTTGTATTGTATAAAATAGTGATCAAGCAAATTACTCTTTAGTCTTGCTCTAAGTAATTTTAATTTTTTATTGAATAAGGTAATTTATTGAAAAATGTGATAACACTATTTCGAAATAGCCTTGTACTGGTTCTGTTCTTATGTAGATCTGTATTACATCAGGTATTGTAGTTATGTACTTCATTATTGATGAAAATGAGGTTATAACCTGCAATGTTTTGTTTATTAAAAATGAGTGATTTGCATATAATGTAAATACACTTAAAAGGTAAAATTTGGAGGTCATTGAAGAGGGGCCTGCGAGGAGATCTCCAATACTTTTTATTAATAATATTCTCTCTCTCTTTTTTTTTACATGGTTGAGAGCTACCATGAAATACCATATTTTAAAATTAGGTGCACGTAAGCAAAATATACGCATTTATCTCTCCATTGACACCACATTCACTAATTGCCTGAAACTGTAACATAAGTGTCTGATTTACCTACCAGGAAATCAGTGTGTTTGGCCCATTTTAAATTATTTTGTACCCGGATGCCTATGAACTTGGTATCAGTTACTTTTTCAAGAACCTTATAAAGTTGCAAGGTAATATTATTTGCCTTAGTACTTTTTGAGCAATAAAGATGAAAGTGTATTGCTATGGTTTTCTCTGTTTAAACAGATAACTTGCAGTCCTGAACCCATATATAAATTTTGTTAATTTAATTGTTAGTTTGTTCTTTTAGACCATCAGAAGAATTACTATCTATAATTATGTATGCAGCATCAGCATATTGGATTGTAGTAAGTAAGGAAAAACTTCCTTTAAAACATTTGTAAATAATTAAAATAAAATTTGTCCTAGAATTGTCCCTTGGGGTACTCAATTTTTTGTTATTTGTGAGTTGGAATAATAATAATCTAAGTTCCCTCTATTCTCCAATTTAAGGGTAATACTTCATGATTCAACACATCAAATTTTATGAAGTACATAAAAAGAGTTGTTACTGTGGATCTATTCTTCCTAAATCCATGCTGTATTTTTTGATAATATGTTATTCTTTTCAATATAGTATAGCAGTGTTTTGTAAAATACTTTTTCTATTACTGTACCAAATCTGAATAATAATGGGATTGACCTTTAACTATTCAAGTCTTTTGCCTTTTTTAAAAAGCGGTTGTCATCTTGCAGTTTAGAGCTCCTTAGGGAAAATTGTTTGTTGAAAAGAGATCTTGCATATGTCAGCAAAAGGTTTGGCAATAAAATGGCCATACTTTTTAATGATAGCATCAGGGATGTTATCAGTACCAAAAGAGTGCTTTGTTTTGAGTTCAGATATTATTAGCATTTTGGTCTGTTGATCTTATGTACATGGTGCTCAGATTTTTGCTGCTGTTTAAAAGAGATGGGCTATTCATTATGCATGTGAAATAATCATTGAACATTTGTACTATGTGCTTGGTTCTGTTACAATATTCTTTTTGTTTTAATATTATGTGATCAGTGGGAAATCCATCTTAATTTTCCAAGTAGCTTTCATTTTATGTTTATGTTTACGGAATGTCGGAATCCACACAGTGAAACTTTTGTTAATCTTATTTTGATTTAAAGTAAAGTACTTTAAGTACTTTAAATCAAAATAGGTTTTCATTTTATTTGCAAAATTGAATGTATTTATAATGATAAATGCAACCAACTTCCCCCCCCCCCCTTCCTTCACTGATTACTGTGTACAGCATATATTTTTAAAATAATTCATGAATTGCTGTGAAATATTGTATCTTAATTTATGTAGGAATTTCTTTCATATGAAATCTGCATTCCTGTAGTGATTTACGCCTTTTTGTTATATGTGAGGAAACCCCTTCCTTCACTGATTACTGTGTACAGCATATATTTTTAAAATAATTCATGAATTGCTGTGAAATATTGTATCTTAATTTATGTAGGAATTTCTTTCATATGAAATCTGCATTCCTGTAGTGATTTAGGCCTTTTTGTTATATGTGAGGAAACCCCTGTTTAATGGGTTTGAATGGAATGTCTTTGTTAAAATAATATTGAAATTTCCTAGGGCACTGAATTTATCATTTATATATCTTTGCTATTAAATATGCCCTACCAAGATTCTTGTTTTCATAAATAACCAAATAATTCTAAGCTATTAGTGTCATTTTCTTTGATTTTATTGTTTGCAACTCATATTTTATAAATTGATTCTTAAAATTTGAGCCTTATGATCACCGAAACCCATATTTAGAGCAGCTGTATTAGTCTTGCCTGGTATTTATATTATTATTATTATTATTATTATTATTATTATTATTTGAACTATAATAAAAGCACTCTTTTCAGTTATATGGGTTGGTTTGTTAATTCTAATTTTAAGACCGTAAGTTAATAGAAGGTTCTCTGTCTTTTTTTTTATGCTTATTGGCTTTCTTAAAATCAATATTAAAATCTCCACATATTTTGCACATTTTATTTAATTTTTTTAATCTTTAGCTGATTGAGGGCTCCTTCTAATCTAATATATGAAACTGTTATAGTCTCCATTTAGGGATCTGTAAAGGCAGAGTAACACTATATTATAGTCAGTAGTTCTACTGCAGTATATACAACTGCTGCCATAACCATGAATTGACCTACTGAAACAATCTGCACAATAAAATTGAATATCTTAGTAATTTTGATATGTTCTTCATTTAACCTGTGTTCATTGAAACATATAATAGCTACATTGGATAGCTCATAAGTTAACAAAGCTCAATTTCATTAGTTTTGATAGGTATTTACTGAGCATTGTGGTTTAAAAAACTTAGTTGCTTGCAAATTACAACAATCTCCCTTCCTATTAGGTGTAGTCATGTCTTTTAGCTATGCAGAAGACCACAAAACCCACTGTAAAAGTTGCAAAAGGGAACTTTGCATTCAGTTCACCAAATGGCACTGCCTCCTCATTCTTCCTCTCTTTAGCTAACTGATTTGCTTGCACTGATATTAACAAATTCTATGAGTTCCATAGTTATCTTAAGACTCACAACATATCACTGCAAATGAAAAGCATTCTTTCAAAGCTTGATAAAGGCAGTACATTTGATCATCACAAAACAAGTCAGGGCAATTTAAGCTGGTTGAGCCATATGAAAAAAAAAGGTTTAATTTTTCATTATAATGCAAGTTTTTTCAAGAGTTGATAAAGGTCATTTGCACAAAGTACGCCTCAGTCAATGACTTCAATTTCTTATTTTATTTTAGTTTTATGACATTATTTATGTTGTACAGTTATTTTTGTGTTATAGGCTGCCTGAATGCTGTTGCTTACAGGATAATTGCAGCCATCAGAACTGGAAAAATGGAGATAAGAGTATCTCCATTTAACTGATGATGATAATCACTAAACTGTGTTGTAAGAGATACCCCTCAGCAACAATACATTGTTGGTTTTGTATAGGAAATTCCCATATTTCATCTAACTTCCATAAGAACATGGCAGTTTGAAACATGTTTCTTGTCATTGAGAGATTCTGTCTATGATAACATTTAACAACTTAACAGAATGGCAAAGAGTTTCTCTACCTCCAACAGATTGCCTGAATATTTTCTTGCAACTCACCTTACCATTTTGTTGTGCAAGAATCCATTTTTACTGATGTATGATGCATAAAAACTTGTTCAAGACTATATTATGTAGTGGCATAACTAAAAAAGACCATTTAGTACACAATTTATACATAGTGAAAGCACTGAGCAACACATGATTGCATAACCACTCACTGACAAAAGTCTCAAACTAACTACAAGCTTCTATTTGAACTTTTTTTTTTTTGAATGGTCATTAATGTCCATTTTTACTGCTGAGGAACCACAGATGGTCTATTTGAACATGCATAATATGGTTTTGACGAATGGATTCTCTCGGTATGCAATTGTGCTCTGCCAACCTATACTCAAATAACTTCACTGAATGTAGTTTTAAATAGCAGGAGTTTTCACAGTGAAATGTAATACTTTTGCAATTTTTATGAGGAAATCTCCGAAATTTCATTAATTTTGTTCCATTTGGACATGTTTTGAAGGCCCTTACTTCTTCTTCTTCTTCATCATCATCATCATCATCATCATCATCATCATCATCATCATCATCATCATATGTCCAAGTGGAACAAAATTAATGAAATTTGAGTGATTTCCTCATAATAATTGCACAAAACCTCATTGAATTTCATTGTTTCACATATTCTGACATTTATAACATTTTTGGAAGAACACACTTTTTTTATACGTCTATTATTATGTATAATATTTATGAAACATTAAAAATGCATAAAAAATTACAAAGCAATCAAATAATACAAAAATACGAAGTGATTCATTGGATACCAAAAAATTATACATTCATGTTGGCAATTAACATTTTGTAAGGCTTCTTCATAAAATCCTTTAACTTCTTCCTCCATTTTAAAAAAACAATGTGCCTTTTTAAATGTTCTTCTTAAAGGCATTTTTCTTCTTTCAAGAAAAGATTAAGCTAATAAAGTAAACAATCATGAATATGGTTAATTAATTATAAATTGTAATTTGAAGTTTGTAATGTTAAAAATTACTTTTTTCCCTCTTTGGTTTATTACATAGCTTCATAAAGGGGAGGAAAAATAAGTAATTTAGTTATTTTATTCACTAAGTTATTAAATTCTTTTTGTAACATTTGAAGTCTAGAAATGTGCTGAGAAAACTCATTTTATGTGTGTGTTTTTATGTATATAACATAAAAGAAAAATAAAAATAAACTAACAGTATTAATAATGTAACAAATTAACAGTAATAATAAAAGTAGAACAGGATAAAACACTTAGATAAAGTCACACTCGAAATTGCTAAATTTCAAACTCGTTGAGTTCTTCAATGGCAAGAAGCTAGACAAGTCAAATATATATGAACACTTCAAACATGCACTGAATGAACAGCTAATGTCCAGAATTTTTGATACTTTTAAGATGTAGAAAAATAATATTTTAACATTTTTTTGATGAGGAAAAAGAAATACTTTTGCTCAAGAATCCTTCTAGTAAGGTAGTTTGACAGGTCAGTCAACATATTTGTTAGATCACTAACATCCAAGAGGTAAATTGTATAAACCATACATCTCATTTATTCATGTCAGCAAGTCTATAAAAAAAAAGTCATTTGTTTGGTGCTTGGTTAGCAGATGGTTGACTAGAAACACAATATTATCCATATTTAACTTTACAGTTAGACTTTTTAATGATTATTTCAGAGATTAATGAGAACTCAGAAACTTTATGAATAGGCACGTTAGTACATGTGGAAATGAGTTGGATCTTAATCAATAAATAAATGAAGCAAGATTTGCATTAATACAATTGATAGGGCTCTCAAACAGCATGACTAAATTATATTGCAAATTTCTGTAGATTAGGTTTTGGAGCAAGTTTTAGTGAATTCCAAAGAAATGTAAGCTATTGCGATTGTACCCATGAAAGGATTTTTGAAAAATTTCTTCAAATCTCCATTGATCCTGCTTACTAAGCACTGAAAATAACAATGACAAAACTTACATATACAGAATGTTTTGGAAATACTTTTACAAACTTTGGTGGTAGGTTCCTCACACCAAAACAGGAAAAATAGACCACATAAACATTTACCCGAGATTTTTTTTTTTTTTTTTTTAGTAATGAAAGTTTACCAAAAACGAGATAAAAAAATATACATGTTAACATATGTCCGGAAATCCTAATTTTTGAGTTATTAATGAAATTTTACCAAAACAAAAAAAATAATGGTCCTTATAAAAATATCCAGAAATCCTTAGTTTTTCAGTTATTAATGAAAGTTAACTTCAACACGTTTCATGGTGCAATCTAACAACTTAAGTTCGTAACTGAAAATAAAATTAATTTTGTTAAATAATCAAATGATGTTATTGATACATCTCTGATACACTTGGCACAACAGCACTATATACTTGTATGACAAAATATTATTCGCAAAATGCAGTAATAACACTGCTGAAGCTAAGCCATTTATGTGATTTGGTGTGATAGAAATAGTCATTTAAACTCGGCATAAACTTTCATTGATAACTCTCAAAAACTATGGATTTCTGGACCTTTGTTTATATGGACTTTTATTTACTTGTTTTGGTAAAATTTCATTAATAACTAAAAAAAAACTAAGGATTACTGGACCTTTGTTTATATGGACTTATTTTCTTCTTTTGGTGTGAGGAACCGGCACCAAAGTTTGTAAAAGTATTTCCGAAACACTCTTAATGCTCTAGCAATTGCAAATGTTGTTTTTTCTCAACAAACTGTACACATAAATATCACTTAACAAACGATTCGTCAAGTTCATTAACCAGTAAAATTGGACTGTTGGTGAACCTAAAGTGAAAATTTTATTAAAAAAATTAAAAAATTGCTGTAGTGGCTGCAATTTTTGTTTTTCCCCAACAAAACACAAAAATTTTTTTAAAAATAAATTGATAAAGGTAATTTCCAATAAAAAGGGCAATTGGGCCATTAGGAGTGGGGGTTAAAGCTGAATTTAAAAATTGTAAATTAGCTGCAATTTAAACTTTTTTTTTTAAGGAAACTCACTGCATGGCATTGAAATAACACAAGGAAAATATTTTCTGAAAAATCAGTGAAATGAGACAATTAAGAGGAGGAGTACCTGAAACCCAAAATTTAAAAATCTCTCTAGCTGCACCAATATTTGTTTCTTCACAATAAAATTGGGTATTATACCTTTACATAAAATAAAAAGTTTTGGAAATTAGAAAAATTGGACCATTAGGAGTAGGGATATGCTTGAAAACCAAAATTTAAGAGCTCTGGTGTTTAATTTTCTCTATGCTGTTTTAAAGTAAAAGGACAAATTAACTCAGCATATAAACTATAATGTTGTATATATTTTATATTTACCAAAAGCATTGTCATGAAGATTGCAAATATGAAATATTAATCTAACATGTGTTTGAGAATTATATTTGTATGTACGAGCGCTCTGTAATAGCCTTAAGAAAACATTTGCATTACATGTTTTTATTACAATAGCATTTAAATTAAATTTCATAGCTAATGAAAATTGATGAAACTTTCTATTGTTTATTGTTATTGTTTATATTTGCTTGGTACATTGTAATTGTTTTTAAATAGTAGACATGTTTTGTTATATTGAAACATCTGAACACCTTAAATATACAATTCTGTTATTTTTCTCCGTTTTAGGAATGTAAAGATGATACCAAGAGCTCAGTTCCTAAACATGGTTACATTTGAAAATGTTAAAAAATAATAACACAGTATAGCTAATATATCAGTAGTCTTTGATTAATAATATACCATTAATTTTTGTGACTTAATCAATAATTATAATAATAATAATAATAATAATAATAATAATAATAATAATAATAATAATAATAATAATAATTCTAAAAATGTGATTTCTCTTGTGTGATACTTATAGGATTGCAGGAATTCTAATTTTGTTTCTGTAATACCATACATTAATCCATAACTTATTTCATTAATAATAAGGTTGTATTTTAAATTCTTTTTTAAAGTTACTCTATTAGGTGAGGAATTTGCTTAGTTTATGCAGTTCTTGTGTGTCAGACTTTTTCTCTGTATAGTGTCATCATTTAGCTTCAGTTTACCGCCACGGGTGGCCGAGGTCGTTAAGGCATGGACTCGTGAGCGGGAGGTCTGCGGTTCGAATCCCGCCAGGACCGTCCTCCCTGACTGGAGTTTTTTCCAGGTTTTCCTCAGTCTTCATAACTGGCAAATGCTGGGGAGGTACCTAAACTTAGGCCTGGAACGCTTCCTTCCTTAAAAAAAAAAAATCCTTTCCCAATATATCATTTCATCTCATGTATCATCAGTGTCCACCGCCTGTGGTGCCTCAGTAGTAAAAACGGGCGTTAAACACTACTCAAAAAAAAAAAAAAAAAAGCTTCAGTTGAACTTTGTTTTCTCTTTCTTTCAGAGTGCCTTGTTAAATATTGGAAAAAGCAGAATAGGAAAGAACCATTTTTTATCATGAGAGTAAGTATTTATTTTCAACATATAAACTTATTTCATTACTATTGATTTTTTGCAGATTAGCTCTAGAGCAAAATGAAACAAATGATGAGGCGTTATCTGAGAATGTTAAAAATATCCAGACTATAGGTCATAGCAATTTTATGCTCTAAATGAAGTTACTTGTGAGTGAATCACAGATCTAATAATGTTTGCTAAATTATGACACATCATTAACGTAGAATTATGGTAACTGATTACTGCAAGAAATGCAATTAAAACTAGAGAATAGGTTCTTTTATTTATTTTTTAACAGTGTTCTGAGTGCTGTATGTGTTTTGAGGTGGTGAATAGGATGAATGAAATGATTATGTAAATGAGTCTAATATCCAGCCTATTGGCACTTAAAGTTTAATGTTGCTCATTGTTTCAAAAAAGAGAATAAGAAATTTGCCCAGCAATGCGACCTCAGTGAGAATGAAATTCACATCCAGTAATAGAATCTAATATTTATGTGGTTAATATATGGCAAGGTAGTAGTTACCGGTTAAGAAAAGTTTTCATCCAAGTGATAGTGAGGGCTGGCAATAGAGTCTGAGATTGGTCAATGCTACTTAATACGCAAATTATATAAAACTTCTTTTTCCACTCCCACAGTCTACATAATAAAAATAGAATTTTAATTGATATTATTGTATGATTTAGTTGAACTACACAAATGCTTCACTTACTTGTCACATTATATAGAACCATTTCCAGAACATTTAATTCTCATCATCAGCTAAGCTAAAATTCAACTGTCGGATAATTCGTTAAGCTGTGGGAATGTATATTCTGCTCAGAGCAGAATTATGTGACAGCTGAATTTTAGCTTAGCTGATGATGAGAACAAAATGTTCTCAAAACTGGCTCTATATATTATGATAAGTAAGTGAAGCATTAAGAGTGTGTAGTTCAACTAAATCATACAATAATATCAATTATATGATTGACTCCACTGTACAAGTTCCAATTAACATTTTAATAGAATTTGTATTTCATGTTATCTTTATTTTACATGACTTACTATCAGTGAATATATTAATTTCAGTGTTCTATTGCTTGTTGCTCAGCAACTGTTGAATAGAATATCCAAAATGTTTACACACAATAAACTCTGGCAGACAGTTAAAAGTTGCATGCAATTTAATAAAAAATGATTTCATGTGAAGTAGAGGAAGCCAATAGTGCTGCATTTGACTTGTTATTACCCAAAAATGAAAAAGAGATGTGAAAATATATTGGTCAAAACAATTAGAGAGACAAAAGTTTGACATATATTTTGCTGCTGTAGTTGGGTTTAGGATGGTAATTGTTTTTTTTTTACAGAAAGTTTGAATATTTAAACAGCAGTGTGCATCTTGTGTACTTCTCATTTCACACAAGGATGCTTTAAGCCGAAATCAAAGACAATGTTGTAAACTAAAGGGAAACTCAATTAATTTCAGTTTTGCACATAAAGGAACTGGCCTCTGTGTGCCTGAATTACTACCTCACATCTTCGAAGCAAGCTCTTGATCAGTCTACAAACCTTCTCTTTTTTGATAAGGACATTTGCATGCTGTTGAAGAGTCTGAGGGACTACAGGATCATCGCAGACTCATTTCTCCAGCTTATCCTATTATAATTACTCATTGGAGTTAAGATCAGGACTCCTAGCATGCTAGTCCATTGTTTGAATCTGGAGCTCCTGCAGGGTGGCCATGGTGACTCTTTCTGTATGCATTCAAGCATGGTCTTGCTGGAAAATAAACTGGGGCCCCATTTTGACTGCAATAGGCATAACATGCTCTAGTACCGTTTCAGCAATTATCTGACAGCATTAAGTGTATTTCCGGCCACTATATGGTCTATTCGAGCATCAATAGTGACTGACCCACTACCAAATCTGTCCCATTGCTGGACTGTTGTTTCTGTAAAACATTCACCACAGCAACAATACACATGCAGATACCCATCACACCGTGTTAGACAAAAGTGAGATTTGTTGCAAACAGCACATTGTGCCAGTGATGAAGCTGCCGTTTCTCTGTTTCTGTGCAAATCTTAATTGAACTCTCTTGTAAGCAGGCAATCTTGGGGCTTTATGAGGTCTTTGTGGTCTTAAACCTGCTTCTCCAAGACTTGGTTCTTATTGTTTGATCACTGACATTTGCACCATGCTGCCCTCAGATCATTTTTGTGGTCCAGCAGTAGCTCTGCACTGCAGAAGAGCACAATTGACTACAATCAGTCTTCTCTGGCCTGTTTTCAACCCTGGCCTGGTTTCTAGTACATGTACCTGTTTCAGTGAAGTACTTGCATGCTCTACCTATAACAGATTAACCACATCAAGCTCAGCAGCCACTACACAAATAGTTCAACTTTCCTGCAGCAATGCGACTGCTCAAAAAGCTTCTACCTTAGTGAGGTGCCTCATGTTGACTGATTACGTAAATGTAAACAAAAAGTAAGATGAACCTTTCACCTACAGGCACTAGATGTCAATTTCAAGCAAATGCTAATCGTTCAACACCACTAGTTTTCAACATTGTAATTTCGGCTTCCCTGTGTAAAATGAGAAGTAAACAAGGTGTATACTCAGTTAAATAAAGGGTTAACTTTGTGTAAAAAAATATTTACCATCCTAAACCCTACTATAGCAGCAATGCATATATTCAAACTTTTGTACCTCTAATTGTTTTGAGCAGTGTATGTACAATTATTCTAGTGATATGGTGATTTTTATTTTTTTTTATTGTTTGTTGCTAAGCCTAATTAACTTTCTTAGAGAGGGAGTTTATTTCCTGTCATCAATAACAACCAATGCTATTAAAGTAAAATCCACTTACTTCCCTAAAAGCATCACCATAATAGCATACTTACTATAGTAGTAGTGGAAACATATATTTAACAAATTGTTAAACACATTCCTTATTAATTCCTACTTGTTAAAACCTGATTTCCATATTCCCTTGTTTTATGCTGGCAAACTTTGATTGATTGTATTAGCTCTGTGATACAGGTATTGGATTTTATGTTTGAATTCCAGAACATATGTTCTTAATATTGTTTAAGGTTGAGCTTCATCCTTGGGAAGTTGGTTGAAGCAGAATGATTGAAAGTGTTTCCCGTAGGGCTTTCAGTGGGTCAAGTGGCACATATAATGTTCGAGCATCAGAGCTTGCACGAGACAGGCGACTCAAAACCCTCAGTGCCACCGTAGTCTTCCTGGATGACACACAACATTGCTTCCAAATTGAGGTAAATTTTACCAAATGGGAATAAATATGTTTACTATCTAATAAATATGTTATTTTAGAATTATTATAATCGATAGAATTGGTATTGATTATTTGAAATTTAGTAGAATTGTATGGTATAGAGAGAAGAGAAATATGGTCTGAAGAGTGAAGTAGTTTTACACTTTGCATTAACTGTTAAGAGTCATCTGGACCAAAATGAAGTCATATAGTTCAAGTGACTCTGCAATCTTGAGGCACCAAAGTAGAACATGTAAGCAACTAATGCAAAGAAAATGTTAATAATCTAAATGTATGGATAATTTTCTTATAATTACTATCAAAATAATAATACCTATGATATAAATGTAATTATTGCTAAATTATTTAATTAAATAGAGCTTCATAGTAGTATATTGCTGCACTCCAACTCCCAAGCTTCAACTCTCAAGTTCTCTCTTTTCTTTATGTGCCATATGTTTTCCTAAAAAGGTGACTATATTTCTAGTGTAAACAGTGGAAGAATACATTATGTGTTAATAATCTTTTCTGAGTCAAAATATTTAGAACATACTTTATGGTTTCCCTCAGTCATTTAACAGCTGAGGATGTGGACCATTGTTCCACAAAATATGCCCTGAGTAAATCTCATGTTAGTGAAACCATAAAGAGTGTTCTAAATATTTCAACTCAGAAGAAATTGCATGTTTCGCTGTGTTGGACTCCAAATTGAATTAATATTGACATTATGTGTTGTTTTTGTTAGGATCACTCTAAAAGTGAACATAAAGTATTGGCCACATAATAGTTCTTGACGATTGAAGCTTTTATATGATAGGGTAGATGTAGGTCATTTATTCACCTTATCCACAGCAGTGACACAGAACTAGAGTCAGGTGTCATTAAAACACTTTACTGTTTATGCACTCAAATAGTCACTACAAAATAAAATACCACTCACAGTTCCAGTAATGTTGGCCACGTATACCAACTGTTTAAGTAATTTTTACACTTAATTGTCATGTATCTCTTCTACCGTGACTTTTTTCAACCTCATCTTCTTTTGAATTCTATTAATTTTCTTCATCACTGCTTTCCATCCCATTGTCTTGAATAATAGGTAATTCTTCCATTCTTTTCTTCTATAATGCCATCTTTATACCAGTACTCTTGTTCAATTTTCGACATGTCGGCTGCTTTCTCCCATTCTGTTTGCCCAATTTCTTGAAATCTTTGCAGAAAAAAATTTCTATTAATTTGAAAGTTACATTTTTGGTAGCAATCCATTGTTTGACATCTCATTTTAATTCAATGGGATTAAGGTCTGTATGGTATGGTGGAAGCCTCAGAGTTAAGTGGTTATGTTCAGACCATCCGCTCTTGTTACCGAGCATGGAATTAGTAAGGGAATTATGGCAAGTTTTAAATTTTTTTTTTTGAGGTAATTATGAGTATATATGAAATAGTGAATTATAAGAAGAAAGAATACTGTAAGTACAGTTAGTTGAGAAAGTTTATAAACTCAAATAGCCATTAGTTTCTATGGAAATAGGAGATAAAGCATATATGCTATGAAATATTAGAAACAGGAATGTGGCAGCAAGTTACAGAATGCCAGTCAGTAGCTCAAGTGACAGCTGCACGCGCCTGCTAGCAAGGATTACACTTGATATTGTACTTACGAAACTGTTGACAATGGAGTGGTAATATATCCTAAACTTAGGTATTCATTTTTTCACGCTAAACTTCACTTACATTAAAATAAGATACATATCAGGAGAATTGCTCCCATCTTCAGTTGCTCACCGAACTGCCATTATTTGAACTTGTCATTACTCACTGTTACTTTCGAGTAATGCCGAGTTCGAGTAATGGCGTTTTTGGTGAGCAACTGAAGATGGGAGAGATTCTCCCAAAATGCGTCTTAATTTTATGTAAGTAAGTGGAGTTTAGTGTGAAAAAATGAATACCTAAGTTTAGGATATATCACACTTGATGTTACAAAGTATTAATTGCGATAGTTTATAACACAAAATTATATGAGACAGGAAGGGTTATGGGGGAGGGGGATGTCTTCCCCTAGTAAATAAATGAAGAATGGAAGAAAGAGAGGAATTCTTACCTCGACACTCACTAGGTAGGTCACCAGACAGAAAAGGAGATAGAGCAAAACAAGGTGGTAATTGGGAAGTAGAAATAGAGAAAAGAATGGGTACCGCACTGGAGAGTGATTTAAGATAGAAAGAGGAAGCAAAATGAAACCTTGACCTTGACATGGAGCCTATGGATACCTTTGTAGAAGTGATAACTGAAATTAACATGCTTATTGCAAAAGAGAAGATCAATATGAATAAAAGGAAAGAAGTCTATATACTATTAGCTAAATTACAAAATATATATGCCAACATAAGGATAGGGGGCGAGAAGGCGAAATCTGAAACAAAACTGGCAAAGGAGTTACACAAGATGAGATGTGTAGAACCAGTAATAACCTTTGTATAAGTAGCATCAACACTAGCACTTATGGGTAAAATGCAAAAATTTCAGAGAACAGTTGAATCTAAAAATCATACTGTCTTCATTTCTTCAAACAAAACCATGGATATAAGAGAGTTGCAAAGAATAGTAATGCAGAACCTGAAACCTGCAGCGGAGAAAATTAAAATAAGAAGTTTGGAACTGTCGGAAAAAATTTAATAATCGAGATGGAAACAGTGGAAGACTTAAACAAAGTTATAAATAGCAACAGCCTAAAAGGAAAAGACTTGAGGATTGAACGAACCAGAAAGAGGAACCCATTGATGATTTTGTATGATGTAATAACTGGTGCCAAAGAAGAATAACTCTCTGAAGATGTCTATATACAGAATTTTGATCAATATATATATTTCAAGAGAGGGTTTCAAAAAAGAATTTAAATTTTGGTTCACAACTGGACCTAGAAGTAGGGCAACCATACACATATTGGAGGTGGCCCCCAAATTAAGAAAACACATAATCCCAAATGGCAGAATATATTTTGGATTTCAGTCAGTCAGTATTAAAGATTTCATCTCAGAGTGGCTAAGTGCCTAAAATGCTATGACTATGGTCACGTGGAAAAATATTGCAACTGGGACAAACTAATTTGTGGACACTGTGGGGAAGAAGATCACAAAAGAAAAGAATGCAAAGAAAGAACAACAGACTATATGTATTCCCTGTTGCAGAAGAAACAAGAAATGTGGGGGAAGGCAAGATTGTTCTACTTATAAACTAATGTGGGAGTTATCACTCAAACTAATTATGGATAGAAGTAAAATGGTCATAAAAAGAGGAAAACCGAACAAAAGAAATACTCCCAGCTGAATTAAAAGGAACCTAAAAAGAGTCATAGCCCACAAACTTAAACTAGGGTTAACTCCAAAACCATAGACAGTTACACATAGAAATCTGAAGATGTTATCTAACACAGAATTAAATGAAAAACTGGAAATATTGACACAATAAACCAGCGTTACCTCCAAAATTAAAAATACATACCATAGAAAAAAAAATGGGAATCAAGAAAAAAGTCTAGGTGAACTATCAAGCCTTCATGGGTGAAGAGACAATTACAGAAGAAGAAGGTGAAGAAGAGGAAGGGGACAAGGAACAACTAGAAGTAGAAATTGAACAACTCGTCTCATGAAAAAAGCTGTGAGGTAGATTCTTAAAATTGCTATGGACAAGAAGAAGAAAAAATTCCAGCTTAAACACAAAAGCAAAAAGGTCAGTTCAAAGAAAAAAAAGGGTAGTGGTGCAACTTCATGTCAAAAAGTGATAGAAATCGAGGTGCCAGAAGAGGAAAAAGATGTAGAGGAAATCAATAGTAAGCATCAGATAATATTCAGTTTAACTCTAGCTACAAATGCACAAGAAAACACAACTTTGGCAAATGCTGACGATAAAAGAACTCCAGATATTAACCAAATCTAAAAAAATGAATATGTAAGATTCAAATCTGGTGGTATATGCATTCATCTTTAAGTGATTTTTTTAATTTTCTATCCAGCCTTACTTTTAGAACACCCCCTAACCTTAAAAGTTTATTTCACTGAAACCTGTCTCCTTCTAATGTACCTCATCCAGTTGCAGTCTCATATCCTTGCCAAAATGCTAAATATAAAACTTGTGCACTAATAATGCCAAGTCCTTCATTCAGCAGCCCTAATTTATCCAGAGAATTTAACATTTCTTCACTTGGTACTTGTTCTTCTAAAAACATTGTATATATGTTATCATGTAAGCTTTGCAAAGCATTTTATATTGGTTTAACTTCTACTGTTGTTTTGCTTTGTATGAACAATCGTAGACATTCTGTTAAAACCAAATCTCCCTGTTGGTTGCCCAGCATGCCCTATCTCACTGTAAGGATTTTGATGGTGCTTTTAATTTAACGCTCATTGATTCGTTACCGACTCATAGCTCTTAAAGTTTACTCAGAGATAGAAAAATGGCAGCTATATTTTTGCATAAAGCATGTATACCATTGGATTTAAATCTTGCATATTAATTTTTTTTTCTCCCTCTGACTCACTTTTGCTGCTTGTTTTATCTGTTACCAGCATAATGTTACCTTCAATATAAATATTGATTTATTTTTACCACCTTTACTTGTCTTCTTGCCATAGAAGAACTCCAGTAGTTCAAAATATAGCGATTACAAATCTGTGACTTTTTCTAAGTGTTTTATCCTTTTCTAGTTATTATTTTAGTTTCATTATATGTGTGTAATTTTTTTTCTCTCCCTAGTTGTCACAATTTTGTTTTTATCTCAACAAAACTCAGTACATAGCCATCAATCATCATTAACAATTGATTGGTCAAGATCGTTAACTAGCAAAATTGTACCATTGCGGTAGGAGTTAACCTAAAGCATAAATTTTTAAAAAATTGCTCTAGTGGCCACAATTATCTAAACGAAACTCAGTAAAAAACTTTAAAATAAATTCATAAATGTGAAAATTATGGCAATTAGACCATTTAGAGTAGGGTATACCTGAAAAACTTTTGGAAGTAAAGCGAAATTTAAAAATTGTTCCAGCAGCTGCAATTTTAAACGTTTTTAAATGAAATTTGGTATATGCCATGGAAATAAAGTAGGAAAAATAGTTTTTGAAAATCATTGAAATCGGACTGTTATGAGGAGGCGGTTTACCCGAAAATGAAAATTAAAAAATTCTCTCGTGGTATTATATGATTTTTGCAACAAAAATCTGTGTATGTCATCTAAATAGAATAAGACAAATTGTTTCTAAAAATTAGGAGAAATCGGGCCATTAGGAGAGGAGTTTGTCTGTCCCCAAAATTTAAAAATTGTTCTAGTGGCATCAATATTTTTTTTTTAAACAAAGCTATGTGTATGCCATTTAAATAGAATTAGAAATGATTTCTGAAAATCAGACAAATTGGGTCATTAAAAGTGGCAAGGGGGGGGGGGTTACCTTAAACCTAAAATTTAAAAATCACTCTAGCAGCACCAATAATTGTTTTTTCACACAAAACTGGCATATACCATTTAAATGAAATAAGAAAAATCATAAATATTGTACTTACGAAGCTGTTGACAATGGAGTGGCAATCTAACCTCAACTCGTGTATTCACATTTCTTACACTATACTCCATTCACTAACATAAAAGTAAGACGCGTTTCGGGAGAATCTCTCCCATCTTCAGTTGCTCACTGAACCTCCGCTATTCAAAACTATGACTGGACAAATGGATGTTTCTGTGGTGGCCTCTGTTGGTTGAAGAAGGAAGTCGCTGAGCTCATCTATGGGAGGAAACTTGAAATTCATTAGGTTTTTTCTATTTTTTAATATAACATTTTTTTCCCAAGTGGATAACTCCAATGGGCTGTAAAGATGTTTCAGCAGTTTTATTCCCGGATTTATTTCATGGTTTTTGGTCCAAAAGTGAGCTGCTACTGCTGATTTATCCACCTGTTTAAAGCGAATATTTCTAAAATATTCCTTCCTCCGAATTTCCAAATTTCTTTGTTTTGCCTATGTAGCTCTGTTCACAATCTGCACATTTTATTTCGTAAATTTCTGATTTCTGTTTTGGTGGTATGGAGTCTTTTACTGTGCAACCTAATAAATTTTTGATGTTGTATCTGTTCTTTGGGGCTAACATTATTCCATGTTCTTTGAAGATTTTCTTGAACTTATTGTGGTAAATTGGATGGTAGGTGAAACTTTTGAATTTGTATTCTTCTTTTGTGTTTTTCAGTGTGGAAACTTCCCTTATCTATTTTTGTCTTTTTGATTTATTTTTTGAAAAAGAACCTCAAGCCTAAAAGAAGAGGCCTCTGAGCAAAATTTGTCGGCCGTTTTCACGACCGGAATTGAATGGGACGCTGATGACCTGACATGTCAAAGAGCATCCTTAAATAAAATGAATGAAACCATTCCTTTCATTCTCCCCTTCCTCATACTTAGGTACTATATTTACTGAATTTAATAATTGTAATCTTGCATATCTTTTAATCCCATCTTTAGCTTATATTGTAAATGTTGACATCTCTTCACGTTCCAACTTTTCTTCCGATTCAATACTACTAATTTTTTAAGTCAGTTTCTACAAATGCTTATATAAATGTTTATTCCTTATGATAAATAATACCTAAAATTTCCCTCTCATCCATAGTGTGTTGTGAATAATGTACACACTCAAAAAGGACATGTTCTGGAGTCCCTTGCACATAGCATTAATAACAAGTATCATCAGGTGATTTATTCATTTTGTTCCAGTAGGTTTTATATGGCCCATGAATGTTAAGTAATGTATTAATCCTTTAGTAGGGTTTACGTATTTTAATTTTAATCTCTCATTTATATTATTGAAGATATTATAAGTTCTCCTTCCCACTTCATATTGGTCCCATTCATGCTCCAATTTGCTTTTTATATGATTTCAATATCTTTGATTCAGTAATTATAGCTTCCAACTATTTCTCTTACTTTTTCAAAATTCTCCTTTTTAGGTTAGTAAATTGCACTCCTTAGCTTTATTAGGTAATCAATTGGCCAAATATCCATTGTTACTAATAGGGCTATTGTTGGTGTTGTACTTACTGCGCCAGTATATCTTTAATAGTATTTTCAGCTGTGTACTTCATAATTGATTTCTAGCTATAACATCTTTCATTCTATGGGCCCATACACCCTTCCCATAAGTAATGATTGCTGTAAATATACTGTTGTGATTAATTGATATAGTTTTCAGTGTATTTTGAATTTTGATTGAGTTAACATTGCCAATTACATCATTATTTTTATCAATTTTGTTCTTATATAATGAGTATGATTTCTGAAATTTAGTTTTTCGTCCAATAATATTCTCAAATACTTAATTTCTTTTATTGCTTGATTGTTGTATTTTATGGTTGGATCTCCTTTTAAATTTCCATTTAGGATCATGTATCCTGATTTTGCTGAAGCTTTTTGAGTTACTATACCAGAGTTTTAGTTTGTTAGTTAGGTGGTTAGCCTTTGCTTCTACCTCTTTTCTATTATTTCCTTCTATTATAAAGGTATCATCAGCATATGCTATGGTATTGACTGTGTCCAGGTGTTCTTGTAGCCTATCCAATAGTGTTTCAAGAATTATGTCCCAGAAAATTGGTTCTAAGACCGACCTCTGGGGACATCCTTTTGTTATATTTGTTTTTACTTTTCCTCCTACCCCTTTTATATAAATTTTCCTATTATTACAACAGTCTTTTGTTAAGTTATAAAGACTTGTCAAATAGTTATCTCTTAATATTTCAAAAATGAAGGGCTACCATAGATTATCAAATGTCCCTGATTGTCTATAAAAATTCAACCTATCCAATTTGGATTTAGATGGATTAACTATTTTTAGTACTTCATTTATTGCATCTCCGATGGATTTGCTTTTTCTAAAGCCAAATTTTTGTCATTCATACCGTTCATTGTCCTATATTCAGTGATTCTCTTACCAATCAGCCATTCTATTGTATTCAACAAACAAATTGACTGGTTTTGGATCTTTTAGGTCTTTATGAAGATCCTTTTTTAAAATTAATTTGACTTTTTTCCAACAATTTGGGAATCTTTCTTGCCATATACATTCATTAAAAAGTTTAAACAAGATGGGTGTTAATTTATCTTCCAAACAGTTTAAGACTTTGTTTGTTATTTTATCTGGTCCAGCAGCTTTCTTTTTCTACAGTTTTTGAATAGTCTAATTTCTGTAATATCAAGTGGGTAGACTACTTTTTTATTTTAATATTCTGTGTACATATTAATTCTTTTTGTGTGTTCTCCTCTGTATCTGATTGTATTTCATCATTTGGTAATAATTTTTTAAAAAGTATGTTCATTGAACTTTCTAGTCAGTTGTCATTGTCTCATATCCGATTTAAGAGTACTTATTATGTCTGGTTTTTTAATTTTGTCCATTGAAATTTTATAGGGTATCCCCTAAGCATTTGTGTTTAAATTATTTTCTGTAAAATTTTTCCGTAAGTTAATGGATTATCTGATCATAGTGCCCAAGTAAAAAGAATTATAGGTACAATTATAAGGCCTAAAAAGATAAAAAGCCAGGGTCAGTTGCACAAAAATCCCTAACTATGGTTCAGTTTTAACTGAAGTTCAGAAATGAATCTAGTTTAATTCCCTGTTCATGCTAATCATAGATCAAGCAAATTTGGTTTAGTGCTAACCAAAGATCATGGAAGTATGTTTAACAACAGTGCCAAGTTTGAGGGAAATGTGAGGGAAAAGCAAATAATATTGCATCGAATGTAAATTGTTTAAGCTATTATATTTTCTTTTGTCTCTTTTACTGTTATGTACCATATAAACAAAATGTATGGTGAAAAAAAAATATATCTTGAAGCACAAATTACTATGGTGCTTAAGCTGCAATTTCTTCCAATTGCAAATGGCACCGAAGATGCATATTTCCATCCACAAGAAATAACTGAAAAGGGTGTGGAAGATTATTAATCCAGTTAATCAACTTCAGTGTTTTTAACTTTCATTTAATATACAACATGACACCATTATGGATTTTTTTAAAATTTACTGCTTAAAATTGTCATTTTGAATTTTCAGAGCAACAGAATTTTTATATTTTCTTAAAAAAAATTGTACATAAAGGTACTTCACTGTTTCTAACTGAAGAATTTTACATTTGTATAACTACTGAAGTTGGTAATGTTTCTACTCTCTCAAACATTGCTATCATCATCATCATCATGTTATTAATTATCATACTATTGTGTTGTTGTTATTATTATTATTATTATTATTATTATTGTTGTTGTTGTTGTATATATTAGCATTAGAATAGTTCACATCATTTTATGTATAGAAATGGTTCAAAAATGAACTTTGAAGGATTTAATTCCTTGTCACTGCAAAGAAGAACATCTAAGGTAGCTAGAGGATAAGTTTTGTATAATACCATTCAGATACCACCTTGAAATTTGTACTGAGTGGCATAAGGCACCTACAAATAATGCAATGGAACATTAGTGGATTTAAGCCTCAGCTAGAACAATTACAACTTCTACAGAACAAATACCTACCATGCAAGTGGAGGGATGACTTTTTATATTAATAGCACCTTAAGTCAGGAGGTTTACAGTTAAATATGTACTACATTTGAAGCAGTTGCTGTTAAGTTGAGAATACCACTGAAATTGTGCTTATGTATCGTGTATTCGTCGAACAATAAATACTGATTTATGTTCATTATCACAGCTTATAAATCAACTATTCAAACCTTCTGTTCTACTTGGTGACTTTAACTGTCACAGCACTTTATGCGGAGGATCAGCAAGAAAAATTAATGAGTACATTATGGATAGAAGTGATTTAATATTATTAAACCTATGTAATTTAACTTATAATAGTATTGCATGATACTCAAGTAGCATCGACATGGCAATATGTACAGGTGATATAGCACACATATTTAACTGGTCAGCTTCCCCAACACACATGAAAGTGATAACTTTCCAACATTTATCACTATAGACTCTATTTCAGTTAGCAATTATAGATTATTTAAAAGGATTTTAGATAAATGTAACTGATCTGAATTTAGAATATGCTTAATAATTTGCTTATGGCTTATCATATCCATGGAATTTGAAAATAAGAACATAATTGGTGGAATAGTTGATGTGAAACATCTGTGAAAGGCAAAAATTGAGTTTTCTTCCAATATAAAAGAAATGCAGCAATGGAGAACAGAATTAATTATCTTAAAAATATTGCTAAATTGTGAAATGTAATAAAATAAAAAAACAATGTTGGATTACTTTTGTATCATTATAAAATCAAAAAACCCCATATCATGAAATCTGGCAGAAAATTAAAATAACGGTATTAACCAATCCTTCCACATTGCTTTACTCAAATACCCACACAATGGTAGTGGTTGACAGATAACAGATATGTGGCAAATATTTTTGCCGATTCATTTGCTGAAATATCAGGTGATAAGAATTCAATTCTTACTAACCAAAAAGGAGCATGGAGATTTGTTTTCAGTAAGATGATTAATGAAAACTACCAAAGCTTCAATGACAATGTAAGCATACAAGAATTAAAAGAAGTTTTAAAGTGTTGTAGAAATTCAAGCCCTGGTCATGGCTCAATATCATATGAATTAATAAAACATTTGCCTCGGGAGGGATTAATTTATGTGGACAACACATACCGTCCCTATTAGAAACCTAACCAAGCTAGTTCACTCTGCCAGAGCTACCAGCCTATAGCATTGACATGTTTATGCAAGGTTCTAGAAAAAATAATAAATGATCAATTGATTGAACTGTAGGGAAAAAAAAAAAAAATTCACAGATATTCAAAATGGGTTTCATAAGTTTCATTCAACAACTGACACTCTTTTAGCACTAGAAATATGCATTAGAAATGCTTTAAATGAATCTCGTCTCTTGACAGTAAGTCTAGGCACAGAAAAGGTTTATGATAGTGTATCAAGGGAATTCATTGTTAAAACTATATTAAAAATCACTATTAATGGACATGAAATATTTTATATATTATTTAATGTAAGAAATATACAAATGAGAGTGAATGATATACTTTCCAAATGGTAATTATAAGTAATGGCATTCTTCAAGACTCAATTTTAAGTATAAAACTCTATATAGGTGGTGTTAATTATATTATCTCCATTATCATTTCTTAACTTTAATCTTTGAAATGATGCTTAAGTTTAGTACCAGAAAAACATCATCTAAAATTGTGCATTCAGGTCAATATATGTATATGTGGGAAAATAAATGAAGGGGAATTATGGAAACAAAGAATCTGTAATCACAAAATAACTGGCCCATTAATTGTTTCTGATCATTTTAACATAATATTTGACTTAGTTATTGTATATATTATGTTTGTTTTCATCAGGTTGTTATACTCGTTTCAATGGTCTTAGTGCATTCTATGAAGTTTGGTTTTTTCTCTCTTACCATGTTGCATGTAAAATATATAGAGGCATTGTCTCTGCATATAGATATAGCTCAAAATAGCCATTGTACATATCATTATGACATTGTGCAAGATGTAATCATAATCAGAAAGATAAATGAATTTCTTGGAATATTTTAATAGCTAACAATGATCATTACCCAATGTTTATAGAAACGTGCAAAAGGCCATGTGTTACTGGAGATGGTGTACCAACATTTGGAGCTGATAGAGAAAGATTACTTTGGGCTCCAGTTTTCTGATAATGGCATGCCACCTACAGCAGCTAATTCGGATGTCATGGTGAGTGACCATGAAGAAGATAATGTTTGTTGCAAGAAGATACTCATTTCTTATCAGAATTTTATTTGATTATACTCTTTAGAACTTTTTAACTTTTTGAATTAAGTTTTATACTCCTTTCAGAACATTCTTTTCTCTCAAATTGCTGTTGCAGCTATATTTATTTCATGTCATAATTGTACAAATTTTATCTCATCTTATTCTCTTGCATGTTCATGTAAAACAGAGAAAAAATTGTATGTTAATTAACCTGGGAAAGTCAGTTATTTTTTCTATCAAAAATATAAAGAGTGCCAGTTATTAGTTGCACAATGTTTAGATGCCAGGAAAGATGTTTTTCAAATGTTGTAGCCATGTATTGCAAGTCACAGCTTGGCACTGGATACTGCATGGTTTTTGTGGGAGAAAAATTATATATTAATTTTCAGCACTGGTGTGCTATTATTTAGGATGAGAATAAGTAGAATAAAATAAGGATTGTTATTTATATATAATATAAATCTTTTATTTATTATAAATTATTTCAGTAATATATTTACAACCCTAAGGAGTAGTGTGAAATTTCAGAAATAATCGACACACATTCTAACATTACACTTTACACATTCCAATCAAACACTTGTTTGTAACTACTATTGATTAAATATAACATTTAATTTTGTGTTGAAACCAATACAGTGAAGTGACTATTATGTTCTTAATTATCTAGTGAGTCGATTTGATAATCTTATGCTCCACTTACTGTTGATTATGCAAAACTAGTTTCGCAGGCTTTTGCCTGAATCCTCAGTTGCGGGTCGACTGTCGGCTTCGTTGTTGGTTGGCTGGACTTTGTTGCGAGTCAACTGTCGGCTTCGTTGTTGGTTGGCTGGACTTTGTGTAGCTCTCGTGAACATTTTATGAACTTCTGGATTAAGTTGTCTTCTGTTGGGATCTCAAAGTTCATAACCTTATCTTCATATTTTTTTATATAATTTTTTTCCCATATTCCCAGCTGAACAGGTCGACCTATGAATTTCAATAATTTCACTCCCATTTCTACATCATGTTTATCTCTCCAAAAGTGATGTGCAACCGCTGATTTCTCTATCTGATTGTACCTGATGTTTCTCTGGTGTTCCTTCAGCCTGATTCCAATGCTGCTTTTTGGTTTTCCAATATACTTTGTTACATTCTGAACAGTTGATTTTGTATATTCCTGGCTTCTTCTCTTCCGATATTCTATCATTGTTACCAGAATTGAGCAGATTTTTTTAGGCTAAACTTGTTTACTGGAGACAAAGTAATCCCAAGCTCTCTTGAGTATTTTTTGGAATTTTTTGGTGGCCCAAGGATGATAAGTGAATTTCATGTGGATGGTAGATTCTTTTATTACTGTCAATGTTGTAACCTGCTTTAACCTCTTCTTTTGTTTGAATTTCTTGAATTTATTATCCAAAATTTCTTGTTCATACCCATTGAATTTTGCTGTTTATATATGATAGTATTCTTTGTAGTATTCAAACTCATTCATAGGTATGCTAATGAGTCTATGTGCTAAGCTATTGAGAACTGCATGTTTGTGTGCTGTGGGATTGAATCCACTTGCCTTTATGTAATTCCAGTCTGCGTGTCCTTTCTCTATATTCAAAATTCCAAATCGTTGCCTGTTCTTATAATCTATAAGTCTAGAAAGGGAATCATGTTGTTTTGTTCTGTTTTGAAAGTGAATTTAATTTCTTAAGCTTGTAGCTTTAGCAATTTGAAAGCATCATCAAAGAGTTTCTTGTTGACTACTGCAAAGATATCATTCACATATCTGTGCCATATGTTGAAAATGTATGGAATGGATTTGGTGAGGTGCATTTCTAAACTACTCATATAAAAGTCAGCTAGAAAAGGTGATAATGGATTCTCCATAGCTAACCCTGCTTCTTGTTTGTAAAATTCACCATTGTACTTGAAGAAATTCTGACTAATACATACTTCGGTTAGTTGGATGTATTCCTCAATCTCCTTGTTGCTCTGTTTCACAGACTGTAACCATTTTCGAATAGATGTTGGAAGTTTACATTTTGGTATGCTTGAAAGAAGTAACTTTAAATCGAAAGACACTAAAAGATCATCCTTTTGGAGAGACAAACCTTGGATTTTCTCCACTAGCTCTTCAGAATTCTTTGCACTTAAGCTATCAAATTTTGGAAATTTTTTTAAATCTCTGAAGAAGCCATCTTGCTAGTTGGTAGGAAGGTGTGTTTCTATAATTGATTATTGGTCTCATAAGATTTCCTGGTTTGTGTATTTTCGGTAGACTGTGTATCCTTTCTAATGAGGTGTTGTCTGCTTTTAATTTTGGTTTCTCCTTGGAAAGTATGATTATGCATTTATTGACGTATTTTTTATGACCTGTATGCATCCCTTTAAAGGATCTGCTTTTACTTTCATGTGTTCTTTCACCCTGAGAAGTTCCCCTATCTTTGATTTATACTCTGCTGTATCCATTACTACAATTTTGTTTCCTTTGTCTGCTTTTTCATATACCACCGGTCTTTTGTTGAGCAATTCCAGGAGTTGCTTTGGTAGACTAAACCTAACCTTATTTTTGTTGATGTGATTCAGAATTTCTTGCCCTTTTATTCTAGTGATGTTCTTATCGTCTATGAAGAGTTTGAATACAACAAAGAATATGATCATATTATACAAACAGCAAAATTCAATGGGTATGACCAAGAAATTTTGGATAAGAAATTCAAGAAATTCAAACAAAAGAAGAGGTTAAAGCAGGTTACAACATTGACAGCAATAAAAGAATCTTCCATCCACACGAAATTCACTTATCATCCTTGGGCGACCAAAAATTCCAAAAAATACTCAGAGTTTGGGATTACTTTGTCCCCAGTAAACAAGTTTAACCTAAAAAAATCTGCTCAATTCTGGTGATAATGATAGAATATCGGAGGAGAAGAAGCCAGGAATATACAAAATCAACTGTTCAGAATGTAACGAAGTATATATTGGAAAAACAAAAAGAAGCATTGGAATCAGGCTGAAGGAACACCGGAGAAACATCAGGTACAATCAGATAGAGAAATCAGCAATTGCACATCACTTTTAGAGAGATAAACATGATGTAGAAATGGGAGTAAAATTATTGAAATTCGTAGATCGACCCGTTGAACTGGGAATATGGGGAAAAATTTATGTAAAATAATATAAGATAAGGTTATGAACTTTGAGATCCCAACAGAAGACAACTTAATTCAGAAGTTCATAAAATGTTCACGAGAGCTACACCAATTCCAGTCAACCAACAATGAAGCCGACAGTCGACTTGCAACTGAGGATGCAGGCAAAAGCCTGCGAAACTAGTTTTGCATAATTCAACATTATGTGGAGCATAAGATTATCAAATGGACTCACTAGATAATTAAGAACATACTATTGATTAGTCTGAGCAATTAGGTGAAGTCCATTCAATTTTAATGTGGTTAGTACTCTGATTGTGATTTATGATTGTATAGTGGGTGGCCATGCTGCATTTTTAGGGGCATTCATATATTTTGTGAGATGTGTGGTGACAATTCCCTCCTCAATTTTTGCTGGCCGATGTCTCTTCCTGATTTGTAAAGAATAATCCAAGTATTATGCAATATTTATCCAACTACCATGTGAAAATGGACTAAAATAATTTTTTTCTTTGTATTCTGATTCTGTGTACAGATACATTCTCGTCCATATAGTTTGTCTGTACCATGCATGAAGTAGTAGTTCTTATCGCTTTTATTTGGATAAGAACAGTTCTTTATGGCCCTGATTATATCTGCTTACATCAGTTATAGGATTTATGTGGTAACAAGATGATACCACAGACAATTGCATTTTGAACCTAAAGAGTAATAAGAAGACCATCTTTCTTTGTGCATACTCATTGGTGTCTTGATTTTCTTCATGCTATGTAATGGGGTCAGCGAACATTCTTTTGGTGTATCACATATTTTATCTGTATGGCCCTATCATAAACAGTGAACAAGATGGTTCATTAGATTGAATCCAGTAAAACCCGAATTTTTTCTTCATTGCTTCTGGCAACTGGTTGATGATAACTATTAATGGTGCTGCAGCTTAACCAAAATCTGTCTCATGTGGGCTATTCACATATCCAGATTTTGTTCAGCTGCAAGAATAATTTGGTTTAAATTTTGCTCATTAAATGTCTTTATTCTAGAGTTTGTAATTTTCCTTCAAGCTACAGTTTCTACACAATGGGTAGTTCATAATTTGAGTGAATCATTCTTGACACATGTGATTTCATTATGAACACCAGTAGCTTTAAGAGTGTGTAGTTCAACTAATCATACAATGATATTCATTAACCAGTAGCATTTTCTCAGAACATTCTCTTTCCTGGAACACATACATAGAAATACTATTGAGATGCCAATAAACACATTCAGCCAGACCCAGTCATACAGTGGCGTTGTTCAGTGCCTCAGGGTTGCTTCAAATTAGGTATAACATCCTTTGAAACAATTAATTAATTTTTTTATTTATTGAAATGCTAAGAAAAATACAAGGAGGGTTCCACCTATCTAACCGAGGCCATTCTTATGTTATTCCCCAAAAATACAATTAAAAACATTACAATAATTTTTTTAAATTATAAACTGATCATAATTATTCTTATTCTAATTCTTAAAACAAAACAAAATAAAATAGGGTATGCCTATCTAACACCTGCTATTCTATGCTAACCTCTATGCTAATCTTTGGTTCATTAGTAGTTCCCTGCTAGAATTCCAAAAGACATACATTTGGTCACGACTTCAAATAGCTGTTTTTAAAATTAACTTAGAATTCAGCCCAGGTTCTTAGCCAATTATATTCAAATTTACAAATACCTTCGACACAAATAGTGATTGTCTCTTAAAAGTGAAAAAATAGATAGAAACTACCATAACCAAATGTGTTTCTTCTCTTCTCACAGTGCATTTCCACTTTTCACTTTATAACGTCCTACATTTCTACTACTCATACTAAAAATTTCAATTATAGTTATTTTTCTATTTAAATCATTTCTGATTTATAAGTTCATTTCACCAGAGTTCAGCTCCTTTACACTCGAATATTGTGTGTTCAATATCTTCATTTTTACCACAAATGGGACATTGATTCTGTGGAAAGCCATTTCTTATTCCTTTTACCCTCCATACACTGCTCTTACACATGCAATACTCTCTCATAATCGTTATTTACTTTTATAAATATATATGTCCCTTTTCCAAATATTTTTTATTGAATTATAAAATACTAGAGATCATTTTCCTGCTGTCTGGCTTGACAGTTTTTGTAAATATCTTCAAGTCTCCTTCTTGCTAGTTTCTAAAACTCCATATTCTTTATTTTCTCTCCTACATATTTCTCCAACCCATCACTATCCAAGTTATTTCTAAAACAGTCCATTTATTATTCCTTAAACTGTTATCTTTATATTCTAAGCATTGTCTTAACAAATTACTTTCTTCTGAATTCAGGAAAGAAGATTGTGCTTGTGAAATTGTTTAATGTAATAAAAGAAGGTGGAATGATTCCACAGAACTGGAAATGGGGGGGGGGGGGAATTTACAAGGGAAAAGGAGATGAAAATGTCCTGAGAATTATAGAGGTTTCAGTCTGTTGTTTTATGATTGGGAAAGTATGAATGAATACTGTTATTTCTACATAATTCTCTTACACTAACTTTGTACATTATATAATATGCTTGGAATGCTTGTTATTTAGGATCAATGCTTTAACTTCCTGGTTGTATATGCATTAGATTCTACTGCCCACTCTACTCATTCCATTCTGATGTAATTGACCTCTCCCTTTACTTTATATCTGATCCATGTTTCATCAATCTTACAATATAAATCTTTAAAATCACCAATAATCCCTCTCTAAGTACTTATTTTCTATTTCTTTCAAATAAATCCATCTAGTTTCGCCTTTGCTCTCGTAACCCTTTTAACTGATCATGAATTTTGTTCACTCTCTATTTCGATCAAATTGACAATGACACCACACTCAAACCTCTTGACCAATGATCAGCTGATTCTCCCCATTCACTTCTCACCACCATATCATTTATCCTACTCAGCTGTTTCACACTTACTAAGGTCATTGACATGTTCTTTGCTATAGAATCCTCCCTTGCCAGATTCAGGTTGTCCCCCTTTCTTCCCTTCTCTTCCCCTCCATTCCTTGTTCCTTAATTCTGCTCTTAATTTCTCATTCCTTTTTATCATAGTCATTTTCAATAAAATTTTTTTGCCTGTTAATGTCCCAGTTTTGCCTAATATTTTCCATTTTATATTCATTGTGGCTAATTTAATATTGACCTTGCTCTCTTGCTCCTTTGTCCAATTCTCCATGCATCTCTAATTTCCCATCCCTCCAATTTGTAGCACAATATTCCTTCCATCCTTCTCACTTCTTCCCATGTCTTTTTCTCTCTTCTTTCTTCCACTCCAAAGAGATGGGGAAAGTATATACTGGTGTGCTAGTTAAATGGTCACAAGATTTGGATGGAGAAAGAAGGAAAGATATCTGCATTACAGACTGTATTCAGGAGGGGAAGATCCACCATAGATAATATTTCATAATAAGAAAAATTGTAGATTAAATTGAGTAATAGGGGACTAGTAGGGAGTGTATAGCATTAGTACAGAGATTGTATAAGGTAAATATGTATTAGATATGTAGAAAATAAAATAACTGGGTGGATACCTAATAATATAGGGCTAATACAGGGATGCAAACTAAGCCCAATATTATTCAATCTATTTATAGACAACTTATTAAAGGAAATAGGAAAGGAGAAAACATATTGCCCAATAATTAATAGTAAAGATGCCAGGATTATTGTTTTAGATTTAGTAGCAATAGCAATAACAAGCAGAGAGTTAAGTAAATCAATAGAAGTATTGTAAAAAATGGGGCTTAAAAATAAATCAAAATAAATAAAAAATTATGGTGTACAAGAAAGAGAGTAAACTCAAAAGATATGAGAAATGGTGACTGGAGGATAATGACAAAGTAGTAAAGAGATTGGATTATTTAGAAGTTAGCTAAATAATAATGAAAGATGAACAGAGCAGGGAAGGAATGTATTAGGAAAGGGAAAATTAACTATTAATATAATAAGAACCTAAATATTGTACTTACAAAACTGTTGACAATGGAGTGGTAATATATCCTAAACTTAGGTATTCATTTTTTTACACTAAACTCCACATACATAAAAGTAAGACACCTTTTGTCAACTTTTCTAGCAGAGTTATTCATGAGTTCATTTGAAACACACATCACAAAAACCTTCCCTTTAATTTTCAAGTCATGGTATAGGCATGTGGATGACTTTTTGCAATAATACCGAAGAAACAGTAAATAGATGCCTTGAAATTTCTTAATTTGCTACATGAATCTATACAATTTACCATAGAAGAAGAAAGAAATAGTTGGCTACCATTTTTACATTTAAAAATTATAAGAAATGGAGATTATTTGAATTTTGGAATTCACAGAAAAAAAGCACATATAGAAAACTACATAAAAAATGAGAGTTATAACTCCATTCCACAAAAGTATGCAGTATTTCACAGTTTGGCACACGATTGATGAATATTCTACTCACAAATATAGCTATAATCAATGGTTTCAACAAAGACGCAATGATAAAAATTATCAATAAATCTAAAAGACAAAAAGGGATAAGGGAAGTTTCTACACTGAAGAAACACAAAAGAAGGATACAAATTCAAAAGTTTCACCTACCATCCAATTTACCACAAGTTCAAGAAAATTTTAAAAGAACATGGGATAATGTTAGTCCCAAAAAACAGATACAACATCAAGAATTTATAGGTTGCACAGTAAAAGACTCCATACAAACAGAACAGAAATCAGGAATAATAAAAGTACAGATTGTGAGCAGAGCTACATAGGCAAAACAAAGAGAAATTTGGAAGTTCGGAGGAAAGAAATATTTTAGGAATATTCAGTTTAAGCAGGTGGATAAATCAGCAGTAACAGCTCACTTTTGGACCAAAAACCATGAAATAAAACCGGAAATTAAATTGCTGAAACATCTTCACAATCTATTGGAGTTATCCATTTGGGAAAAAAATGTTATATTAAATAGAGAAAACCTAAAGAATTTCGAATTTCCTCCTATGAATGAACTCAGCAATTTCCTACTTCAACCAACAGAGGCCACCACAGAAACATCCGGGTGTCGAGCCATCGAGCGGTTCGGTGAGCAATTGAAGATGGGTGAGATTCTGCCGAAATGCATCTTACTTTTATGTAAGTGAGTGGAGTTTAGTGTAAAAAAATTAATACCTAAGTTTAGGTTATAAGAACCTGTTTAAAGAAGATTCCAAGTATGAGTGTAACTCCATATAATTTATTCAGTGATGGTTGAATGATATATGGGGTTGAAATGTGGAATACAGAGAAAAGGTAGGAGTATATTGACCATATTCACAGAGCATTTTGTAAAATAGTGTTGGGATTACTGAGGGCAATTCCAAATGGGGTGGCATTGGATGTATTGGGAAGAGTTGGTAGGAAAAACATAGTAGTTAAGTGCATTTTGAAATATTGGTATAAGGTAGCATCAAGGGAAGAAGGAGACATAGTCAAAGACTGTTTACAGATACAAGAAAAAGTTAAAGGGCAAAGAAATTGGTTAGCTCAACTAAAGAGAATAGCCCAAGAGGATGGAATAGGTGAATTGGAGGAACAACAATTAATGAATAGATGAGGACTATGGAATAAAGTGAAGCAAAGAGTAGATGATATTTGAAAGCAAGAAATATGGAGTAGTTTACAAGACAAGAGTACCTTGAAACACTATAGGAAATTTAAGAAAGAATGGGGTCAAGAAAAATGTGAAGATGTTTATAACATAAGGGATTTGCTGGGGGTAGAAGAGATATATTACAGTTAAGTGGATTAAAAGTGAATAAGAAAGAGTGTCCACTTCATGAAAAAATAGAGAAGGATTTTCTTCGGTTAGTTGAATGTTCACAAAACTAAAGAATGGAATGGTTAAGTAAAGTGAACAATTTACAGGTAGCAATTGTGATACTAAAATTTTTGGAACTGATAACAAGGAGTTTTTGAGAAAATTTGGAGATTATATAGGAAGAATAAGAGAGAAATAGCGGTAAAGAGTGATTAAAGTTTGGAATGAATATATCTATGAAGATAAGGAAGTATCTAAGGAAAGTAGAATCTAATACATTTAAGTGTAAAAGATCCCAAAAATATGTACTCTAGGAACAATGATAAAAAATGTAAAAGCATTTGTTAAACTTTTTGAGAGGGTGAAAAAAATTTAAAGTCAATATTTAAGAGCCCTGTTACTCTTTCCATTTCAATTTGAGCTACTTCCTTTGCAGCTAACATTTGGTAGACTTAAAATTTTCCTACAAAACAACCTATGTACACATCTACAATTTCTCATCCTTCATCCAGTCCCCCATACTTCAATATTATATAATATTTTGGCTTAACACCATGTTGTAAATTATTTCTAACCTCTTGACATTTATATTAGTTACTCTATATTTACACCCTCTAACACCTACCATAGCTCCTTTTCCTTTGTCAAAGCTAAATTTTTTGCTTCTCACATTTTCCACCTCCATCTGTTTTAACTCCTAAATAGATACATTCTCAAACTATCTTATCTTATCTTCTTTCCTCCTCTCGTTCATGTTTGCTCAATCTTCAATCCGTGTCTTCTCTTGATTTTTTGTTTGTTTTTTTTTTTTTTATTGATTTATTTATGGACGCTCTTTAACATCTGAGGTCATCAGCATCCCATTCAACTCAGGGCGTGAAACGGCCGACAAATTTTGCTCAGAGGCCTCTTCTTTCAGGCTTGAGGTTCTTTTTCGTGCCATAAATGTACGACACGGGACCCACGGCTTTACTTCCCTTCTGAAGGAAGCCATACTTAGGATTTTTACGCCCGAAAAAATCCATCGATCCTCGCCAGGTTCGAACCCGTCACCTTGGGTTTAGGAGTCAAGTATGGTTACCACTACACTACCAGGACTGGCAGAGTTAGTAGTGTGGTGGTATTCTTGATCAATTTCTTCTTTAGGAATCTATTAAGTTTTTTGTTTACTAAATTTTTGTTAAAACCATTAATAATGGCAATCTCCTGTATCTTCTCAAATTCTTTTTTGCACTCCTCTTTACTAATTGGTAAATTCACCAGTCTATATGTTAAGCTGTTGAAAATTGAGTACTTGTGCGCTATGGGATTAAACCCATTTGATTTTATATAGTTATCTGGTGAGCATCCTTTCTATATATTCCAAATTCTAAATTTCTATGATTCTTATTAATTTTTATACCTAAAAACGGCAACATTCCCTTTGTTTCTGTTTCCAGTGTGAAGGATATATTCCTATCTTGTATACTTAAAAGCTTCAAAGCCTCTTCAACAAATTCTTTTTTCAATATACTAAAAATGTCATCAATGTATCTGTACCAGCATTTAAAATAATGTGGGAAGGTGGAAATTATTTGAGTTTCAAATGTACTCATAAATAAATCTGCCAGAAAGGGGGACAAAGGATTTCCCATTATGAGTCCTGTTTTCTGTTTATAGAATTCTCCTGCAAATGTAAAATAGGACTGGTTTATACAAATGTTAGTAAGGTGGACGTATTCTTTCAAGTTTCATTAATTCCTATCTCCTTTAACCAATCATTCAAAAAGGATAAAAGCTTGTCAGTTGGAATACTCGGGAACAAAGATACTAAAATAGCAGAGGGCAGAACTTTAAAATCTTTTATTTTTTCTATTAACTGGAACGAGTTTTTTATGCTTCTACTTTGAAACCTTGGTAGAACTGTAAATCTGTGTGTAAGCCATTTTGCTAAAAAATATGTAGGAATATTTATATTATTAATGGGTCTCATGCCCTTCCCAGGTTTATGGATTTTAGGTAACCCATGTATTCTGGCTATATTAGGATTGTTTTGTTTTAAACTACGTTTTTGTATATCTGGTATTATAGTGCAAATCTGTATCTTCATTCAATGTTTTTGTGCATCCTTTCAATGGGTCAAATTTGACATGGGCATATTCTTGTTTGTTTAACAACTCTAACATTCTGTCAGTGTAATCATCTTTGTCCAATATTACTATTTTATTCCCTTTATCAGCCTGTTTGTAAAAAACTCCTTTTCCTTTAAGTAATGTAATAATGTTACTGTAATTTTGAATTCTATTTGGTTTCATTTTGTTAATTCTTTTAAGAGCATCCTCTGGTTTTATTCTAATCTTTTCTTTCTCTTTATTAGTTAACCCTTCCATGGCAATTTCCAGATCAGTGTAATCTTCAATGTTATTGGAGAAGTTTACACCAGTTTTAAAACCCATATTGAGTGTAGATAACTCTTCTTTATTAAAACTTGTGATAAATTCACCACATTATTCTGTTTCTGTATTGTTTTTTCACTAGTTTTCTGCAAATTTTTCAATTTCTCAAATTTCTTTTTCTGAATATTTACTCTTTCCTTTACTCTGATTTTTATATGCTCTAGTGCATTCCTTATTAAGTTGTCCCAAATGACATAACCTAACTTTTAGGTCATTCTCAAGTATATGCCATATAATTTCAAATCTATGTCGGCTAATGTAGCGCAATGTGTTGCTTTCTCCTTATGGGTTACTTTCTTTTCAACTGTTAATTGTTCCTTACTGTTATAGTTAAATAGTATATAGTTAAATATAACTATTTTCATAACTAACTTTGGGCAATTGTGATGTTTAAGACACAAATTTAAAAAATGTATGTCTGCATTAATCAGTCTACTTTTTCCTTTAAGTTTTATGTAGTATTTAACATCCTTCTTCAAGTTATAAAAGTTGTGGTTAAAATCTCTCATATGTAAATCTTCCATTTTCTTATTTGGTAAACGAGTCAGTTTCTCCTAGTCTGTTCCTATGTGGTTTGAAAACGTTCATAAGTCATTTAAGTAGGTTAAGTAAGTAAGTTAAGCATAAGAGTGTGTTAGACGACAGATTAGATATAATTTACATTTAACAAGCTTAACTGTTTTGAGTTCCAACAGAATTTATTAAAATGTTTTATTTTTTGAAAGTTCTTAACTGAAATAGGTACTGAGTATTGAAATAACCATGGAAATATTGATTACTAAACAACGTAATCTTGTATTTCCACTTGATTTTCTCTATCAATCAATTTTTTTTATGTTTCTAATCCTGTGGAATAAAGTTTGTGAGAATGCCCAGTCTAATTTTACACAATTCTTCAATCTATAATTACAAACTGTCAAAAATTAAATGTATTAATATTTCTTTTGGGACTTTGATTTAAACATGTATTCCTCAAATTTTTTGAGCAGTGTATATTGGGTGGATAATTGCTTTCCTCCAATATTCTGGTACAAGTCCCCTTACAATAATCAAATTAAACAAATCTGTTCAAGTCTTGACTCTGTTATCATTGCCACATCAATTGTTGTGAAATTCCATTGGAATGCAAGCTATTCCGGTTGCTTTGTTTATTTTCATTAATTTCACTTATTATGCTACTTCATCTCTAACTTCACCATTCAGAATTTCTTCAAGCTATTTCTAATTGCCAGATCTAACCTAGGTTTAGATCTGATTACCGAATAAGGTTTTAAAATATTCTAGCCATTCTATTGCGTCTGTATTAGGTTGAGATACATGTTTATTATAAGTTGATTTTATAGCCATCCATGCCTTATTAAAATTATTTTCATTAAAACTCCTAATTAGAGTAACATTATGACCATCTCCTTGGTCTAGTGGTTAGCATTGCTGACTGCTGGCCAGAAGGCCCAGGTTTGATTCCCAGTACCTACTTAGGAATTTTTCTAAGTTAGGGAAGTCTGGAATGGGGTCCACCCAGCCTCATGAGGACATTTGGGAAGCTGCCTCATAGAGAAGCTGCATAAATAGGCGATCTCTGGGCTGTCGGTATGTTGACCACATGCCCCCTATACTGCCTTCTATCAATGAATTTGTAAGATGGAGGTAGAGGAAGCAGAGGTTACTGTGGTAGGCCATGGCTCGCCTCAGGCTGTAGCGCCAAATGAGTTCATTTTTCCTTCTGTGATCAGCTTTTTTTTGTTCTAGTAATACATTGTAAAAATGTCTGTCATGCAAGTATTCTTCTTTTCATTCTTCATTTCCTAGTTCTCTCCATTTAACCAGTATTTTTTTCACTAATCTTTTTGTTGCTTTACATTCTTCATCAAACCAATCTTCCCCTTTTTTATGGACCTTCTTTTCCATTCGCATCCCTGTTCCTGCCTTATGTATTAAACCATTAATGATATTAATTGCTTTTTTATGTTATATTCCTTTAACATTGAACTTATATTCTGAAAATTTGCCCAAATTTGAAATTAGTGTTTGCTTAAATTTATTACTTTGCTCAACCTTCCATTTAAATCTAATATAGTCTCTGCTGTGTTATTTTCATTCTTCTAGATTGTGAGTTGCTCAGTCTGATTGTATTTTAATATCTACTATCAAAGAGAAATGACCACTGCTTGAACTTAAATTAAGTACTTTAAAATTGCTAAAGATATCTGGATGCTTTGGCCAACTCCTATGCGGTTAGCTGGTACATTCTCCCTGTAGTTATCCCATTGGAACCAATTTGGAAAGAATGAAATTCCCTTGCATGGAGATTTTTTTTTTTTTTGATTCGTTTTATTTAAGGACACTCTTTAACGGCTCAGAATATCAGCGTCCTATTCAATTCCGGGCGTGAAATGGTCGACAAATTTTGTTCAGAGGCCTCTTCTTTCAGGCATGAGGTTCTTTTTTGTGCCGTAAATGTACAACACGGGATCCACGGCTTTACTTCCCTTCCAAAGGAAGCCATGCTTAGGATTTTTACGATCCTGGCCAGGTTTGAACCTGCAACCTTGGGTTTAGAAGGCAAGTATGGTTACCACTACACGACCAGGACCGACCCTCACGTGGAGAGAATCTGATTTCATAGGTTAAGAGAAGGATGTAACTAGCCCAGATGGGTGTAAGGATATTTTACCTTCATATTTAACAGCATCTGTTGAGAGAATACATCCCATCTGCCGTGCATTGTCATAGGTACATGTCACAAAAGCAGTCATTTTGTCAAAATGTATATCTTGATCTGGGAATGATTTTAATACAATGTAAAATAATTTCTTTGAAAGCTGATTATGGTTTGGTTGTTAAATCTTCAATTGACACAGGGAGGGAGGTATGAAACTAATGAGTTCCAGTAATGGCAACTGCTTCATCAAATCGCACTTGTAAAAATCTCTTGTTTCCAAGTAATCTTCATTTGTAGTATACAAAAAAGTTATTATAGGGATTGAAATAGTAGAAATTTTCACAGTGAAATATATAACAAATTATTTATGAAGAAATCACTCAAATTTCACTAATTTTAAGAATTTAAAATTATTGAGTCGAATTTGTAACACTTACATCACTAATGTTTTAAAAAAGGAAAACTAAGTTTCTTGAGCTAATCGCTCCCATCTTCAGTTCCAGATCAACTGCCAGCTTTGTTTTTCATGGTGGTTTGGTTTGTCTCTGGTGATGGTTGGATAGTGGTGGTTTTTCCAATGTAGATTTTTTCACATTCTGCACAATTTATTTTATAACTACCTGCTTTTTCCTCATGTAGAATACTCTCATTAACATTGTCAATTAGGAGATTTTTAACATTAAATCTGTTTACAGGTGCTAATTGATATTAAAATCTTTAAGAATATTCTGAAAATTTTTGTAGCCCATGGATGATATGAAATTTTTTAAAAAATTAACTAATCTTTTCTTGCTGAAAGTGTTGTGGTTTCTTTGATAAGTTTTTGCCTCTTGAATTTCTGTACTTTTTTGTGTGCTAGTTCCTTTTAAAAACCATTTTTAACCATTGTTCTTTCTATTTGTTTGTGTTCTTTAAAGTATTCTTCTTTGCTAATTTTTAGGTTAACTAGCCAATGTGTTAAGCTGTTGATAACTGCATGTTTGTGCAATGTGGTATTAAAACCATCAGCTTTGTTGTGATTGTCTGCATCTGTGTTCTTTCTGTATATTCCAAATTCCAGGCTGATGTTTCATTATTTTCAAGTCCAATAATGGTAACATGTTACCATTCTTTCATAGAATTCAGTGAGCATTTCACTTCCACTACCAATAATTCTGTCTTTACTTTTTCTAAAGATATCCCTTTTAAGCCATTATTTTGTCACTTACCCAATCATTTCCGAATTCCACATAACTCTCCCTTATTGTAGGCAATATTAAAATCTTCCATTATTATAACATTTGCATTCGAGTACTTGTTCCGTAATCTCACTATATCACTTTCAACTGTTTGAGTATGTAAGGATTATGAAACTATGAAGAGGGGTGGGATTATAAACTATACCTAATCGCATTACTTTTTCATCTATTTGTTTATCTTCCATTATAACCCTAAAAACATTTTTACCTAGCCCAGTTAAGCAGGCATAAATTTTATCTTTTATAAAAAAAATATGTGTTTTCAAAAGTTGTGTGTTTCTGAACTTGGCTTTATGCACAAACCAATTTTCAGTTTTTTTTAAACATAAAACTGACCATATCTTGAGAACCTGTGGTGATATTTCATTTTTTATGGTTGTTATTAATTTGTTTATGGATTGTAATTCTGTAATGTTGCATGAGAAGGTTCACTAGAAGGAATGGGGATTCCCAATTCAGTTACCATATCACTTGCAACCAAGGAGAGATTTGGGTATTTCCCTGGTAATCGGAAACCGTCCCATTGTTTCTAAGAGGAAGGTAATTCATGATACAGTGAAACCTCTCCACACACACGCACACACGCACTTAATTTAAAAGAAATGACATATATTGCATATTAATGCTCAATAGGTAAAATAAGCTTAACTTTAAATGCTTATTGGAACTTGTACACATAAGCTAATCATATAATTAAGATTATTATATGATTGAGTCCAACGATACACTCTTATTGGCTCCACTTGTGTAAATATACATGTTTTGCAGACCATTGCCAGCATCATGGTTGGCTAGCGTATTTCTTCTAATAGTAATAGTTGCAATGCTTCCTCCATTGTTAAGCACCTTAAGCATAAAAATCTTAAAATTTTGAAAATGAAAGTGTATTATAGCAGAATAATTATATATTTACTCATCATATGTGTATTTCACCATATTTTCCTAACATAGTTGTGCTTACGAATGAAGTTATAGTATTATAACTTATTATATATTAATATTAATATAGTATTAATATTAATTCCGTGCAATAACATACATATTTTTAGCCATATATCTGATAATTAAAACTAATTGTGGTTTAAATGACTGTTGTATCTTTCTTAGTTCTTATTAGGAAATATGCTGTTTTTTAACTTAAAATAAAACCTCTAAGTTATAAGTGATTCAGCATTATTATTTCCTAATTTATTTTTAAAATTTTGGTTTCTTTGTGGCTACCCTATATATCTAAAGAAATGGCATAAGAAAAATTCTGTAAAAATTATGAAAAAAATTTTAACAAGTACCATCAATTTCTGAGTTTTATCATTTTCTTTTTTTTTAATTTTTGTTCTTTCTCTCTCTCAGGGGAAATTGACTGTTTAGCAGGCAGATATAATTTGGCATGGAGTAATTGTTAAGGAATCACTGTAATTTAATTTTTAACAATGATTAAACATAAAATATTTTGATTGATGCAATTTTTTATTTTTCTGTTTGAAATGTTTTATTGGATAAATGTATGTCAATTTAATTCAATCTCTAGACAATTAATTGTTTATAAGACTGGGCTAATCAATGAGAAATTTATTTTGCTGATGGGAAGTTACTGCATAATGGCTTCACCACCTGTTAAAAATCATACCACATGATTACAGCATGTATTTTTGTTTCTTGCATCATTTATTGGTTATAAATAGTAATTAATATTTTACTCACCATTATAATAGATACTTGAAATGCCTGCCCTTCTGTGAGATATGCTTGAATCATTTTGAAAAGATTTTGAGACACTCACTGTAATCCATCCTCCCAAATGTTGTAAACTGCCTCCCAGATATTTTGTTTCAGATACAGTAGTTGTTTTATGTTGATGGAGATGCATCAGTTAGTGGTTTTATAGACACTCCTGACATAACCCAGCTTGGGCTAATTGTATTGAAGATTGAGGAGAAATATCTAATTAATAGTCTTTTTCATCCAGCTTCCCCTGAGTTAAAATCTAGTTTTTTTGTTTGCTTCTTGTCAGTGAAAATGCCTTCAAGATCGCCGGCTGATGAATTTTTTTCAGGCTTAAAAATCCTAAGTATATGGCTTCCTTCTGAAGGGAAGTAAGTTGTGGTTCTCATGTAGATTTATGGAACATAAAAGAACCTTAAGCCTGAAAGAACAGAAAATTTATTCACCTTTTCACGTCCTAAATTGAATGGAATGTTGATGTTAAATAGCATCCATAAATAAACCAAATCAATAATTTTGTACATAACCGTAAATAAATATTTTTTGTTCTTGTGTATATCTTACTCTCAGCATACTCCACAATGCCCAAATACACAGTACAAAGTCTAACACATTTTACTACAGAAATGTAACCTGAAACAGTTGGCATGATAAATATGACTGACAAAGCTTAATAACTGTGTTGCAGAACTTTAACTTCAATCTCAATGAGAATCATGTGCCCACTGAAAGTCAGCTAGTTTATACCAGTATATTCAAACTACAGTTGTGTAGCAGAATGAGGGTATATACATATATATGCACTATCTTATGAATACACTAATGAGTTAAACTTTGTTTTAGCGCTGGCTAGACCCAACTAAGCCTGTGAAGAAGCAAATACGAGGTAAGCAGAATTGAGTTTTTACATTAATTAGGACTTTTTCAAATGGAACAGAAAACTTAAAAAGTGGATATTTCTGCTTCAGGTGGTCAGCTGTATTTTCGAGTGAAATTTTATGTCACAGACCCTAGCAAACTACAGGAGGAGTATACACGCTACCACTTCTACTTGCAAATCCGTAGGGATATTCTGCAGGGTCGTCTCCAACTCCCAGCCAGCACCGCTTGTTTGCTAGCAAGCTATACCGTCCAGTGTATGTTATCAGTTTATTTTTAAATGTTAAGAGATTAAGGTACTACTATTTTAAAAATAAGTTGGGCAATGGTTTTTAGATGACAAAAAGCTGTTTTCTATAATAACAATAGAATATATTAAACAGTACCCTAATGGTGGGTATTAAGATTAAAGTAACATGTAATAATTAAAAACTAGATAATTAAGAATATATGTAATAATTATTTATTTTAGATACAAGATGTCTCATTTTAGTCTGAAGATACAGTATTTTGCAATTTATCATATGATCTTTTAACTTAATGTTATGTATTCATATTTGAAATTAATTTGTTATGAATAGGTAAAAGTTTAATATAAATAATTAACAGCTATGATTATTCATTATAATAACTAACATGTTGCTATATATTTATAGTGTATAGTTTATATTATAAAGCTTTAGTTATAAACTTTGATTACTCATGCAATGCTTAATATCTGAGCTACTAGGCATACTGCAGATAGTCTTTGCTTCCATATATCACTTTCAACTCAAAGACTATCACTTTCTATATCTGTTTCGTGTTTCACACCACATGTTCATTTGCAAATATTTCATAAATGTTCCATTGGGAACTCTGTGCTGTTGACACTCTTGCATTTTGGTTTTGTGTGTTTTCAGATGAAAGGTAGACATATCAATGGGTAGTTGTTTTATTTATTAATCTGCAGTTTCAGTAAACTATTTTTGAAGTTCTGAAGTATCCTTTCTGTACATTGCTGTTTATGATTATTTTCTGGCAACTAAAGATTTTTCCTATTAGAGTTTATTAAATATGTTTACACCAACTCCACTTACATAAACATTAGAAAATGTTTCTGGGAGCAATCGTTCCCATCATTAGCTGTTGACAAACTACTCATTGTGGTGACTGAATCCCAAGATGTTTCTGTGGTGGTCTCTGATGGTTTGAATAGGTATTTGCTGAGTTCATCTGTGGGTGAAACATCAAAATTAAGTTATTCCTATTTTTCAGGACGAACATTTTTTCTCAAGTAGATAGCTCTCTGTTGGATTATGAAGTTCTTTCAGTAGCTTAGCCTCTGGTTTAATTTTGTGATTTTAGGTCCAAAAGTGAGCTGCAACTACTGATTTATCGATTTGTTTAAAACAAATATTCTAAAGTGTTCCTTTCTCCAAATTTCTAAATTTCTCTTCATTTTTCCTGATGTATTTTTTATTACAATGTGCATGTTCAATTTTATAAATTCCTTATTTCTGTTCTATTGGTATGGTGTCTTTTATTCTGGAACCTAGTAAATTTTTAATGTTTTATTTGTTCTATAGGGCTAACTTATGCCATGGTTTTTTTAATATTGTTGAATTAATTACGGTAAGTTGAATGATATGTGAAACTTTCAAATTTGTACTTCTCCTTGACTTTCAGTGTCAAAACTCTCTTATAGATTTTGTCTTTTAAATTTATTCATAATTTTTATTATTGTTAGTTGAAACTGATAATTTTTATTATTGTTGAAACCATGATTATTGGTGTATTAATTATCTGTTGGTTCTGTTTTGTACTCTGTTTATGTGAGTTGAATGTTAATTATTCTGTGTACCAAGCTGCAGAACACTGCATATTTGTGTGGAATAGGGTTATGATCATTATTATTAAGTAATTTTGTATGTGCCTGTTTTCTATGGATTGGAAAGTTAAGTCTCTCTGCATTTCTTATAATTTTTAAATCTAGGAATGGGAGCCACCCCTTTTCTCCTCTTTCTTGGAGAAAATATATGGTGTGCTTGTATACAGATGTCCTGTAAATAATTCAACATCTGAATGTGATTTTTGGACTATACTTATGATGTCAGTTTATGATAACTTCAGTAGTTTCACAAAAGATGAAGCAATTACACACATGACAAATGATAACTGGATGCATTGGTTTACATTATTTTGCTGGATTGTATAAGGACTATCATTTAAGAATAGGTGAAATGTGATCTTAATCTCTGGCTGACCGGTCAATCAAGATTTCTTATAAACTGACTTTTCATTAACAAACTAAAAGAAATAGACTCCTCTGTGATTCATTTATTAGGAAGTGTGCAGAGAACTACATTAGAAATACTGCATTACTCATTAATGACTTTCAGGATTTTAGGATAACTGTCTATTCAAAGTTGAAAACCTCCAAAAATTGCCTCAAAATTGTCACAAACCTATTATTATGATAAATGCCATTGCATACATTACTACAGGATGTGGAAGGAGCGAATTGTTAACATTGAAATATTTATGTCGTCTAGCTATTTTTCATAGGTCTGGCATAATTTAACAAGGATTATTGGTTCACTTCACTTCCATTAGCAGACATTGTGTTATGTCAGTATAATCTATCTTTGGTTGAAGAGATACGGGAGAACTTCTGCCTTCATTATTACCTTCTTGCAAGAAAGAAATTTGTGTGCTTCATTTGGCCTTCAGTGACAAAAAAATTTTAATCTAAAATTTCCCCCAAAAAGGCAAAAGTCTTCTCCTCTGATACATATTGTACTACATCAAAGATGGCAGTAAAGTCAGCAAATAGACCAAGATGATTCCCTTTTTACTATGAAACCAAGAGAGGTATTGGCACATTTGACCAGAAAATGTCCTACAAAAGCATGTTCTAATATATTAGTGTATTTAGTGCAAGTTCTTGTAAAGTATGAACTTGTAACTTTCTGTTTGACAAAAGAATGTACAACACTTGTAAAGTAGCTATCAGCTGTCTATATCACACATTGTCACAGTAACTCTGAGTAAAAACATACCACAAGAACTAAGCAATAATAAAGAAAGCAGCAGATATTCCAAAATAAGTAGGAAATATTACAACTTAGGCTCCAAAATATCTTATAAGATGCAGACATGGGACTAGTATGGTATGAGGGAGAAAGATTGGCTAAAGGATTTTGGAAAGAGATAACAATAAGAATTGAGAATGTAGAAAAACAGGAAATATGTGCAAATCTTAACACCAAAAAATCTCTGAAATCACATAGTACACTAAAAAATGTGTGGGGAAGAGAAAGATATATTGAAATTTGTGATAAGGTAGGAAGGGAAGGGTTGGCATGGTTTAGAACAGGAGTATAATATTTAAGTGGATTAAAAAATGGACACACTAAGGGGAAATGTCCTATGTGTGCAGAACCAGATAGTACTTGGCATTGTATACTAGAATGTAAGCAAACCAAGTTTTGGAGGGAACAGTTCCTATTAAGAAAATGGGAAAACCTACCAGATGAAATAAGAAGTAGAAGAATTTTAAATTTAAAATCAGATGAAAACATTAAGGAACTAGGAAAATACATAGGCAAGGTAAGACAAACATGGTTATGGGTGTAAAATACTTAGGAAATGTGCTTGAGAATAAAATTGCCAGATAGTAAAAGAAGAATGAAATGAGTAGGGGAAGGTTATCTAATAGTTATCTAATATTAGTTAAACAGGATCCTTATACCCCATTAACCAGGGTGTTAGCGTGTATAAGGCCCAAAGGAATAAGCAACTCTGAAGGATAGAAATTTGGCCGAATGGGTTTAATTAAAAAACAAGGAAGGTTTAGTATTGTAGGAAATATAACTTAATAGTGTATTGAATATATAAATTACCTTTAATGTTGTGTTTTGTTTTTGGTTGGATCAAAGCCTGGTCCCCAGGATATTCCAGTAGGTGGCTGCTGATGAACCGGGGACTGGGAGACTGAGCCAGTCAAATTGGAATAAATTTTGATTGGATTCGGTGCCTTCTGGAATTGCCGAAGGCACTGTTCCTATTTGTTATATTTAAAAGTAATGTTTCTTTTTTATTTGTATTTATTTTGTATTTTAAAAAAATGTATGTGATGTATGAGAAATAAATACTACTAATACAACTTAAGTAGACTCTTGAATTTCGATATACCAGAAGCAGACAGCATTTTGTATAAGTTCATCAATAGACCACCAGAGCACTCACAGTCACTTGCACCGCCAATTTAGGTTAGTCATTCATGGTTGAAAATTTGAGCAAGGTCTTACAAAACATGTCCCAGTTTTTTTTTTAAAAAACGTTTTACATATGGAACATCAAGAGTGTTTTAATGTATTGACATTATTTTAAGTAGTTTTACTTTTAATCTACCTAAGATTTTAAGATCATTTCACTGTGTTGATTCCTACATTAATCATTAATTTATATTATAACTGCCCAACCTAAATGAGAAAGATGCATTGCGTGCTAATGATCCAAAAGAGAAAAACAAAATCATCTTGTGTAAAATGTATGCTGAATGTGAGATGTCTGCCTGAATTGGTTGTAAATTACTGATTCAAAATTCTCAACATATGTAGAAAATAGTAATTTAGTTGTACTTAACATTTCTACAGTAAAATGTACCTAATAACTGAAAATTTAATAAAACATTTTAGGTTTCTGATTATTAAATTAACATATGCATTCATAGAGTTAAATGTGAGATCCTCTGTATTAATTTCTATATTTTGTTTGTACTTTGGTCATGTAATCCAGTTCTTCAAGGAAACTCATGGTTTCACTCTTGACTTTGCTTCTTCCTCCCTTCCCCCTCTCTCTTATGTTTTTCTTTTACACTACTATTTTGAGCTTTTTTTTCTTTCTAATGTTACATAGATTTCATCTATAGAGACACTTTTATAAGTAACCAGTTCACAAGTCAGCAAGACAGTGGTGCTTATTTTTTTGATTTATTTTATTTACAGACATTATTTAACATCACGGGTTATCAGTGTTGCATTCAATTCAGAGTGTGAAACAGCTGGTAAATTTTGCTCAGAGGTCTCTTCTTTCAAGCTTGAGGTTCTTTTTCGTGCTATAAATGTATGACACGGGATCCACAGCTTTACTTCCCTTCCAAAGGAAGCCATACTTAGGATTTTTACACCCCCAAAAAAATCCATCGATTCTGGCTGGATTTGAACCTGCAATCTTGGGTTTAGAAGGCAAGTATGGTTACCATTACACCATCAGGACTGACAGACAGTAGTGCAACCCTTATGCTATTGCCAGTATTTCTTTCTATAAGCTCAGTGCATTGGTTTACAATTGTAAAAGTTTTGATGTCTGTAGAAGCATAAATAAATCTCTGTTTATTCAGTGGTCCATATCATGTATCCAACCAGCCCTATGGTCTAGTGATCAATATTTACGACTTCTGCTTCTGGGTCCTGGATTTGATTTCTGGGTCTGCCATGGGAATTTTCCTTCAATAGGATGATCCCTATGGCAACCATGTTGAGATTAGTTTAGGTGTTCCTAGGTTTAAGGACTCTCATGTAATGTAATATATCACTCTTCATTGTGGTGCTTTATGGGTGTGCCGATTTCACAAGTTTGCTACATTACAGCTATGACAGGAGAATGCCCACTTGGTTGTTAAAACAAATGGCTGGCATGGGATTAAAAAAAATCATATATTTTTTTAATACAGTGATGTAGAGGCAGGGAAATCTTCAATAATTTTCCCTTATATGTCTGTTTTTTCAATTTTAATAGAATGTCATTGTTATTGGATTTTAAAAAAGAATTAATTATGTATTATATATGTATGTATTATATACATTGATATAGAGGTAGGGGATCTTCAGTAATTTTTCACATTCTCTATTATTTTATATAATCATTTTTTAGGATTATTTCCCTACATTTGCTGATCCTGCATGTGTGATTCTTCCTTAAAGAGGAGGATAAACTGTTCGTCCAGTTCCTCTTTTGATTTGTCTGCATAGCCATATTTTTTTAGCATGACCATTTTTGATTCAGTGATAATAAAACAGGTCATATTATGGTCATATAGCATTTTAGAGAGATGCATTTTTCTGTCCAAATTTGATTTCTTGCATTCTTAAGCATATTCTTTCATTGGGGGTTGTTGCAGATGATTGTAGAATGCACCAAGTTTTTTTTTTTTTGCTTTTATTTTTTCTTCCTTCCATAATGTCTCTTTTTTCTTTTCTATTTGATTGTAGTTATGTTACAAATATGCTAATTAAGATGGCAGTACCCTTAAATCAGAAATCTGTGAAAACAATGGAAATGTTAAGTGTAAAATTTCATCCTCCCTTAATCATGTTTATTAAAATGCATTATTACTGCATTCCTTGAAATTGATATGTTTACTTTTCCAGCGGAGCTTGGTGACTATCACCCTGATGAACATGGTTCTGGTTATCTGTCCAGTCTTCAGCTTATGCCAGGTCAGACAGAAGAAATGGAGAAGAAGATAGCAGAACTGCATAAACTCCATAAGTATGTCTTAGAGATGTTATTTTTGTTACAAGCATTTATAAAATGTGCAGTTTTATCTGCATTTGTAAAAATGGGTGTTAGATTTATATATAGCACAACTATTGTCCTAAGTATTCTACAGTGTTTGTTTTTAATTAAAGTATTCTACCATATGTGCTGCTAATTCTATGCAGTTCCAAAAAGGAGATAAGGAATTGATTTGTAGCTTCCTGAAGTTGAACATAATATTATCTTCTCAGAAAAACAATCCGGTGACACAAATGCTTAAGGCAGAATTCTCAAATAGTTGCATACTAAATTGAAGCATCATCAATCAGATTGTATACACTGCTGGTCATACAAATTGCAATGCTCTATGTTTGTTCATAATAACCATACAGAAATGATATCTTGTCTTTTCATTCTGCTATTTGATAAATCTGTTATGTTCCTTCATGTCTATGTGTTTGTTTTACTGATCTATACTTGTTTCGCTGTGAATGTATTTCGTGAAACACTGGCACCAATTTTTCTGAATTACATCTGCTATTTCAGTATGTCATAATTCTTCTTTAATCAAATTCAAGACACCTACTGGTATTGATGTTGTATTCTCAGTGAATTGTACTCGTTCCTTTTGAGAAAATGAGGGGTTGGTTTAATGCATATACAATGGGTGTTGCAATTTTAATGGCCAGCACTATAGTTAAGGTTTTACTTGATGCCAAGAGTCTAATAAATTGCATAGACTGAAAATTTCTTGTGCGGAATATAAGAATTTAAATGTAATTGGTTGATTTTTCTTTTTATCCAATGTTTAGCATCCTGTCAATATACAACATAGTAGAATATTCCATTTCATTTCCCAGCCATTCCTTATGTTAAGGCCCAGAAGATTGAAGTGAGTTTACTGCATCACTTTAGTGTGCCCTTGATATATTACATTTTGCAGTTATACTGTATATAATACTGTAATATTTAATTATAATATAGCGTAATACTGTAATATTTAATTCTGTAGGCTCCTTGGTGGTCTAGTGACTACCATGATAATCTAGGAGCCTTTGGCTCTTTTTCTGGCACTCATTGCTGTCATTGTTCACTTTAGAATATATAGATTACCTGCATCAAGAGTAAAAGTGCTGCTGTTAGTGACTGAAAGCACTTATGTATTGTTTTTACTTATTGCCAGAGTTTATGGGTAGAACATATAACTACATTTTTGTAATTTTTTTTTTTCAAGAGAATGTTTTAATATACAGATTTACATTTTTTTAGAGGCCAGACACCAGCAGATGCAGAGTTCAACTTCCTGGATCATGCTAAACGTCTTGATATGTATGGTGTGGATCTTCATCGTGCGAGGGTAAGGGTAAGCAACCTGATTACTTGCTTGAGGCATCACATTTTCACATGATAATGTATTTGAATGGTTTAGGTTCTTGCAACAACAATTTTGCATGGGTACTGCTTGGATTAGTAGGATTGCTGTAAAATGTATCTTATCTTCAAAGGCCTACACAGGTTATTTATGCAGCAGTACAAATTAGAGTTGATAAAGAATTACTATAAATGTCCAGAAATTCACACCCTTCCAAAAAAATAAGGAAGAAGAAAAATGTATTCCCATTTTTCACATGAATATTATTATAGTTTTTAAAGGTATTTCCTTTGGTATAGTTGCAGGTATGGTTAAATATTGTACCAAATAAGTTAGCTATATTAGTATTCAGGTTGGATTGGAAACAAAGGGTTTTCTTTTCAGTGCTCCACTAATTATTATCCAGTAAGGCATGTTGTAGGTAGACAAAATAACAAATTCTCATTGTCTATTAAACTTTATTTTATTTAGAGATAAAATAAAATACTGAATTTAAACTTAATTTTATGTCGAAACTAATACAGTGAAGTAATTAATTTATTCTTAATTAGCTAGTGAGTCAATTTAATACTCATATGCTCTTATTTCTTTATATGTTTATCTTTGAAGAGATAAATGATATAGAAATGGAAGTAAAATTATTGAAATTCTTAGATGGGTCGTTGGAGCTGGGAATATTGGAAATAATGTTTATAAAAAAATATGAAGATAAGGTTATAAACTTCAAGATTGGAACAAAGACAGATTAATCCAAAAGTTTATAAAATATCCATGAGAGCTACACCAAGTCCATCCAACCTGCAATGAATCTGGTAGTCGACTCATAACTGATAATAATAATAATTCAATGGTAAGTGGAGCATAAGAGTATTAAATTGACTCACTTAACTAATTAAGAATAAATTACTGAATTTATTTAAGAACTTTTGAAAATAAGACATTTTTAAAAAGTTCTGTTGGAACTTATACAGTGAAGCTTGTTAAATGTACATTATAATTAATCTGTCGTCTAACACACTCTTATGCTTCACTTTTAAATACGGTGGGTCTGGTTTCAAAGAGATATCCTCTCCATCTTCAACCAATTTGACGACTAGTATGAGAAACTAACATATATGAGGACTTGTGGCTCCGTCCTGGTGGTGTTTTTTCTTTATAAACTGGAAATTGGTATTACATTCTCCTATAATGTCGAAATTCATAAGATGATCCCTATGTTTATGAATGTAAATCTTCTCCCATGTGCCCAATTCTGTACGTCCATGTGCTTCTTTTAGTAACTTTATTTCTCTTTTTATGTCGTGATTATCTTTCCAAAAATGGTGTGCCACTGCTGACCTATCAATCTGTTTGTACTTAACATTCCTGAGATGTTCCTTCTACCTTGTTCCTATGTTCCTTTTAGTTTTTCCAACATATATCATATCACTTTCTTTACATGTTATTTTGTAGATGCCTGACTTTTTCTCCTGTGGAATGTTATTAAAACTGTTGTCTACTAAAACATTTTTCAGAGTGTATCTGTTAACAGGTGCCAATTTAATGTTAATATCTTTAAAATTTTTTTGGAATTTATTCATAGCTACTGGATGCTAGGTGAATTTTTTAAAAACTGCTCTCTATTTTTCAGTTAATAGTGCGGTGGTATTCTTAATCAGTTTCTTCTTTAGGTATCTAATAAGTTTTTTGTTTACTAAATTTTTGTTAAAACCATTTATAATGGCAATCTCCTGTATCTTCTCAAATTCTTTTTTGTACTCCTCTGTACTGATTGGTAAATTCACCACCCATGTGTTAAGCTGTTGAAAATTGAGTGCTTGTGAGCTATGGGGTTAAACCCATTCGATTTTATATAAATATGCACACAGATAACTATATAAAATCAAATGGGTTTAACCCCATAGCTCACAAGCACTCAATTTTCAACAGTTTAACACCTGGGTGGTGAATTTACCAATCAGTACAGAGGAGTACAAAAAAGAATTTGAGAAGACAGGAGATTGCCATTATAAATGGTTTTAACAAAAATTTAGTAAACAAAAAACTTAATAGATTCCTAAAGAAGAAACTGATTAAGAATACCACCGCACTATTAACTGAAAAATAGAGAGCAGTTTTTAAAAAATTCACCTAGCATCCAGTAGCTATGAATAAATTCCAAAAAAATTTTAAAGATATTAACATTAAATTGGCACCTGTTAACAGATACACTCTGAAAAATGTTTTAGTGGACAACAGTTTTAATAACATTCCACAGGAGAAAAAGTCAGGCATCTACAAAATAACATGTAAAGAATGTGATATGATATATGTTGGAAAAACTAAAAGGAACATAGGAACAAGATAGAAGGAACATCTCAGGAATGTTAAGTACAAACAGATTGATAGGTCAGCAGTGGCACACCATTTTTGGAAAGATAATCACGACATAAAAAGAGAAATAAAGTTACTAAAAGAAGCACATGGACGTACAGAATTGGGCACATGGGAGAAGATTTACATTCATAAACATAGGGATCATCTTATGAATTTCGACATTATAGGAGAATGTAATACCAATTTCCAGTTTATAAAGAAAAAACACCATCAGGATGGAGCCACAGGTCCTCATACATGTTAGTTTCTCATACCAGTCGTCAAGTTGGTTGAAGATGGAGAGGATATATCTTTGAAACCGGTCCTACTGTATTTAAAAGTAAGTGAAACATAAGAGTGTGTTAGATGACAGATTAATTATAATGTACAACAATACTGAATATTAGCTCATACCATATATATATAAGGCATTTATGGAATGAAACCTCAGCACATATTTTCTAGAGTATTATTTCTAAATAGAACAGTACAGAGTCCATTGTGTTCTAATGTTTTGGAGATGTGCTAGAAACAAATGTCATATTGAGCATAAAATATACCTGATTTTCTCACTGCTGCTTCTCTTCTTTCACAACTACTAACCGCTCTAGAGTTCTGAAATGAACATCTGTAGTATATTCTTGTAGTTGTCACAATTTTATTAATCCACTCTAAGTGCATAGACACAGTTCGTACAATACATGTGAAATTAGCACAGTACATGTAGTGTAACGTTGAAAGTACTTAAACACCCCTGCAAATTGTAGTAAAACACCTATTTAACAGTGATAAAATATTTACTTTAAATAGGATTTACATTAAATACTTTTTCTTTAAAAATTCACAACATAACTCACAAAGCTGTGAATGAACTCTCACAACAAGGAATCACATTTTCATTGTTCATTCTTAAGTTCTTGCAGTGCACAAAAAAAGAGAGAGGCTAAGGTTTTATTGTTATCAAAGTCATGGTGTGCCTCATGCAGCACTTTCGGGCACTTTATATGATCTGAAGTTTACAGAGCATGAGCATCTGTGACATGGGATATGCAACCCCCACTCGAGGTTTTTATATTTTAAAATGAATATAATAGCATATTTCTGGTTTTTTGCATACTTTTCTTTCAATTTAGTCAATATGTCCTTCTCCCAAATTTTAACATTCCGGAGATGCCCATGCTTTAGACCCCTTTTTCTATCAATTATTTTCCTGCTTTTATAGTTTTCTTTTGTTTACTTTTGAGGAAACAATGGATAGAGGTTATACTGTATTTAATTCTAGGGGCAACACCTCATCTTCTATAAAATTATTTACAAATCGGAAACTTTTTATAAGAATAATGATGGAAATAAATAAAACAGTCATTTGTAGGCAGTTTTTCAATAAGTTAGGTTACTACCTTTAACTGTATGTGTGTGTATATATATATTTGTGTAATACTCTGAGATATATATATAGTTAACCCCCAAAAATGCAAACAAGTATTAGTGTAACTTGTAAGAGAGACAGCTTAGCTATTATAAAACACAGAATCAAAGCATATGAAAGGGGATTTGTTCACACTAATTTCCTTCTGTTAAACAACATGAAAACCTGGGAAAATTCAAACATACTATTTTATAAGGGCACCGTATTTACTCACTTATAATGCCCCATTACCTATAACACACACTTTAATTTTCGACAATTGTTGGGAAAAAAAAATATTTGCATAAAACCTTTCAATTGACCAGGGAGCAAGTGCAACTTTCAGCTAATGGTTAAGCCCACTCTTTTGCAACACCTATGAATTGATCATTGGCTACTCTCTTCCCCTTCGTTAGATTTCTCAATGCCCATCCAGCTTTCAAATTCAGTGTTGTGCCTTCCCCATGTAATTTGTAGGTAGTTAGGAAGCACCTAGTACATAAGTAGGTGTGAAAATGAGCAAAGAGATTGAGTTTTATGGTATTCTTCAAGCTAAATGTGTTGGAATATGCTGGAGAAAATGGTGTGAGAGCAGCAAATTGCAAATATGGAGTGCATCCGTGTATGATTTGTTATTGGTGTAACCAGATAGACAAATTATTGAGAGCAAAAATGACATCTAAATCCTTCTGCAAGAAATGGAAATATGAAAATGTGGATGAAAAATACTGGAGTGGTTACAGAAACAAGATATAATGGCAACACAGTAACTCACAAAATGATGAAGTTTAAAGTGCATGAAATGCACAGAACATTTTATGTGCTGGAATGAACTAAAATTGTGGAGGACATCCTGTCCCAGGAACTTCCTTTAGGTTATACCGACAAGGTGATTAAATTTCATCGCTTTGTCACAACACTTCCAGAAGAACACCAAGTTTTGTTTATCTAAATTGGCAATGCTGATCATTTGCCACTGTTCTTTGATATGCTGTCAAATACAACAATCAATGCAGCCAGTGCTGCAAACGTTCTAATAAAAACTATGATATACTGTGATATTAGCAATGAATGCTGATGGCAGAAATTTTCCCCCATATTGCTGCTAAGAAATTTTCCAAGGGGTATACATGTTTGGATCCAAGAGAAAGGTTGGATGGATGAGGAATTAATGATTGAAGACAGTGTGGGAACGTCGACCAGGGGCCCTTCTGAACAGTCTATGCTAGTATTAGTTTCCATGACCACTTAGTGAATGGTGTAAAAAGGCAAATGAATATGACACAGACTAATCTAGCCATCATTTCAGGAAGCCTTCATCAATTTTACAGCCATTACAGGTCTGTAAATAAGCCATTTAAATAATTAAGATCACTGTATGACTGAGATGAACTACACGCTCTTATGGCTCTACTTACTTGCTTAAATTTAGTACATGTTTCATAGACAATCATCTGCATCAGTAGCTAACCATGACTGCTGGATAATTAATTATGCATTGGGGATGTATATTCTGCAGTATGTAGTTTGACTCAATCATACAATGATCATAATTATATGATTAACTTCACTGTACAAGTTTCAATTAGCATTTCAAACCATTTAAAGCTCATGTCAGAAGGTTCTATACTAATTGAATGGTAACAACAAGCACAAAATAACAAAGGGAGACAAGATCAAACAAGTATCTTTTCATGTAATCTGCAAGTGGATTGCAAGGGCATCTGAACTGATCACTGCCTGCATCATCGAGAACAGTTTTAAGAAAATAGGAATTTCTTCTGCTTTGGATGGAATTGAAGACAATCTACTGTGGGGAGAGCTTTGGATGGAACTGAAGACAGTCTAATGTGGGGAGGGGAGGAGGGTGAAAATCCGGACATGGACCAGCCTAGTGACTACGAAAGCAGTAACAATGCCACTGAATGATTTTGAGCATGCTGACACAAAAGATAAGAAGAAATGAATTTTTAATATCTGCTTAAATTTAATTGTTTACTAGAAGTTAGTTGATACAAGAACAAAATATTTCGTATTACAGGCAGTTGCTGCCCAGCCGCATGACAACATAGCAACACCACACAGCCTTGTACATGTCATGTAACCAGTCATCTGTGGTAATGCAGGAGGGGCTCATAAAACAACTGTTTGAATGTATTAATATCATTTTTTGCATAAATGTATTATATATTTAAATATTTGTGTTGATTTAAAGACTGTAAATTTCCTTTTTATGCTTTTGAATCATGCCAACCCAATCTGTATAATGTGAAATTTTCACCAATTATACCCTCCCTTATTTTTGTAGTTTAAAATAAGGGAAAAAAGGGAACGTTATAGGTGAGTAATACGATACCATATAATTGTTTATACTAATTTACTTATTCTATTAAACATTACAAAAACCTGGAAAAATTCAAATATACTACTTTATACAAGTACCTTATAAATAATGTTTTTTTCAAATCTCTATACATTAGTTTTAATATTAAAATGTATTTAATAATTTTAGATAAAATAATTGTCTTTTTGTTAATATTTTCCATTAATTTCATCACTTTTAAGCTAAAGGTGATAATGAATAATATGTAAGATTTCTAAATATAGTTTACCAAACTGCAATACAATTATAAATTTAAATGTAACTATAATATCTTGTAATGTAAACTTTAAAGTCTCCAATATTTGCATTGAACAAACTTAATGTTACCATTTTGGAGCTAGTAGTTTATATGAAGCTAGTTTTTAAATGAAAATGAACTCTTTTCTTATGTAGGATTCAGCAAATAAGGAAATTCAGCTTGGTGTGACATCCATAGGCCTGGTCGTCTTCCAAAATAATGTTCGCATCAACACATTTTCCTGGTCCAAAATAGTTAAAATATCCTTCAAAAGGAAACAGTTTTTTATTCAGCTTCGCAGAGAACCGGTATGTGTAGACATATTCAAATAAAAATTTTAATAGTTTGCCATTATAATTATTTGATATAAAAATATAACAATACTTGTTAAGCAAATAATTCCGTACTATGCAGGTTGAATGAATAAATAGAGATTTTATGCATTTCTTTTTTCCTCTGTTTCTCTAGTCCGAAAGTTATGATACTCTTCTGGGATTTAATATGGTGACATACAGATCTTCCAAAAATCTTTGGAAATCATGTGTTGAACATCATACATTTTTTCGCCTACATTCACCACAAGTCCGAGGCCGGCGCTTTCCACTTACACTGGGATCTAAATTCCATTATTCTGGAAGGACAGAGTTTCAAACAGTTGAGGAAGGCAGACAGCGAGCACGTCTGGAGAGGCATTTCATTCGGTGAGTAATAATTTTAAATGGGGAGGTTTAATTTGTTTTTTTATTTTTTAATTAATTTAATTTATAAAGAATATCTTGCTGTTTAGAAAGTTTCTTAGATGTATTTAATTTAAAAAAAAAATATTGTTATAAAGAGTCTTATAATTGAACTTCATTTGTTATAGCTTTGATTAAATTGATATTATTTGCATGAGAGTTAAATGCTGCTAAATATATTTTTTGTACAACAGGTCTCCAAGTAAAAGATTAATACATCAAGCTGTGCCACCTCCAGTTGAAGAGAAAGCCAAGCTTGTGGTACCTCCTGCTCGTCCACCACGTCCATATGACAACAAAGTCACCTCACTTGGAGCTAGAGAACCTCGCAGAGCTTGGGGTGAAGCAGCCCATCCTTCTGATGAGTGAGTACATTAGCCAGATTGATGCTTCTGTATTTTTAAATTTATACCTCCATGTCACAGTTGTGGCTATTTGTTAGCTAGTTTGTTACATTACAGCTTAGGAAAGAAATCTTTGTGTTTTTTGATTGTGAATTTCTAGAAAATCACTTCTAAGAATTAACCTGATTGAAAAATAAAATCTATTTCTGTGTATTTTGTAGTTCAGAGTATTAATCAAAATCCAGGAGTATGTCTGTAAAGTAAACATATTTTACCCTCAATTAAATGTACTTACGAAGCTGTTGATAATGATGTGGTATATATATAACCAATATACAAAATTTTGTTCACTCTAACTCCATTCATTTACATAAAAATTGGACATATGTTTCGGGAGTGATTCCTCCCTTCTTCAGCCTGTAGACAAACTGTTGTTAGAAATGGCGTATACTTGGTAAGAATTTTCCTCATCCAAGAAATAGTATAGGATTTTCTTAACATACCTAGGTTCTGGTCTCATTTAATGTAAAAATTACCTAACCAGCAATCTGTTATTTTAAAGGCCTAACGCTATTATTATAACTGATTAAATAAATTATTATATTTGTTCTGTGTAAGCATATACAGATTTCAAACTAAGCATGTGTTTCATTAAATTTTAAATTAATTTTGTGTCGGAACTAATACAGTAATGCAATTAATTTATTCTTAATTAACTAGTGTGTCGATTTAACACCCTTATGATCCACTTACCATTGAATTAAACAGCACATATTTCACAGGCTTTTGCCCACATTATCAGCTGTGAGTGCACTCCTTGATTTGTTTGTTGGTTGAATGGGGTTGGCATGGCTCTAATGGACATTTTATGAACTTTTGGATTAATTTGTCTTCTGTTGGGATCTCGAACTTCATAACTTATCTTCATATATTTTTATGAAATTTTTTTCCCATATTCCCAGCTCCAAGGATCTATCTATGAATTCCAATAATTTGACTTCCATTTCTATATCATGTTTTAATTTGGCTTCCATTTATGTCAGTCCTGGTGGTGTAGTGGTAACCATACTTGCCTTCTAAATCCAAAATCGCGAGTTCAAACCCACCGATGAATTTTTTCGGGCGTAAAAAGTGTGACTTCCTTCTGAAGGGAAATAAAGCTGTGGGTCCCTTGTCATACATTTACGGCATGAAAAAGAACCTCAAGCCTGAAAAAAGAGGCCTCTGAGCAAAATTTGTTGGCCATTTCATCCCCTGAATAGAATGGGACGCTGATGACCTCAGATGTTAAAGAGCGTCTGTAAATAAAACAAATCAAATCAACTTCCATTTCTATATCCATTTATCTCTCCAAAAGCGAAGTGCAACCACTGATTTAACTATCTGATTGTACCTGATATTTCTCCATTGTTCATTTAATCTAATTCCAATGCTTCTTTTTGTGTATGTGTTTTTTTTTAACACCCATTTTTACTACTGAGGCACCACAGGTGCTGGGCACTGATGATACATGAAATGAAATGATATATTGGGAAAGGATATTTTTTAAGGAAGAAAACGTTCCACGCCTGGCATTTGCCAGTTTGAAGACTGAGGAAACCCTGGAAAAAACCCCAGTCAGGGAGGACAGTCCTGGTGGGATTTGAACCCCAGACCTCCACTCACTAGTCCATGCCTTAACGACCTGGCCACCCATGGTGGTCTCTTTTTGTGTTCGCAATATATATATTGTTGCATTCTGAAGAATTGAGTTGATATATTCCTGGCTTCTTCTCATCAAGTATTCTTATCATTATTACCAGAGATTATTTAGGCTGAATTTGTTCACTGAGAACAAAGTAATCCCAAACTCTGGAAGTATTTTCTAGAATGTGTATGATAAGTAAATTTCTTGTGAATGGTAGTTTCTTTTTTTGCTGACAATGTTGTAACATGTTTTAACATCTTTTCTTGTTTGAATTTCTTGATTTTCTTGGCTATAACCATTGGTGTTTGCTGTTTGTATTAGATGAGAATGCTCTTCACTGTATTCATACTCATTTATGGGTATGTTAATGAGTCTATGTGCTAAGGTGTTGAGAACTGCATGTTTGTGTTTTATGTTGGTGATGCAGGCAAAAGTCTGTGAAACATGTTCAATGTAATTCAATAGTAAGATGAGCATAAGGGTATCGTATTGACTCACTAGCTAATTAAGAATAAATTTGTTTCATTGTTTGATTTGAATTTAGAATACATGTCCATTATTTAACTCGCAGGTTCAAACCCAGCCAAGATCAATGGATTTTTTGGGCATAAAACTCCTAAGAATGGCTTCCTTTGGAAGGGAAGTAAAGTTATGGGTCCCGTTTCGTACATTTAAGGCACGATAAAGAACTCAAGCCTGAAAGAAGAGGCCTTTGAGCAAAATTTGTCAGCATTTCATGTCCTGAATAGAATGGGACGCTGATAACCTGTGATGTTAAAAAGAATCTATAAATAAATAAACAAACAAATAAAAAAATTCCTTCTTAACTCTCTTTGTGCCATGTGGTAGTGCAGTTTAAATGCCAAAGTCAATCTGGTCGGCTTTTTTAAATCCAATCCAAGATTGCCAGTGCCCATCTCATCTGCTGGCTCAAATTCAATGATACACTTATTTTTATAACAGCCCCTGGTGAGGGAATGCAAGCCCTTGAAAAGTGAAAACTGTGACTTTTGATATTGTTATGAGGAATTTCTGGCTGTTGCAAGGGTGGTATTTATTGGAAAGTTGTGAATCTGCACAACAGAGAAAGAGGTTGCATACAGTGTGCATGCTAAATGTGCAGTATAACACAAGTGTCATAAATATAAATATCTATTTTAAGGCAAATGTAAATATGAAGTGTAGTTAGCAGAAAGCACTTTCTTTGTTTTCTGTTAGACCTGGATATTATTTTAGTCCTGTATGATTTTCTTATTTGTAATAAATTACAATACATTAGTGCTAGTGTTGAATGTTAATGCACATTTAAGAAAATCTGAGTGTATTAAAGAGCCTTTTGAGACATCACAGGGTAAAATATCGTATTCCATCTGATAAGGAAAAACTCCGAAAAAACTATACCCAGACAGCTTGACCTGCCAGTATTCAAACCCAGGAACTCTGGATTAGTAATTGCAAATGCTACCACTAGACCACAGAGATGATCATGAGGTAATGGATGAAGTGTTCAGGGGATATTTTCATCAAAGTCATTTGAGCTCTTAATTTGTTGTCCATTTATTCAAATAGATTTTTTGTAATAAAGATTCAACAGCTCCAAAATTATATCTCCAGAACATTTTTCACATGTATTGAGTCATACCATTGTTTTTATTAATTCATTAGGGCTGGGAATGAGTCCTCCCTCTCATTTTGAAGTTTTTTGCAGGCTCACGAGCATTAATTATGTATTTTCACATGTCAATCAAACATAAACATTGTGCTCCCTGCTGCTCCTGCTAAAAGTGTTCAGGTCTGAAGGAGTGGGATGTCTCAATCTACATGGAAAAAAGCTGAAATTATTTGCATTTTGAAAAAAAGGAAAGGGCCCAGTCCATCCTTCCAGCTATCGGCCAATCAGCTTGCTCCTTGCGGTGTCTAAAGTGTTCGAACGAAAACTATCGGCCCACCTGAAGCTGATTCTGGAGGACCAGTTCAAACCGAAACACTCAACCACTCAGCAATTACTGAGAATGGTGGAGAAGGCCACATTGGGATTCAGGCAGCGATGTTCTCTGCCACTGTTCTGCTTGACATTGAGTATACCTTCCCTAGCACCTGGCACATGGGTCTTATTTATAAGTTCAGGCGAAGTGGGCTGCTGAGTGCGATTATAGAGTTAATTGATAGTTTTCTCTCAAACCACCAAAGTTGAAGGTCTAAGTTCCGACATATGAATGACACAGATGGGATTACCAGAAGGAGTGTGTTGTCACCAACACTTTTCTCTGTATACATGTCGGATTTTCCTACAAGACATAGTACATCTACTTATCAGTTTGCTGATGAAGTTCTTATTTTGGCTCAAAGCAGAAACTTACATTTTGCATAACTTAACTCTGCCGACGCTTTACCCAGACGGAGGGAATAAGTGAGGACTAGCATATGCACATTGGTGGTGAGAAGAGAGTGGCATTTCTTGTCACCAAGAGCCACAGACCAGCCAATCTGCTGGCTTTGATTCTGCAGGACCAGGTCCCTTCTTAGAGGAACAGAGTCAAGTACCTCCAGATTATCCTGGACCAGGGGCTGACCTTCCAGCTCCATGTGTGAGCACAAGGTGCATAGACCTGAACAGTCATTTCAAAACTGACCTTAATTTTTAAACTAAACTCTGTTCCAATTCGCAACCAATTCACATCAAATTGCAAATTTATAAGACCATTATTCTGCCAATAATGCTGTATGCTAGCAAGGTTTGGGGTTAACACAACTCCATCCTTATGTGCGAAAGGCTCAAAACATTGCCTTAAGGAGAAAATTTGATGCTGCCACAGTTTTTCCTCCATGAAACTTTTGGCCTTGAGTACATTAATAACACCATAAGGAGACTAGCGCAGAAAGCATACGCACACTATGCTAGACATCCAAACTGGTTAGTACACAGTCCCATCACTGATCCATTACACATTCTACTCATAACGTTTCTCAACATGACGTATTAGCACACAGCAGATGTACAGGGAGATATAGCCACCTAGTGGCCATGCACTCCCCAGAACCCGCCTCCACACCATGCAGTCGGTCTGGAAATGGTGCAAGGTGCATTGGTTATCATCATCCTTGCGACTCTAAAATTATCGGCAACTATGGGAAATCGTCATGCTTTCTCGGATCAAGCGTGACGCAAGCTCTGTACAATTGATGATTACTGCTTCATTATTCCAATTTGAAACCGATTGTTCCAGGATAGAATTTCTTTGGGAATGAACTTTTTGAATGAATAATGTGGGAAATAATACTTCGAATGATCAATACGGTTTTATTTACATAAGATATAAGGTAAAAAGTTTGGGAATGCATAAATTGAATGATACATTCAAGAAAACGATGGTTCCAATTTATTTGTTTTTCTTTCTTCTCTGATAAATTTTACATCTTCCTACCTGCCATTATCCTACTGACATAATCATTTTCATAAACATTTTTCTCAAGTTGAAAAGTATCATCAGAGTGAACTCTGGTATTTTCTGTTTGAAACTGATATGATCCAATATTCATTTCTATTTGCTTTGCAGTATGTGTTAAAAGGAGTACTCTGGATACAGAAATAATTTCTTCCTCTTCCTCCTTATCATTCTCTTCCTCGTTCCTCTCCTCTTCTTCCTTATCATTTTCCTCCTCGTTCCTCTTCTTCTTCTCCCCTCCCCTCCTCCTCCTCCTCCTCCTCCTCCTTCTTCTTCTTCTTCTTCTTCTTCTTCTTCTTCTTCTTCTTGTTCTTCTTCGTCGTCGTATGAACTATGTCATTTTCTGATCTTTTTCATCTCCCTGCCAATATTATACTTTTCTCAGTTATAGCATTGTTACAATACTGGCTTTTCTTTATGCATATGATTTAATACATGAGAGTTTAAGTTTGGAAATAGGTGACTGGCCTTGTGGAGTTGGAAATTCATTTCACATTACTGAATATTCAGTACTTTGAAGAACATATTTTTCCTCACTTGTCAAACTCTGTGCCTCAGTTTGCATATTCTCTTTGTCACATCTTAATCTGTTGATCTCAGTTTCTGTGTCATTGTTTTCATCAGGAATATAATTTTTTTTAAAATTTTAATGTGCCAGCTATGGTAAATTGAGTCACATAATACTAAATGTGAAACTTTTTTACACATATTCACTTTATTTTTCTCTTATCAGCTTGTTTTAAATGTGTTTCAAAAGTATTATTACACATTAACAGTTTCCATGTTTTCTTTATTTCAGGCATATTTATTGATTAAAATCACACTGAATAACCCCCCTCCACATATATGCGCACACAAATGAACAGAAAGAACTTGCCTTAAAAGAGGAGGAATGTTACTCATGGGCCGAGTGTATGAACACAGGCAGGCAGCTTGTGACATTGTTGTGTTGCAGTTCAGACAATTTTGATCATTAATCTCTTATGAATAATGTTGATATTTATTAAACCATTAAAGATTCCAAAATGCATTGGACAGTTAAACCAATTATACATAGATTTTAATATGGAATAAATATAATGTATCTCAACAGATTTAATTTTAACTTCTTAATAATATTTTCATTTTTTATTGATGATTTTCAGATTCTAGAAAACAAAGTATAAACATTTATTTAAATTATAAAAGGAATTGGGGATGTCACCTTTCCAAACTCCAAAATGTTGCATGGAATGACCTTAATAACAATTAATTGCATTAATAGTATTTTGGTCTTAGGTATTAGCCTATTTAAAATTATCATAATGCTTTTTTGAATAATTAGGAAAAACATTCTTAAGACAACCTTACTCTCATGCACTTGAACAGTGCTTGATGCTTTTTTACATAAATGCCTTTAATGTTTGTTTCTGCAGTATATGCTCATTGTTTTCTGGTCTTTGGTACTGTGAGTGCACATTTAGGTTTTTATGTTTTACTATCTAGTGACATTATTAATTTCCTGTCTACCTAGTATCTTCTTCTCCATTTCTTAAGAATTTGTCTTATATGTTTGAATGTTGTCTTACTCAACATAGCTGCATAGTATATTCCATTTCTGTAAAAACCTCTCAGAGGTAATGGAAGTCTATATAGTAATGGTTACCAATATTGTTGTATCATTGATCTTTTTTTTTCTCCCTCCAGTTCGTGTAGACCCATGCTGATTTTGTATTTAAATTAATATAATACTGTTAAAGAATCCTGCTGCATTAAGAATAATTATAAGGTTTGAAAAAAAGTGGTAACAAAGGATCTATACCTGAGAAACCATTTATTCTAAAACTAGCATACAGTTACATCTCCTGCCAAATTACCTCTGTTAGTTATACTTCTGAAAGGTACTGAATAAAATATTAGTATTGTTATTGTGGTTGTCAGTAAATGCTGAAGGGGTTGCTTCTCTTGTATGGAAACACTATCTTCTGAGTAGCTCCTATAGTTTGGATAAGAGATTAAAGTCACAGGAGCTAATATTTGTTGAATATGGAGGATATTAAAGTGCTTCCTACCTCCATTGTGCCAGCAAATCCTCACAATAGTAGCAGAATAATACCAGACATTGTCGTGCAAGACAGCTAGAATACAGGTTTGAAAATGTCACTGTGTTATTTGCAAAACAGGACAAAGATAATGCTTCATGTACACAGCATTAACATTCTGCCACTGAGGAACTGCATGATTTATTATGTATGTTACTGTCAGTATCCCTTTCACATTCCTGGCTTCTTGGATAGTTTTTTAAGTTAGAGGATGATGGATGCCGTTGTTAACTGAAGAAGCATTTCAGTTTTGACTCTTAAGGTCATGTCCATGTTTCATGCAGTGTGATGAAAGCACAGCCTTCTTTGGTGTAATGTGTTAAATGGTTGGCAGGGTGTAATGTGCTATTTCTGAGCATCTATAAGTTAATGAATGGGAAGCACTTTTGCAAAAATCAGGCAAGTCTTTCAAAATGTGCTACACTCTCTGTTCCTAACTTTGCAGCAACTTCTCATTTTCCATTGCCTATCCAGAGCCTCATTGTACAAAAGTATGCTCTAATACAGTGGAACCTGAATCCATCAGGTTCAAACAAAAGAAAATGATAAATGGGGAAAAACAGTGGAAGGGGGAAGGAGTCTAAAGCATGAGTATTTTACATGTTAAAATTGGGGGTGAGGGGTTTGACTAAATGAAAGAAAGCTGTAAAATGCAGAAATATGCTATTATATCAATTTAAAATATCAAAATATTTTAAGGGGTCATGTTCCTCCCTTCAGTGATGCCCATGGTCTAAAATAATCTTTACGTCATCAGATGTACTCACATAGGATTGCCATGACTTATTGCTTTGGGGGTGTTTAGCAGCTGGGTTGAAATAATATTAGTGGATTCTGGATAGAGGTAAGACAGAGGGTGCAAGATATAGAGAAGCAAGAGATTTGGGATAAAGGTTTTCTAAAAGTGTATAGAATATTAAAATAAATTGGGGATGTGACAAATGTGTAGATAAATGTTACCAATTTGGAAAAAGGGTTTTGCATGGATGTGTACAGGTACATTGTTTTTAAGAGGGTTAAGGAACATTTTGTGTTTTTAAAAGGATTAAGGAACATTTTTGCAGAAGGCTGTGATATGCAGAAAACTGGATGATACTTTCATTGTCCAATAGAGAGTGAAATGGTAAAGAGATGATCTGGGATGAAGAATGGGACAAATTACAGAAAAATATAGTAGTGAGTAAAATATTGACTTATATTAGGGTAGAGAAAATTACTAGGATAGGGAAATTTTTAGAAAATGCAAGGGATAAGTGGATGAGATATTTAAGGAGGAAAGAGCACATATGAGGGAGGATCTGTTCTAGATGCTCTTTTCCATAATATAATCAGGGATTAAGATAGGAAGAACCTTATTTTTAGTTATGCTAGTTCCTTTAATATATTGTTTAAATATTGTTGAATGTTGGGACTTTTTTTTATTAAGGTATACCTGAGCCCTTTCATGAGCCAAAGACAGGGGTTCAGGAGTTAGGTAAAGTTAAAGTTAAAGAAATTGTAAATTTATTCTCAATTTGGTGTGTTGATATGCTCCACTTACCGTTGAATTGTACAGAACATGCTCCACAGGCTTTTACCCACATCAGCTGTGACTCCACTTCTGGATTCATTATTAGTTGGACGGACTTGTGTTGTTTTCTTGGACGTATTATGAACTTTTGGGTTAATTTGTTTTCTTTTGGGATCTCGAAGTTCATAACCTTATTTTCATATTTTTTTATAAAATATTTTCCCCTATTCCCAACTCCAAGGGTCCATTTACAAATTTCAATAATTTGATTTCTATATTTCTATATCATGTTTATCTCTCTAAAAGTGATGTGCAACTGCTGATTTACCTACCTGATTGTACCTGCTGTTTCTCCATTGTTCCTTTAGCCTAATTCCAAAGCACATAATTTTTTTTTCCATTCTTTGTATATTAATATACATCAGTAGAAAACATTTAATGGTAGAACTGTATCATCTTTTAAGTTCCTAAAATTTTTCGTGTATATTATATTTGCAGTGAAGGAGGATTTTTAGATCGAGGAGAGGAGCTAGCTCCATTTTCTCCAGTAATGCCAACAAGGCCATTAACATATGCTGATGAGGAACCAGAGCTAGAAAGATCTACAAGTCCAGTGATCTATGAAACTCCACCCTATACAGAAGCTCAAGTATGTACATCATCTTTTTCTATAGCATAAATCATAATAAATGGCATAATTTTAATTCTGTTGTCTTAACTTTATACATATAAGGAAATACAATATTTATATAAGGAAGATTTAAATATAATAATTACAGTGAAACTAAAATACATAACAGTATAAACAAGGAGTTTTCTCCCCCTTATTTTCAGAAGAAAAAAAAATATCAACAAGAATCAGGACTGGTTATGGGAAACTGTTTTGCCATTTCTGGCAGACCTAATCATGCATTGTTTCAAAACACACATCATAAACACCTTTCTGTCAATTTTTAAAATATGGTACAGATATGTAGATGACGTATTTCAGTAATAGAAAGAAATGTTATCATAGGCTTTAAAACTCCTCCATTTACAAGAGAAAATAATAAAATTCATCATAGAAACCAAGGAAAATAACGAGTTCCCATTTTTAGATTTAAAAATCATTAGAAACTTAGAAAAACTTATCTCACATAAAAGACGCACATCTCATGTATCATCAGTGTCCACTGCCTGTGGTACCTCAGTCGGTCCTGGTGGTGTAGTGGTAACCATACTTGCCTTCTAAACCCAAGATCACAGGTTCAAACCTGGCCAGGATCGATGGATTTTTTTGGGTGTAAAAATTGCAAGTATGGCTTCCTTCGAAAGGGAAGTAAAGGTATGGGTCCTGTGTCATACATTTACAGCACGAAGAAGAACCTCAAGCCTGAAAGAAGAGGCCTCTGAACAAAATTTGTCTGCCATTTCACGCCCTGAATAGAATGGGACGCTGATGACCTGAGATGTTAAAGAGTATCTGTAAATAAATAAATTAAAAAAAAACCTGTGGTGCCTCCGTAGTTAAAACAGGCATTAAAGACTATTTAAAAAAAATCAATAGATTGCTTAGACTGCAATTAAAATACAAAGGAAATATTAAGAAGTATTTATAAACCAGGAAGAAAAAACATTTTAGAAATATCCCAATTGGAAAATTTTGGCATACAACTACAAAATTAAAAAGAAGTCACTTAAAAGAAATACATACCCTGGTAAAACTATTTGCATGGGAAAAAATTGAGATAAGTTAGTGAATTTTGATATTCCACCTTTGAACTAATTCAGTAAACTCGAATTCCAGCCAATAGATGTTGACAGAGAAACAATTCAAATCTAAATCTAGCTTTAATCACACCAGACAACCTTAAACTTAACAAGCAGTCAGCTGAGAATGGAAACAAAGGTTCCTGAAACATCCTAAATAAAAAAAAAAATCTTGTAGTTGAAGTTCATTTTACATTCAAACACATTGTTTTGAAGATATCATTGCTTAATTGTCAATAGCTTCTTAACACATATTTAATTAATTTAGTTTTAAATCCTGGGAATTTTCACAGCATTTAATTATTACAAAGGAAAGTATTCAAAGTCATGAATGATATATTTCTGAAGAAATTGCTTTTTCTTATTTGTCAATTTTGCTTATTATAGTCCTTGAATTGCCAGTGATGATTTGGTAAAAGGTCTGAATTGAGATTGAGATGTTTTGATTAGTAGCGGTTCACCACATAGTCACCTTGCTGCAGTTATTTATAAAGTGACATTGTGGTGATTCAAATGATAATTTGCCTTCTGAATGCCTGAAAACTCTTTGTGAAGTAGTAAATGAGTTATTCATTTAGAATAGGCTACATTCATTACATTTCATTCTTCACATTGATTTAGTATTGAGGCTAAATCAACCTTAACCAGAGTTCAAATCCTGGCATCATTGTTCCATTTACCAATTTTTTAGTGTTTGCTACAAATCTCTACAGTCTCTCCTCATAAAATGACATCTTAGCTTTCTGAGGCAACCAGGACTTCAAAATCTAGTTTTCTGTAATTCTTGTTTTTTCAGGATCAGTTTTTATTTTTAGGTCTTTATAGAGTTCTGTGGGATTTGTTAAATGTATTATGTTTGCTTTAGTGCTAGACTCTACTACAGATTTCCTTCTGGAAATAATAATTATAAAATGCCAGTTCAGTTGTCACTCATCTTAGTAACTACAATGATGACTGGATCATGTACATCATATGCGACGTATCATTGCTAGTAATGAATTACAATACTAAATAAAGTTTAATAAATTGCATAATATAATATAATGTTATAAAATTGTTATATCAGTACTATATCGATCTCTGCAATAGAATACAATAGTATTAACTACCATATAATACCATACAATAATATAATTTACAAATTTGATTAGATTTAGTTATCCTTAGATCTCACAGGGAGATATGGGACTAGATGTGAGACACACTCATACACATAAACTCACATTTACAATATCCTAAACTTAGGTATTAATTTTTTACACTAAACTCCATTTACTTACATAAAATAAGATGCATTTTGGGAGAATCTCTCCCATCTTCAGTTGCTCACTGAACCGTAATTTATTTTATATACGTAAATGGAGTTTAGTGTAAAAAATGAATACCCTAAGTTTAGGATATATTATCACTCCATTGTCAACAGCTTCGTAAGTACAATATTTATATACATTTATAATTTTGTAGTTACAAGATATTTTCATACATTATTTTTAACACAATGTTTACATTGTTCGGCTACATTTTCAGTCGGTTGAATTTTGTAGATGTAGTATGTTCTTTGCTGTTTGTACCTGATTTTTGTATATATAATGCTACTCCAATTGGCGACTGGATCCCAAGGTGTTTCTGTGGCGGTCTCTGATGGTTGAATTCATCCATGGATGGAACATCAAAATTCATTTAGTTTTTCTTAGTTTTTAAAATGTAAATCTTTTCCCAAGTGGATAACTCTTTCAGCAGCTTCACCTCTAGTTTAATTTCATGATTATTTTAAGTGTTTTTTTCTTTGAATTTCTAAATTTCTCTTCATTTTTGCGATGTTCACAATCTGCACATTTGATTTCATAAATTCCTGATTTCTGTTCTGTTGATATGGTGTCTTTTACATTGCAACCAAATAAATGACTGATATTATATTTGTTCTTTGGGGCCAACATTATACCAAATTCTTTGAATATCCTCTTGAATTTGTTGTGGTAAGTTGGATGGTATGTGAAACTTTTGAATTTATAATTTTCCTTGATATTCTTTAGTATGGAAATTTTTCTTATAGGTTTTTATCTTTTAAATTTATTGATAATTTTTATTACTGTCTCTTCGTTGAAACCATTGGTTATTGCTGTATTAATTATCTGTTGGTATATATTTCATTTTGTACTCTTGTTTCTGTGAATGGGGTATTAATTATTATATGTCTCTTTTCTGTGAATTCCAAAGTTCATTCTATCTCAGTTTCTTATAATTTTTAAATCTATGAATGGGAGCCACTCATTTTTCTCCTCTTCTAAGGTAAACTGAATAGATCTATGCTATAAATTAAGACGTTTCAGAGCATCTATAGAATGATTTTTGGAATGATTGCAAAAATGTCACCCACATATCTATACCAAGTCTTGAAAATTAAAGGAAAGACTTCTGTGATATGTATTTCAAAGGAGCTCATGAGTAAATCTACTAGAAATGTAGACAAGGGGTTTCCCACTGATAGGCCTGAAACTTGTTGGTAATATTTTTGGTTAAAATGGAAGAAATTTTGTTGAATTCATAAGTTGGTAAGTTTTAATAAGTCTTCTATTTAATCTATTTGCAAATTTAAGGAAGTTAACCATTCTTTAATATTTGTATAAGATTTTATATCAGTATGCTGGGGAATAAGGCTTTTAGATCAAACATCATTATTACATCTCCTGTTACAATTCTGCATTCTTGAAGAGTTCCAACTAAATCAATTGGATTTTTGATGCTCAAGTTTTGAAATCTCTTAAAAGAGTTGAAAATGTTAATTAACTTTTTTGCTACTGAGTATGTAGGTGAATTGATATTGCTAATAATTGATGTCATGCTCTTATCATTTTTATGGATTTTTGGAAGTGCATAAAGTCTAGATAGTACTGGATTGCTCTTTGTGATTCTCTGTTTTTCAGCATTAGATAATGTTTTAACTTCTTCAGTGTTTCAGTTAAATTTTTAATGGAACTATTAAGAAGATTCTTTTCAATTGGTTTGTAATCTTCCCCTTTTAACGTGTTTTCTACATTGTTTACATAATCATTATTGTCTAAAATGGCTATTTTATATCCTTTATCCGCCTTTGTATGTATTACTGGTTTATCTTTTAACTGTATTATTGTATTTTTGTAGTAGTTGTGTTTCTTTTGATTTTTTAAAATTTTACTGCATTTTAATTTTACTAACTTTTTACTCCTGCACTTAGGTGGTCGGTGGCTATATCAATGCCTGCTATATCTCCTATGTTTTTCGAAAAGTCCATTCAAGTTTTAAGGTCTTTATTAATGGATATCATTGTATGATTAGTTGAACTACTCACTCTTAAAGCTTCACTTACTTTTTATAAATGTATGGAACCGGTTTCGAGAACATTTGTTCCCATCTTCAGCCATGCTAAGGTTCAACTGTCGGATCATTCGTTGAGCTGTGGGAATGTAAATTCTGCTCTGGTGGCGGTGTGATAAACTTGTAGTTTATGTTTTCATCCCCGACAATGTCGAAGTTCATTATGCTGTTTTTGTATTTGTAGATGTAGATTTTCTCCCAGGTTGCTAATTCCATAGGTCCTTGTACTGATTTTAATAATTTTGTTTTATTTATTATGTCGTGATTTTGTGTCCAAAAATGATATGCTACTGCTGATTTCTCTATTTGCTTGTACTTTATGTTCCTGAAATGTTCCTTTAACCGTGTGCCAATGTTTCTCTTTGTTTTCCCTATGTAGATTTTTTCACATTCTGCACAGTTTATTTTGTAAATACCTGATTTTTCTTCTTGTGGAATACTGTCATTAACATTATCTATCAGCAAATTTTGAACATTAAATCTATTAATCGGTGCCAACCTGATATTAAAATCTTTAAGAATATTCTGAAATTTTTTTGTGGCCCATGGATGATATGTGAATTTTTTAAAAATAAGTTTATCGTTTTTTGCTGAAAGTGTTGTGGTTTCTTTGATATGTTTTTGTCTCTTGAATTTCTGCACCTTTTTATGTACTAGTTCTTTTTTAAAACCATTTTTAACTGCTGTTTCTTCTATTTGTTTGTATTCTTTAAAATATTCTTCTTTGCTAATTTGTAGGTTAACTAGCCGGTGTGTTAAACTGTTAATTACTGCATGTTTGTGTGCTGTAGGGTTTAAACTGTCAGCTTTGATGTGATTATCTGCATGTGTATTCTTTCTGTATATTCCAAATTTAAGTTTTTCTTGGCATTTCATTATTTTAATATCCAGGAATGGCAGCATGTTATCTGTTTCTATTTCGTATGTAAATGAAATGTTTTTATCTTGAATATTTAGAAGTTTTAAGGCATCGTCAATGAGTTTTCTGTCAACTATGGCAAATATATCATCCACATATCTGTACCATACCTTAAATATGAATGGAAAAACTGTGTTGATGTGTGTTTCAAATCTACTCATGAAGAGGTTAGCTAGAAATGGAGATAAGGGGCTGCCCATTGTAAGTCCTGCTTCTTGTTTATAAAATTTTCCTTTGAAAGTGAAAAAGGCTTGGTTTCACTTTCAAAGGAAAATTTTATAAACAAGAAGCAGGACTTACAATGGGCAGCCCCTTATCTCCATTTCTAGCTAACCTCTTCATGAGTAGATTTGAAACACACATCAACACAGCTTTTCCATTCATATTTAAGGTATGGTACAGATATGTGGATGATATATTTGCCATAGTTGACAGAAAACTCATTGACGATGCCTTAAAACTTCTAAATATTCAAGATAAAAACATTTCATTTACATACGAAATAGAAACAGATAACATGCTGCCATTCCTGGATATTAAAATAATGAAATGCCAAGAAAAACTTAAATTTGGAATATACAGAAAGAATACACATGCAGATAATCACATCAAAGCTGACAGTTTAAACCCTACAGCACACAAACATGCAGTAATTAACAGTTTAACACACCGGCTAGTTAACCTACAAATTAGCAAAGAAGAATATTTTAAAGAATACAAACAAATAGAAGAAACAGCAGTTAAAAATGGTTTTAAAAAAGAACTAGTACATAAAAAGGTGCAGAAATTCAAGAGACAAAAACATATCAAAGAAACCACAACACTTTCAGCAAAAAACGATAAACTTATTTTTAAAAAATTCACATATCATCCATGGGCCACAAAAAAATTTCAGAATATTCTTAAAGATTTTAATATCAGGTTGGCACCGATTAATAGATTTAATGTTCAAAATTTGCTGATAGATAATGTTAATGACAGTATTCCACAAGAAGAAAAATCAGGTATTTACAAAATAAACTGTGCAGAATGTGAAAAAATCTACATAGGGAAAACAAAGAGAAACATTGGCACACGGTTAAAGGAACATTTCAGGAACATAAAGTACAAGCAAATAGAGAAATCAGCAGTAGCATATCATTTTTGGACACAAAATCACGACATAATAAATAAAACAAAATTATTAAAATCAGTACAAGGACCTACGGAATTAGCAACCTGGGAGAAAATCTACATCTACAAATACAAAAACAGCATAATGAACTTCGACATTGTCGGGGATGAAAACATAAACTACAAGTTTATCACACCGCCACCAGAGCAGAATTTACATTCCCACAGCTCAACGAATGATCCGACAGTTGAACCTTAGCATGGCTGAAGATGGGAACAAATGTTCTCGAAACCGGTTCCATACATTTATAAAAAGTAAGTGAAGCTTTAAGAGTGTGTAGTTCAACTAATCATACAATGATATCCATTAATATGATTGGCTTCACTGTGTTTAAGTTCCAATTTTACATTTAAGTAATTTAAGGTCTTTGTTTAGGAGATTATTTCTTCATTGGAAAAGGTAGTATTAGAGAGGTTAATTACATTATCTCTTGTTTGTGCTGGTGTCTACATAAATTGCAAAGTTTCTTTTTCAATTTCGGACTTATTTTTTATGTGATGTTTTAAATTTTGGTGTAAATGATGTTGCAAATTGTCTACAGTTTCATACATAAAAGTACAATTTATTTAGTTCCATTTTCTTCTTTACAGTGACAAGGAGTTAAATGCTTTGAAGTTCATTTTTGTACCATTTCTGTAGATAAAAATTTTGCAAAATTTAAATTAATCTAATAAAGTTATAGTTTAACTTATTACATATTGAAGTTGGAGGGAGATAAAGAGTGGTGACTTAAATAAGCTTGGGCATGTTTCTACCCTCTTGATCATGTGCTCTTCCTCTCATCTTTTCTCACAGCTCAGTTGAGAACTATTTCTCTTTATGTGCACTTCAGTTTGTTTGAATAGTGAATCGTGAATTTAGTGGAGCTGTATGTATTTATTCGTCAAGTTTTCTGTGATATTGGGCAGCACTGAAGGATAGTATAATACAAAAATATTTTTTTCTTAAGTAACACTTATTTGTGAAGTTTAATTTATTGGGTTTATGATCAGATTTGTTTCGTTTTAAGTATGGAGGAGAATAAGTGGTCAAAAAACAGAATTGCAATCCTTTAAAAAAGAGGGCGAGAGGCATTGAGTTAGTAAAAGTCTTGAGAAAAGTAGTTTCACTAAATTATGAAATCTAACCATACATAAAATTATATGCTTCATGTAGGCTGCAGCTGGTAAAGAAAAAGACTTCACAATTGGATAACAGTATGCTCATAAAGGAAATTCCTGCTAAGGATCCAGGTATTTTAGGTCCAAGTCATATTAAGTAGGTTGAGTATGTGGACCCAGATGCAGCTATAAGCTACTTTGACATCCCTTGGTGAATCTATAGTTTGTAAGAAGAAACAGATTTCTAAGAAACATTGCAAACAAAAGATTAAGGTTAAGGGGGCCTAAAAGAGTCATTGTTTACTTACAATCATTCAGAGGAGGAAATTCTTTACTGTGATTAGTTAGAAATTATTCAGCAACTGATGGAAAAATTTGCAACTCCAGACATAAGTAAAAGCTAATGGTTTTGACACTTCTACCAAAAAGCTGCTCCTGTAAGAAAATTGAAAATGAATTTTGGATAAGTAGCTACATTGCAAAGAAGGCAAAGAAACTTGTACAAGAAAAAGAAATTTTGTCAAGACCTGATCCAAAACCTGGAAAAGTATTATCTGATGATACAGTCAACTTAGTAAAGGACTTTTACTGTAGTGAAAAAGTCAATAGACAAGTTTTAGGGGAAAAGATATCTCAATTTCTTTGGCCGATTCTTGGTAATCTTATCATAAGAGAAATTTATCAACTTTTCAAGTCCAAGTGCACATTGAAAAAATTGGATTTTCAAAATTTGCAGATTTAGAAACTGCATATAGCAGGAGCTAGTTAGGCTGACTGTGTGCATGTGTACAGCACATCAGAATGTAAAGCTCATGATTGCTGGTGCAAATTTAAACAGTAACCCTGAAAGTAAATTATACTCTTTGAAAACATACCAACATTGCTTTTCAAGAATTATGTGTAATCCTCCAACACAAAAATATATTTAGATGACTATGATTCATGTCCTCTATTGATGATTTCAAGGAAGCCTTATTGACAATTATTGAAAAAGAAATTATGATAGGATCACCTACAAGCAGTGAACTTCAGTGGATCACTTTTCATTTGAAACTATTTGTAAGTCCACAGAGGACTTAGTTGACAAATTTGCAACTAGCTAAAAATGAGAGGAAAATTGAAATTTTCCCTAATGAAGCTGTGGTGCTATATACTTTAGCTGAAAACTATCCATTTATGTACAAGACGAAGTGCAGTTGCTCCATTGGAACAACTCAATGGCATGTTCATTCATTTGTAGGGTACTACAAGGAAAATAATGAACCGAAACATAGGAGTTTTATTTTGATCTCAGAACCTTCTAAAGAAAACTTCTTGCTCTTTTGAGAAAGAATTACTCCCTAACTTGAAAAAGATGTTTTACTTGTATGGTTTGGAAGCTTAATACAATAATCATAAGAGCTTTGTAAAGTTGTGAACCACCATAACAATTTCCAAGGCATTGAAGTAGAGTGGGATTTTTTATGCCACTGCACATGGCAAAGGAGTTTATGATAGTGTTGGAGGCACAGTTAGGAGGCTTGCAGCAAAGTCCAGCCTTCAAAACCCTCTCTCAAATCAGATCATGACACCTCAACAGGTGTTTAAATAGGGGAAAGCAAACATCCCTACAATAACTTTTTTGTATACTACAAATAAGAATACCTGGATATAGATTTTTACAAGTGAGATTTGATGGAGCAGTTGCTATTACTGGAACTGTTTCATGTCTTTCTCCCATTGTCAACTGAAAATTTAGCAACCAAAGCATATTTAGCTTTCAAAGAAATTTTTTTACATCATATTAAAACCATTCCCAGATTTCAAGATTTTGACAACATGACTGCTTTGTGGCATTCTCCTATGACATCACATGGTGGATGGGATGTATTCTCAAAACAAATGCTGTTGAATGTGAATTAAAATATCATTCTTACATCTAGCTGGACCAGCTATATCCTTCTCTCACGTTCTCACCATGTCAGGGAATTTCATTCTTTCTAAACTGGATCGAAATACAGCTACAGAGAGAATGTATCAGCTATCCCCACAGCAGATGGCAAAAGCATTCAGAATGCTAATTAAGAAGAAAATACATTCTTTATCAATAGGCGTGAAAACATTACCATTTAATTAGAAAATTAATTGTTGTTATTAAAAATAAAATTTTAGTTTTGAATGATACCAATAAAATACGACCTTGAAATTTGGACTGAGGAGTTAGCTACAAGACATGTACCTTTATGTGTAATTTTTTTAAGAAATAATAAAAATTCCATTTCTCTGAAAATTCCAAATTTTGAGAAGTAGTGCATTTTGAAAACATCCACAATGGTGCTATGTTATATATATCAAATGAAAGCTCTTTTCATAAGTTAAAAAATGACACTTCCAGCATGAATAGCTATCATAGTTCTATAGTGAATATAGTTTTAAATATATGGTAGTCAGCAAATTTTAGGCATTTTGTAAATTCTATATGTTAAAAAAAGAGTGGTTCAAAAATTCTGAAAAAGAAAATCTTAAAACATCTTCTGCAAATGTACAGATAATTAACCAACATGACATTGTTTTATGCATTGTTGATTTTACATGGACTTACCCAAATGAATGCATTTCAGATATTAAATTTGGTTTAACCAGTGATTTGCAAAAGGAAAAAAATACACTGAACATTTTACTGTAAAGTTTAGTTAAATGTGAGTTTTTGGTATGAAATGATACAATTTCTTAGTGTTACTAGACAGCATTGACAACATTCGAATGAAAACCAAGCTAAGTGATATAGGACACTTGTTTGATTTCTGCGAGGACCATCCTCCTTGACTGAGGTTTTTGTCCAGGTTTTCCTCATTCATTTATGGGAAATGCAGGGGAAGTACCCTAAGTTAAGGCTGGAATGCTTCCTTCCTTGAAAAAAAAAAAAAAATCTCCCAGTTTATCATCTCATCTCATCTCGTCCTGTCTCGTCTCATCTGAGTGCCCATCACTGTGATGCCTCAGCAGTAAAAATTAAACAAAGTTAAAAAAAATAAAACCAGCAAGTTGATTATCAATGCAGAAGAAGCAGCATTGATCTGGATATTTATGAATAGGCATATATTGTCACAAATTATGTATTGAATATAGTGGAGTGTTTGAGTTAATTTAGGGTGACAGAAGTAGAATTAGAAAAAATGGGACACTTTTCTTGAAATTCTCCAAAATTATTTCATATTTATGTTACATAATATTTCATCATAATTCTAGTAAACACAGAAAAAATAAATATACATATATACATATAAATTATTTTTCAACAAATAAAACAATATTTTATTCACAGAATGGAGAGATATGTCAATTAGAACATTGTTAAAAAGATTATACTTTTACAACATAGCAAGAGTAAATGGCTGCATTCCATTTCAGATTAGTTAGTCACATTATTATATTTCTGTTTCGAATGCATTTAATTAATTCGGAACCTTAGTATTTCTATTTTACAATAGAGCATCGTGGAATTTATTACAGGAAAAATGAGTTTAAAACAATAATTGATTGTTTCAATATAAAATCTGTTTTCTCATCTGTCCACAGTTTATTATTGAACATAATTTCTCAGCTGCAGCATTGGCCCCTGCAATATCTAACACAGTTTCTACAAGAATAAAAATATTTTAAAGGTTATATTTTTACTAGAGACTTTTTAAATATATGAGACCACTTTTTTTTCAAAATCAGTATGTATCCTGTTCATTTTTCTTATTTTCAAACACACTTCTAACTTAGCCAACTTTATCAAAGAGTTCATTTTCTGCACAACATTCACAACATTTTGATTCATCAGATTTGCCCTTCAAACCTAATACTTCTTTCCAGCTTGGTGCTGTTTTTAATTGAATCCAGTTGAAATATTTGAGAACTTTAAAAGGGGCAAACAGTTTTTTTAAATACTGAAGAAAGGTAGCAAAATTTTTGGTGGTTTCTTCATACTGCATAACATTCAATAAACCTTAATCTTCCGGTTCTCTCAATAAGGTTTGAAGTCTCATTGTTTGAAAATGTTGTTCCTTTCTGTTAATAGTGCTGCTTGTTAGGAAATCCAGTTCCTCAAGAACTTCACACCCACACTCATTCATTCTATTTTCCTAATACTTGAAGCAAATTTTTTTAATTGATTTGCACAAAAATAAGCTATAAGAGAGATGAGGAGACTCAAAAATCATTTTCAACAGAGTAGGACATTTTTTGAGGTGGAAATAGGATTTTAGTCCTTTATGCATGTCAACAATTCTTGTCACTACTGCTTCCAGATTTAGCAACCTTGTTTTCATACTTCCAAGTACCTATTGATATTTTATCACAAATTTCAAAAATATAATAACTCAACTGCGTAAATGAGAAAAAAATGAGATATTTTATTCACCACAGCTTAAATATTAACATTCACAACTGGCTGCACTCCACTGTGAATGATGTGAGTTGCGCAACTTATACCATACAACTCTTGTTTTCAGTGATGACTTTAATGAGAATAAATTATTGGTTCCTTTTCTTCCAGCCCCTCCAAAATTGGTATTACAGTTGTCTCTGCAAAATGCCACAATCTTTTTGTTAAATTAAACTTGCTTAATACATCCAGGATTTATTGTAACAACTGTTCAGCAGTTTAAGTTATATTTTCAAGTTGAATCAATGAAACTTGAATACACTTCCCAAGTATGAAGTGTCTGATTAGAACTGGCAGTAATTTTAAATGATGGTAGTTTGAAATGTCCACCATAACGAAAATGCACTTTCATCTTTTAAATTGTTGCAAATGGAGCTAAAACATTGACCACAGTAGATTTGCTTGTTGTTCTGCCACAAGTGAATTTCTTTTCATGCAACTTTCTAATAATGACTAGTGAAATGAATGGTGGGTTTTTACGGCATGAAATGAATATATATCTTCTTCAGCAGCTATCCATTTCCCTTCATCTGCTTTCTGTGAACAGATTATAACATATCCTATTAAGAGAGTTTACTTGCTTCAGCTAGTTTATGCTTCTTCTTTCCCATATGTTGCACAACGTCGGACCTCCTGTGATGCTTGATGCTGAACACTTTTACAAATTTTGCTAAACCATTTTTTCGCCTGCTTCGTTTCTTTAAGAAAAGGACAATTATTTTTCACCTCATCAGTAAAACAACACTGTCATTTTGTCAATCCAAAATGTAAAAGCTAATTCGATTTGCCAGAAAAGAAAATTCTTTAACATCTTAAATATGCTAATATAGCATAATCAAAAAATGGCTATAATGCTGTCTGTATTCCCAAAACAGAAATTTATAATCTCATTGCTGAAACCTCTGAAAAAATATCAATGTAAAATTTTAAATGTTTTTGTGCTAAAGAAAAAGAAGAAAACTTAAATGCCCTATGAAACAGCTAAGGTCAGAATAATGCTATCACAAACCAAGCATTCAAAGTAAGATCATTACAGGACACTTTGCCTGGCTAATGAAAGAATAATCTGAATAGTTTAAATAAATTGACAACAGAGAGCAGCAGCATTACAATTTAGCTTTTATGTTATTTTTATAAATAACATATGTTATTTTTAACAAAAAGGGAGCAATTGTACAATTCATTAAATTTTCTTTGGGACAATAGGAAAGGCATTAAAAAAAGGGACAATCCCATTAAACATGGGATGTCTGGTTCCTTAAATTAATCCCGAAGACTCAGAGCGAGAAGGAATATAACCTGGTATTTTCCAAGGTCTGATAGATTTCACATATAAATAACAGTGACTTACAAATGAGAATATTTTTGGCACCAGCTAATGGGGTGCAAGAGTAAGCCTGCTCACTCATCCCCATCCATTTATAATTCCCTCTCACTCAAGTACTCTAGCACAGCCTTATACAAAAAGTATAACTAACTAGTTTATTATATTCTTAATAACTATAATACAAATATAAATAAACATACATTAATTAAGTTGAAGTGCTAATTGGAACTTGTACAGTGAAGCAAATCATATAATTTAGATAGTTATATGACTGAGTTGAACTCACATTCTTATTGGCCCCACTTGTTTATATTTAGAACTTGTTTTGCCCTCCATTATCTGCATCCTCAGCTAACTGGCCTACCTCTTTGGGTATTTGATTTATTTACAGATTATCTTTAACATCTTAGGTCATCAGAGTTCCATTCAATTCAGTGCATAAAACAGCTGATAAATTTTGCTCAGAGGCCTCAATTTTTAGGCATGAGGTTCTTTAATGTGCTATATATCTGTGACATGGGACCCATGGCTTTACTTCCCCTTGCTTTGGGCTCTAATGAGGTTTGTGCCAATATAAGCATAATCATCAAATGAAGCTTGACCTCCTGTTAATCCCATTCTTCACAGAGAGGAATGCTGCTTTCATCTTCATCAGCATTGCAATCACCAAATCCGCCTTTTGGAAACAGTTTCTGATTGTTGACTGCAGTATCTTGTGCCATGATGCTGTGAGTAATGCATAGCTTGTATAGAATTTTTAAAAAGTTGCAACAGGAGAAAAATAAATTTTCATGCATTTTTGTATCACTTTGAAAATACAATCCAACATCTTATGATAATGCAACTTGAAGTTGCAATTTATTCCCAGATTTGGCAGTTGTGGTTCACTTGTACAGTTCACAGGGAAAAAATTTGAGAGCAATGTTTTTCAAATGTATGTTTCAGGAGAATGTACTACACATCTGTTGGTGAAAAGAATAATCTTCCTGCCTTTTGCATCCATTTTTGCATCAATGGATTTTACCCAGTCTTCAAACATCTTTGTTGTCAACCAAGATTTGGTGTTGTATATATATCTGCTGGGGAGAATTGCAACATTCTTGAATCATCATGGCTTTGCAAATTTTCCAATTGTTAATGAAGGTAGTTTCTGTGAGCCATTACTGTTTGTACATAACTTAGCCAGACACTCCTTGCTGCACTTCACACCATGACAATTTTTTCCGTTGCCTTTGTACAGTCAGGCATTAAATCATAAAAAAGCCCAGTCTCATCAGCATTAAACACATCTCTGGGGGCATAATGTGAAGTAAATTCTTTTAGTGAACCTTTTCAATCATATGTGGTGTCCACACTTTTACTTTTATCACACATTCCCTTGCTGCATATACAAGTACTATGACTTATTTTAAATTTATTTTATGCATGGAAATCATTTTGGGACCCACTCTTAATTTTGCTGTTTTCTCACTGAGCATAGGATCGTTAATTGAGATATTTTCTGCCCTATGTTGCCATAATCTTGTAGCAAACCTCCTTCCTGGCATTTATATTTCCTACCTTGAATGAACACGCACTTTGCTGCTGCATGCTCCAAACACACATGCACTTTCCTCAAATGTTTATGCATTCACCACAATTGAATTTAAAATGAATGGGGCCATTCATTGCCTTATTCTTTGGCAATATGAACTCTTTACTTGTTCATTTAAGAGCTTTCAAAAAATAAGACATTTTTAAAAAATTCTTTTGGAACTCACACAGTGAAGATTGTTATGTGTAAATTATATCTAATATGTCGTCTAACACACTCTTATGCTTCACTTACTTTTAAATATGTCAGTTGTCAAGTTGGTCGAAGATGGAGAGGATGTCTCTTCAAAACCGGTCCCACCGTATTTAAAAGTAAGTGAAGCATAAGAGTGTGTTAGATGACAGATTAGGTATAATTTATCTTTACTTGTTGTTACTTTCTTTTACAATTTTTCATCAATTGTGACACTTCCTTTTCCTTAAACTCATTGTACCCAATTTTAATGTACCAGTAATGGAAGGAGCACATAGAAAACACTAGATAATTCTGCTTCAAAACTCAAATCTTAATGAAAGCAAAAGCTGTTAGAAGCAATGGTCAGTGGATCACAGTGAACTGTGAAGATCATAATGTGTACAACCAATCAGCAACACTTTTGTCATATCAGATGCAACTATTTTAAGTGTGGAGGGGTTTTAATGTTGTATTCAGTACAGTCAAAGATTTTATGCCAGATTCTTGTTTAAATATTTCAGCCTTAGCTGTAATGGCAGAATGCTAAAATGCTTCTCTCCCCTATCTAAATACACTCTTCCACTAGTGCATCATAGGCTTATTATAATGCTGCTCATTGAACTTGTCACTTTGACAATTAGAAAGAGATGGGAATAGTAGAGGTGTGCTGAGTGACAGAGTGCAATGCAGAGCAGTTGTTTGATGAGCTGCACAGAGAGTTGGGAAGTACAGCAGTTCCTTTTAATGATACGCTGGTGCATAGAATAAACACTTATTTAAACTGCTGAATATCAAACTTAAAACAGCACCAGATCTACTTTCAAGCAAACCATATGTAAGCTAGATACAAACATGCTCCCATAATTCTGCATATTAAATTTTCACAAAAAACATTTTAAGCAGAACCATAAATCAGGATGCATAAATGACATTTCATATCCTATGAAGTTTAAAATACAATTGTACAAATGTAAAAATTAATAAATGAAAAACGTATATCTAAAATATGTTAACATGGAAAGTATGGACGCTTTGCCAGAATCTCCCTCCCCCAAAAAGGTATGGAAGAGGAACAAGCAAATATAAAAATCATATGAGTATAAAATGTATAAAAGAAGTTTTACTGTTATATTGCAATAGCAGCATTATATACTATTTTACTGGATCCGTTTACTCCTAAGTATCATATTTGATACTTTTCACTTATCAAATTAAAAATAGCATCAGCTAATCAGGTGAGCATTCATTGGGTTCTTCTTTTCTGATCATTATTAGTAGTAAATAATGTTCAATTATATTTAAATTTCATTTGTATTTGGTTGTTTGAAATCTGTAAATTAGCGGGTATGTAGGTAGGTAAATAAAAAAAAAACTAATCTTCCAGAATTTAAATTCTTGCACAGCATAAGGTAAATATTTCTCTCACATTCAGGCTGCAGAGGAAGGTTTGGTGATAATCCGTATGAGACCAGATGAACAGGGTCGTTTTGGGTTCAATGTAAAGGGTGGAGCTGATCTAAATATGCCCATTCTGGTATCCCGTGTGGCACCCAACACTCCAGCTGATCGCTGTTATCCAAAATTGAATGAAGGTGACCAGGTGCTGTACATCAATAAACATGATGTTGCCGGTATGCTTCATGAGCAGGTGGTTAATTTAATAAGAGCTTCACGTGACTCACCCTCAGGAGAGCTTGTTCTAACAGTGAAGCCCAGTGGTAAGTTATAATACTTATATAACTTTGTGAATTTTGTTTGTTCAGCAGAAATTTTCTAGCACTTTATAAGTTTAGAATTCTGCATAAATTTAATGATTAAAGAGCAGTTGCTAGAAACATTTTTGTTCTTATGCCACTAAAGGGTTAAATGATAATTGTCACAAGTTTAATGTGAAACTACACTGCCACAAGTTGAGATCTATTTTTCAAAAGCTCTGTACTGTACTTGTGTTGCCAAGGAAATTAAAGATTTGGAATATGTCATTATAATTGATGAGTTGTAATGATTGTATAGATTTACAGAAATCAAATTTATAAAACTATAGCAGTAACATCTGGCATTGTTGGTATTTAAAGTTTCTATAGAACATAAAAAAGAACAAAAAATTAATTCTGTTTTTACATGTAAATATATTTTATTTTCTATTTCACCTGCATTTTTATTTTATATATGCATTGTGAATAGATATGTGCAACAAAATTGAGTGCCATTTACATTTAACCAAACGCTTTGATATCAGAGTCTCTGCTGTGACTTTGGCATAATTATGCATTAGAAAGATATACACTGAATACCTTTTAGTAAAATGCTATGCATGTGCTTTAATACTTCACCTGCAAAACTGCTATGTAAATTTTATCTAGAAGAATGGTAATTGATTATACAGTTGACTGAGAATTCACTATACTCCTCTTACAATAGGATGATGGAGCCATAAACTTGTATCATTTTATTTACTCAGTTAATAAAAATAATTGTTTTCTTAATTATCTAGTGAGTCGATTTGATAATCTTATGTTCCACTTACTGTATAATAATACTGATTATCAAATCGACTCACTAGATAATTAAGAGCATAATAGTCGCTTCACTGTATTGGTTCCGACACAAAATTAAATATTATATTTAATAATTGTTATTTAGTTCAGAGGGTCTGTATATGCACCATATTCTATAAACAAAGCAAATTCTCTCCACATTCCGCACAACATGCAATGGAGCATTTTTGTTCATATATTTGGAATGCCCCTTCTATAGAGTCACATAATTCCTAATGGTGTAGCAGCATAGAAGCACTTGTCCCTTAATAATTCTCCACAGTTAATTATTGTATGGTAAAATCAAGACTTCTTGGTGACCATAATAATGGAACAAGTAATGTCAAAATACTGCTGTCAATCCAGTGACTTAGAAATTTTTCATCCAGAAATAATTATACAAAAAAACAAAATTTGTTGTCCATTTTTGCTGCACATTTATCTACTTTATGAGACTTTGTGTGGAATGAAGTATATTTCCAGCATCTCTAAATAAGACTGCACATTCATGAGGGCATTAAAAAATAGGAATAACAAATGACAATATCATCCCAGTCTAATAGTGTCATGATGTTTGGTGAATTGTTTGACTTTTCTTGTAATGATAATTTACCTTTGCTCAAAAGACAACTTTTCACACCTGTTAGAAAAGCTTCTGCATGAGACATTTCATTATCAAATTTTTGTAACAAAATATGACAGGTTGTAGTTTGATGTTTTATGTCTGCAACTTGACAGTTCATTCACTGCAAATCACTGAAGTGATCTAACATTCTTGCATTGGCTGTTTCAGTAGAATTGATAATGGTAACATATACTTCAAGTTGCATTTACTTTAGTTTATTCCATAGCCTATCTTTCATAATGTTCACTATCGCCATGGGTGGCCGAGGTTGTTAAGGTACAGACTCGTGAGCAGGAGGTCTAGGTTTAGAATCCTGCAAGGACCGTCCTCCCAACTGAGGTTTCTTCCAGGTTTTCTTTAGTCCTCATAAATGGCAAATGCTGGGTAGTTACCCTAAAACTTAGGTGCAGAACATTTCCAATCTTAAAAAAAAATCCTTTCCCAATATGTAATCCATCTCATGTATTACCAGTGTCTACCGCCTGTGGTGCCTCATCAGTAAAAATGGGCGTTAAACACTATTTTAAAAAAATGTTCAATTCAAACCCAGATTTGGAAAGAAACTGTCTTAGCTTGATTGCATATAGGACATTATTTTAGCCACCATTTTTTGTACATATTGTTGTGTCATGAGAATCATTGACATTGTATCATATCATAGTCATTTATCATTTTAAAGATTGTTACTAAATTATAATAATTTATAAATATAAATAGTAATTCATTATTAATCTTGACATTAAATAATATATATTTTTGTATTGAATGTATTTAGCACAGAAGGTATATTTAATTTCAAGGCAAATGTTCTGAAGCTGTGGCATAACTAATATGAATGGCCTTGATAAAGTGAGTGTTATTAAATTGTAGTTTAATTACATTTCAAAGGGTTTATCTTTGTACAAATCTAGCTGTGTATGAGACGTGTGAAGAAGAAGAGGAGCCACCCTATCAATATGTGCCAGATTTACCACATGTAACAGCAATAGCTGACCAAGCAGATGCATTGGCAGAATCCATGTTACTGTTGGCTGATGGTCTAGCCAGTGGAGCATTGGTAGCCCAGTTTGAGCAGCTCTATCGCAAGAAGCCAGGCTTGTCAGCAGAAGAAGCAAAGAAATCTGAAAACCAGAATAAGAACCGTTACCGTGATATATCACCATGTAAGTTCCAAATTTAACACTGTAAACCTAAATGTAGAAAAGTGCTGAAATTCTTTCTGTGATAATGGATTATGTACATTAAGCCGTAATACATTGCTCTAAAGTAACTTTTCCTACTTTAAATTATCTGCATTCTCCTGTAACTTGTCTTATGCTGTAAGTCGCATGAATCACATTCTTCATATGAAACCTGGTGGGTAGAGATAGACTGTAACTGACTTGGCACATGCAAGAATTTTTGGGTGGGAGAAGCAGTAATCTGTAAACTTTTTGGAAAGAAGGCAATTGCAAACCACAGTGCTTCTGCATTCTTTGAACCTAGTACAATACCTAAATTCTTAGGATTGATTAATCTGTGTTTAACTGTTGAAATAAACAAGGAAACTTGTTTACATTTCTCAGATCTGTTTTTGAGAGAGAAACTTTGAGATCATATGGTGAAATTCAGGAGGGAAGAAAGAAAAAAAATTAAAAAATATGGGGAAATCTGGATGATATCATGGATTATTGAAACTGACAAAAGATGCTATGATGACAATGTTTTTTCTTGTAAAGAGTAAACACCAATGGCTCAATGCCAGAGTTTCATGTCCTATAAGCTTATAAACTGATACTTGAGGCCTATCTTTCACCTTTCATTCACTCTTTCCTTTATAGTATACAGGTTGTGATTGAGAATGGCACATCTGAAATCAAAAAATTTCAATTTATCAATTAATTATTCTTGTTAGTACTGGTACGAGGGAGGTCCATAAGTTTCTGTTCTTGCCGATAAGGATTATTGCCTGCACAAAACCCTTATCTGATTCATACCTAATCTGTTAAGTCAATAATTGCAGCTGTAACTGCTGCTGCACTGTGTTCAGTTGTTTATATATAGTTGCATAAAGAAGGCTATGTGTAGATGATTGTGACGTGTTCAAAATGGAGTATTGAGCTGTTATTAAATTCTTCACAAAAGAAGGACTTAACTACAAATGAAATGAAGTTAATTCAAAGATGTGAGAAGTGTATTGCAATAAAGGTTAACTATATTGAAAGTGAAATATAGTTTTTGGCTTTATCATACCTATAAAATGGCTAGAGCAGAAACTCTTAACTCAGAACTCAATAAAACAAGTTTGCTCGAAAGATACAATTTTCCCTATTTGTAGTCATAATGTTGATTACTTTGTCAGCATAAAACAAGAAGTGGGAATGAATGAATTTTATTTCAGCAAACAATATTACAGTTCAATTTACATAAACAAAAAAAATATCTAAGAATTTAAACTCGTGAGCAGAAGGTCTGGGTTTTGAATCCCACCAACAATCCTCCCAAAACTGAGGTTTTTTCCAGGTTTTCCTCCGTCGTCATAAATGATAAATGCTGGGGAGGTACCCTAGGCCTAGAATGTTTCCTTCCTTAAAAAAAAAATCCTTTCTCAATATATCATTCCTTCTCTGTATCATCGGTGTTCATTGCCTGTAGTAAAAACTCAGTAGTAAAATCCGCCCTAAACTCCATTAAAAAAAAAACTTCCCCAAACCAACTCTCTCTTTCCTTTACATCTCTTTGGTGCATAAGATGTTCTTTTAGTGCATGGTTATTTAATTTTGGGCATATGTGCCAATATTTCAAGATTCTCTCTGCTATTATACTTTTCCTTCCTATTCTTCCAATTTTATCCTCCCCCCCCTCAGCAAACTTTTTGATAACCCCAGAACTTCTCTACAAAACATTGTGTGTACAATATCAACCTTTGTCTACCCCTTTACACTCCCAAAATTTCTACTTCATACATCATCTTTGATTCAACAACAGCCTCATATATTAATGGGAAGTGAATAGGGTAGAAATTGAAGGTAAGCCCTGTAAGCCCTCAACACTCATCTTTTTTCAGAGATATGATTTGATTCTTGTCAATGAAGAAAAGTACCTCTCCACTGGTACTGTTGAAATGAGCAAGCAGACCAAGATATTGAGCTGCTTGTTGATAAGAGAGTAAAGCAGCCATTTTTCCCTCAATTAAGTGCATGTAACAAATCCACGATTTTGAGATATTTATTTGCTTCTGCATGCCCTTTTTCACATTATAGACTGTACTATGTCTAGATTATCAACTCTGAAGCAAAATTAATCAAATAATCTCAACTCTGGTGAGATCTTTTCTTTCATCTTAATCTTACCATAAACACTTTCATAAAGTTTTCACTAAATTAATGCAAGATGCCGAGAGATATTTTAATATCTTAATAATACCAGTTGCATGGATATGTAATAAACACAAATCACACATCTTCATTCAAAATGCTACCTTTACCACGCACATTTGAACAGTACCATCCTAACATGTATTTTTGTACTATATAATGATTGAAATGATTGAAGTGTTCATTTTCAATTCATTTTACATCACACAACTAGGCATATAATCAAATGGAGATATCTGAATGTTTATTATGACTTGGGTGATCAGCCAGTTACATTTGTAAAAATGTGATCTTTTAGCCATCTTAGCATAAGGGGGCGAATAAAAAAATTAAAATAAAAATAAAAAAACATTTATCTTGACAACTATGGACTTCATTACCCAAAATCTATAAGCTGTAAACTAAGGCATGAAAGCTTCAACTCTTATATATCTTTGAATATGTTAAAATAATTTTGCAATTTTTTATGAGGAAATCACTCAAATTTCATTAATTATGTGCCCCTTGGACATGTTTTGAAGGCTGTTGCCTTCATCATTAGCATGGTTCCATTGTCAGCTCCCCAATGTATACTATAAAAGATAAAGATAGCCTATTGTATCCCTTAAGGGCAAAGGCCTCGTAACAAGTAGGGAAAGCTCACTTTTTCCTAACAAGGTGAGCTATTCCACTCTAGTTGTTCATATGCTGTTTAAGATACTCTGACTGATTTGTTCGTTGGTTACTCCATTTCTCACTGCACTAGTTGCTTCTCAAAGATTTCCATTTTTCTTTTCCTCTTGACCAATCTGGACCTGCACGTCCCTTGAAGAGGTGTGTCCATCTTCTTCTGGGTCTGCCTTGTGTCCTTTTTCCTATTTTATCTAGGGGTCCCACATGGAGAGCTTGTAGATCCACCTATTGTTCTGCATTCTTGAAATGTGACCACTCCATTGCCATTTGCTTCTGGTAGCTATTTGTGCGATGTCTGTTGTCTGAGATAACTGGTTTACTAATACTATAAGTATTTTGTCATTCATAGTTATTCCCAGCATCTTGCATTGCATTTTTCTTTGGCACATTTGAATTTTGTTCTTTTATTTTTCGGTTGTTGACCATGTCTGGCACCCGTATAGTAACACAGGATATATTTGAGCGTCTAGAATCTGATTTTCTTAGTTAGTGTTTGGTCTTACAATATAAACTTAAGTGCCCAAAATGGTCACCAACTTAATAAGATTCTTCTCTGTCTTCTTTTTCCATTTCATCATGGAATAAAATCTGTTGTCCAGGTATGTATATTTGCCCACGTGTGAGGACTGTTCCATCTATTTTTATCAGGGTTTGAGGTTTGTTTGAAATTAACTGTGTCTTCAGTTTGTTTTGCCCTGCATTTTTCCTATGCCCACATAATTGTTCCTGCATAATTTGTAGTTCCAGTTCCAGCATTTTGGCAAATAAGACATCATCATCCGCAAATCTTAGATTTGTTAGTTGACTGTCACTTATGTTGATTCCGAAATTATTATGCCAGTTCATTTTCCTGAATATATGCTCTGTTACACAGGTGAAGTGTTTGAGAGAGATTGGATCGCCTTGGCAAATCTAGTCTGAATGGTTGCCCTTTTGTTTTTACTTTTGGGAAACTTTGACTATAGATTTTGTGTAGGATACAAATATACTTTGCCTGTATTCCTTGAGCTGCCAGAGTGTGTAATATGCATGTATGTTCCACTGAGTCGAAAGCTTTGCTATAGTCAATAAAGGCGAGATATAATGTTTGATAGAATTCCTCTGCTTTCTCCTTCAACTGGTTTATAGTTTGCAGATGTTTTATTGTGCTGAATCTTGTACGGAAACTTGCTTGTTCTGGTGGTTGATTTTCAACCAGAATCTTCGTTATTCTTCTAGTTAAGATTTTTGTAAACAGTTAGTATATAACTCAAATAAGTGTACTTACGAAGCTGTTGACAATGGAGTGGTGTATATATATAAACAATGTATACAGTTTTTTTCACACTAACTCCATTCACTTACATAAATTTGGAACATATGTTTCGGGAGCGATCCCTCCCTTCTTCAGCCTTAACCAACGAAATGAAAACAAAGAATCAGAAATTGAAAAAGAAGTTCAACAATTTACGAAAACTTCAAACCAAAAATGTACCCAAAAAAGTTACACAAACCACAGAGAACGTAATTAATATTTCAAGCACCACATTTTCAAACAACGAACTAAAATTCCTAAACCAAGGCCTAAAAACATGTGTAGGTTTCTCCAAAAAAATAGAAGATTACATCGCGGATATTAATATAGCCACCAATGAACTGAAAGAAAATAAAAAATCGTTTATCAAATTGAAATGTACAAAAACCTTAGAGAAAATAAAAAACCAAAGTAAATTCAACAATTACATAAACATAATAAAACAACTAAAAGAAAAACCGGTAGTATTCACAAAAACAGATAAAGGCAATAAAATCGCCATATTGAACCAAGAAGACTACATAAACAGGATAGAAACCATGTTAAAAGGTCAAGATTATAAGCCAATTACAGAGAATCCACTAAAAACCTGCACTAAAAACTTGAATACAACATTAGATGAAATAAAAATACTGTCCACTACCGAAAAACGAAAACTCACACATAGCAACCCAGTTTTACCTAGAATGTATGCACTTCCTAAATTACACAAAAAAGACAACAGCATGAGACCTATAATCAATAATATCAATTCTCCAACATACTTGTTAGCAAAAAAATTAACCGACATTTTCAAATCCTTGAAAAAATACCAAAGTTTGAGTGTCAAAAATTCACAAGATTTGGTAGAAAAAATACAAAATTACAAAATTTCAGCAGAAAATATAATGGTATCGTTTAATGTAGAAGCCTTATTCCCAAGCATACCAAAAGATACACTTATGCTAATGTTAAAGAAATGGTTAAAATCCTTAGATCTACAGACACAAGAAATTGAAGACTTGATAAAACTTACGAACATTTGCATTGAACAAAATTACTTCATTTTCAATAAAAAATATTACCAACAAGTCTCGGGACTAGCTATGGGAAACCCGTTATCTCCATTTCTAGCAGATTTTTTTATGAGTTCGTTTGAAATGCATATCACCAAAGCCTTCCCTCTAATCTTCAAAACATGGTATAGGTATGTGGATGACATATTTGCAATAATTCCGAAAAAACATACAATGGATGCACTAAAACTTCTGAATTTGCAGCACAAATCTATAAATTTCACCATAGAGGAAGAAAGAAGGGGATATCTCCCCTTCCTAGATGTAAAAATCATAAGAAATGAAAACTATCTTACATTTGGAATTCATAGAAAGGATACTCACACAGAAAATTACATAAAAAATGACAGTTTTAACCCCATTCCACATAAATATGCAGTTTTTTATAGTTTAGCACACAGATTAGTTAACATTCCACTCACAGAAACAGAGTACAAATTGGAATACCAACAAATCATAAAGATAGGAGAAACTAATGGATACAACAAAGACACAGTAATAAAAATCATCAATAAAACCAAAAAACAAAAGGCAATAAGAGATGTTTCCACTCTTAAAAGTGCCAAAGAAAGGTACAAATTCAAAAGTTTCACATACCACCCAATTTATCACAATAAGTTCAAAAAGATATTCAAAGAACAAGGAATTATGTTAGCCCCAAAGAACAATTTTAATATAAAGAACTTATTAGGTTGCAGAGTAAAGGACCACATGCCAACAGAACAAAAGTCAGGTATTTATGAAATAGAATGTGCAGAGTGCGACAAAAAATACATTGGAAAAACGAAGAGGAATTTGGGAATCCGGAAAAAAGAACACTTCAGAAATATTCGCTTAAAACAAATTGATAAATCAGCAATAGCAGCGCACTTTTGGAATAAAAATCATGAAATTAAATCAGAGATAAAACTACTTAAACAACTTCATAATGCAATAGAACTTTCCACATGGGAAAACATTTTCATTACAAAAAATAAGGATAATTTGATGAATTTCGATATCCCTCCATTGGATGAACTCAGCAAATTCCTAATAATACCAACAGATGCCGCCACAAGAACATCAAGAGACCCAACCGCCACGTTTAACGACAGTTTGTCAACAGGCTGAAGATGGGAGGGATCGCTCCCGAAACATATGTTCCAAATTTATGTAAGTGAATGGAGTTAGTGTGAAAAAAACTGTATACATTGTTTATAGTTAGTATATATTTGACATCAGGGTTATAGGTCTGTAGTTGCTTATATCATCTCTAGTGCCCTCTTTGTGGAAGAACAATTGTGCTGGTTTTCCATTATTTAGGTATGCCTTCTGTTTCTAGAATTGCTTTGAAGATTTTGGGTGTTATCTGGTCTTCTGCAAGCTTTAGCAATCCATTTTGTATTCTGGGGTCTTCCCGATCATGAACTCCTTAATGGCAGTTTGAACTTTGCTGTGCAAGATAGATAAAGCTTGTGTGTTTGGGATATTTAGTATTTGGTTCCTTGATTGAGTGTAGGTGTTTGTAGTAGTTTGTAACTGAATTAATTACATTTTTTCTCAATGTTATGCTTTTCCCCTCTGGAATCTTTGTTCCAAGTATCCATTTCTTTCTTTTGTCCAAATTGCCCTTTGCTTTCTTGATTGATTTTGATGATTTTAATTAGTTTCGTTTGTTTTGTTTGGTAGTTGCAAATATCTTTCCTTATTTTTCTTTTGATCATTTTTTCCAGTTCTGCTTACTCCAGTCTGTTTTGTTCTGATGTGTCTCTCATTAGTTTTAATTGTGCCTTGTGTTCGATCAGCTGTATAATGTATATGCTCAGTTTGTCCCTGCTTTTCATGTTGTGTTCATCTTGAGAGCCTTGCTGCTCATTTGTTTTATGCAATTCTCTTAGGTTATCATACAGTTCTTGGGTTCCTTTGTCTGTGTTAACATTGGCCTATATTAGTTGTTCTTGCAACTTGTATTGGAGATCTTCCTTGGCTACATTTTCTATACTTGTGTAATGTGTTTATGTATATATTCTTTTTTTCATCCTTATGTTTGTCCATACCATCCTGTGGTCCATGCTAAATTTTAGGCTATTTACCACTTGAACTTCTGTCACATCTCCAATTTTTTTTGCATAAAATATATTCTATTGCAATTTTTTATCTTGCCGTCTGGTGATCAAGTTCATTTTAGGTGAGGTGGTTTTCTGAAGAACATATAATATATGCTATTTTCAATCTATGCTCTTGTGCGAAATGGATCAAACTTTCTCCCCTCTTGTTTCTAATCCCTAAGCCATGTATTCCATCAGATTCTTTGTCTTAAGGCTTCTCTTACCCACTTTACTATTCATATCTCTCATAATGAAGTTCTTTTATGATCAATATTTATTCAGTGCCACCATTAAGTTGTTGTAATACTCTTCCAGTTCTTCTTCAATGCTGGCCTCTCTTGGAGCATATGTTTGTATGATTGTTATGTAGTGTTTCATGGCTTGTTTTACTACTGCAATTCTTTTTGAAATTCCCACCACTTCTTGTACCATGTGTTTTAAGATTTTCTGATTATGAAACCCACTCCCTTCTGGCCAGTTTTTTCTGCTTTATAATAAAATAGGTTGCCATTTGCTTTTTCAATTATGGCTTCCCCTGCCTTCTCACTTTACTTAGACCTAAAATGTCAAATATGATAAATTGCAGTGCATTTTATAGTTTTTCTTCTCTTTCCTGTTCTGAGTGTCTGTACATTTAATGTTGCTATTATAAATTCCTATTTTCATTTTGTTGTTTGTTTGGAGTTCTTATTCCTCGTTTTGAGTGAGTGATTTGTTATTGTTGGAGTCATTATGGTTTGGTACTTGAGGCAGCATATTCCAGTTTACCAATTGGCCCCTTAGCATGATTTTCTTATATCCCACCTTCCATTTGTTGCCTTTTGCTCTCCCCTCCCTGGCTAACTTCCTTAGTTGGTTCTGTATCAGCCTTTCTTGGGCAGTCATATCATCATCGATGTAGCATTCTTTTCCCGCTACTTGATGTTTGTTCCTCATTATGTCTATTTTGTCTTCTAAGCAGGCCAGTTCAACTTTTGATTAATCCTCTCTCTAAACTATCTTTGCTTATGTACATGGGTCTGGTGTATGGTTTATGAAATTCTATCTTAGCTAGTATTTCTTTTATTTTGCTGGCCATTTCCTCATAGTTTTCCGGTTGCAGATCTTTTTTTTTTATTATTATGCTGTTCTTTCTTTCCCTCCTTGTCTTCTGTGCCATAGTATTGTCCAAGTTATATACTTTATTTTCCAGGTTATTATATTTTTCTGCCATTAACTTGCCAAACCCTTTTATTTCCTCTCACAGAAATGATATTTCTTTTTTCGTTTCTGTTTTAAAATCCTCATTTTGTTTTCTTAGATGTTTTAACTCTGTTAAAATGATCTGAACATACCTTGAATGGTTTATTCTTTGGAGTCATCCATGCTGTTGCTTAGATGTTTAGTTTTCCTCTGTGATTTAGTATGTCCAGGCTTCTTCTCAGTCATTTGGAGAATCGGTTTTGGCTTGGTAGTTGTTTTGTGATTTGATCTCGCTTCCTGTGGTGTGTGATTGGTTGTCGTCTTCCCCTTGAGAAGTTATTCTTTTGTGTTGTTCCAATGTTGGCTGGTATTGGGTGTCGTGATGGCGTTTATTCTTGGTACCTCTCTTTGATGCTAGGGTCGTTGTTCTCACTTTCTCTGGTCTGTTTGTTTATCGTGGATCTATCTGGCAGGTTTTCTGTAACTTCATGTTTCCAGTTTCTAATGGACTGGTGTAACTAAATTTTGTTTTGCCTCACTTTTAGCATAACTTCACTAATATTTCAGTTGCATATAATGTTGTGTAGATAGGAGGCACATGTGGGTATTTTCTTACTAACACTTACCTGTTTTCCTGGTTCTTCTGCCAACTTTTCTTATCACATTCTAACAGTTTTGGTGCTTTAACCACTTTGTATTCACTCTAATACCACCGTGTTATTATTCTGACTGTTTTAATATGGCTGCTCTATACTAGGATATTTCCTGTAAAAATTCTTGCTATTTTAAACTGCACATGTTAAAATTAAATAACTAGTGCAAACAAAGGCATATAACTGAATGGAAACATGTAAACCTTGCTTCATTTTGTATCTATTGGCCACAAAGAAAGGGAGAAAGGGAGTGGTAGGCCATTAATCAATATAGGAAATTGCTAGAACCAGGAAGGAGAGGAAAGGAGTTGGCACTGCAAGGAGCAGATATGTTTTAACATTCCAGTACTATTTCTAACATTGGCAAAGATTCCATGCTCACGAGTGCACATAGAATGCAGTTCTGATGAAATTTACTCCTATACTCAAATAAGTGTACTTACGAAGCTGTTGACAATGGAGTGGTATATATATAAACAATGTATACAGTTTTTTTCACACTAACTCCATTCACTTACATAAATTTGGAACATATGTTTCGGGAGCGATCCCTCCCATCTTCAGCCTGTTGACAAACTGTCGTTAAATGTGGCGGTTGGGTCTCTTGATGTTCTTGTGGCGGCATCTGTTGGTATTATTAGGAATTTGCTGAGTTCATCCAATGGAGGGATATCGAAATTCATCAAATTATCCTTATTTTTTGTAATGAAAATGTTTTCCCAAGTGGAAAGTTCTATTGCATTATGAAGTTGTTTAAGTAGTTTTATCTCTGATTTAATTTCATGATTTTTATTCCAAAAGTGCGCTGCTATTGCTGATTTATCAATTTGTTTTAAGCGAATATTTCTGAAGTGTTCTTTTTTCCGGATTCCCAAATTCCTCTTCGTTTTTCCCAATGTATTTTTTGTCGCACTCTGCACATTCTATTTCATAAATACCTGACTTTTGTTCTGTTGGCATGTGGTCCTTTACTCTGCAACCTAATAAGTTCTTTATATTAAAATTGTTCTTTGGGGCTAACATAATTCCTTGTTCTTTGAATATCTTTTTGAACTTATTGTGATAAATTGGGTGGTATGTGAAACTTTTGAATTTGTACCTTTCTTTGGCACTTTTAAGAGTGGAAACATCTCTTATTGCCTTTTGTTTTTTGGTTTTATTGATGATTTTTATTACTGTGTCTTTGTTGTATCCATTAGTTTCTCCTATCTTTATGATTTGTTGGTATTCCAATTTGTACTCTGTTTCTGTGAGTGGAACAGAGTGGAACAGTGGAACAGAGTACAAATTGGAATACCAACAAATCATAAAGATAGGAGAAACTAATGGATACAACAAAGACACAGTAATAAAAATCATCAATAAAACCAAAAAACAAAAGGCAACAAGAGATGTTTCCACTCTTAAAAGTGCCAAAGAAAGGTACAAATTCAAAAGTTTCACATACCACTCAATTTATCACAATAAGTTCAAAAAGATATTCAAAGAACAAGGAATTATGTTAGCCCCAAAGAACAATTTTAATATAAAGAACTTATTAGGTTGCAGAGTAAAGGACTACATGCCAACAGAACAAAAGTCAGGTATTTATGAAATAGAATGTGCAGAGTGCGACAAAAAATACATTGGAAAAACGAAGAGGAATTTGGGAATCCGGAAAAAAGAACACTTCAGAAATATTCGCTTAAAACAAATTGATAAATCAGCAATAGCAGCGCACTTTTGGAATAAAAATCATGAAATTAAATCAGAGATAAAACTACTTAAACAACTTCATAATGCAATAGAACTTTCCACTTGGGAAAACATTTTCATTACAAAAAATAAGGATAATTTGATGAATTTCGATATCCCTCCATTGGATGAACTCAGCAAATTCCTAATAATACCAACAGATGCCGCCACAAGAACATCAAGAGACCCAACCGCCACATTTAACGACAGTTTGTCAACAGGCTGAAGATGGGAGGGATCGCTCCCGAAACATATGTTCCAAATTTATGTAAGTGAATGGAGTTAGTGTGAAAAAAACTGTATACATTGTTTATATTTACTCCTATAGTTTGTAACTCATATATAGGATCTGTGGATGGATATAAAATTGATATGATGTGAAACATGGTAATCCCCATTATGTACAGAGCAGCAAGGAAACCTTGCATGGCAGGCAAATAGTTCTTTATAAGTTTATATAATGATGTTCATCTTCATGGGTACATTAGGAAGCATTAGTAACATGTAGTGCTGACATCTAGACTTGGATCTGCCACCTCTCTATCATGGCAAATACAATGTGATGGTGGAAACGTGGACTAGCACCAACCAGCATAATATACCTAACCTAGCAGTTATCACTTATATCATATATGTTAATATTGTTAGCCGTAGTGTTGGGGTAGCATGTCCGCTGCATAATCCAGCAAGCCCAAGTTTGAATCTTGGTTTGAATTAATTGCCTGGGTAAGTTTTTTTCTGAGAGCTCTCCTGTATCCAGCGAATACAAATATCAGGCAACTTCCAGCTCCATGGTTCCTAGGCTCATCCAAGCATTTCATCATTATCATGGTCGTTGTCATCTCTTTCTGTTGGCTTGCCACCAGATGGGGTTCCACCAAATGGGTACAGGGTGCTTTCTTGACAGGCATCTCTCCCCAGGCAGCAGTCACTATGTCTCTATAAGAGGGAGGGTAAATATAAGATAGCAAAAATGAAAAAAATATTGTTATAATAATGTTAAAATTTATAATTCATTGAAAGCTATTTAACAGTAGAAGATGTCAAGATTATAGGATATTAAATATACTGTATATTCCATAAATTAAAAATGCATGATGAACAAGATACAGACAGCACTATAAAAAACTATTACATATACTGTAAACCTACCCTGGGTCATACAATTGCAAATACATAAGTTAGAATAACTGTCACTTAGGATTCTAAGGTCAACATTGATGTCAGTAAACACACAAGACTGTAAGGCTGAATCATTTCTATTACACCTTAAAGTTAATTATGACTACAACTGGAATTTATTTAAAATTTTGGGGAATCCTTCAAGATGCTGTATATTGAAAACTTGATCCATTATTTTCTAAGGGATAAGTAAAAGAAAACAATAAGTGCAGGAAAACGATGGATGGGGAAAGAGGTTAAAACATGGGCATTTCTAGCATGTGAAAATTGAAAGGACGGCCTATTGATTAAAATGAACAAAAGTCTGCAGAAATCAAATGTGCAACTATATTTATTTTAAAATATAAAAATATTTACAGTGGGTTCACCTTCAGAGATGCTCAAGGTCTAAAATAGCCAAGTAAATACTGCAAGAGCTTGTGATAGATAATGGAAAGAGATTCTTTGCTGTGAGAATTCATTCACAGCTTTCTCTGTTATTTATCTTATCTTCATTTCTATTCGCACTTAAGCTCTGCTGCAAACCATACTACTTTGACTTTGGCACTTTGTTCAGTCCTTGCTGCTTCACGCATTTAGCAATAATGTGTGATTTAAAAATGATCAGTTAAGGATATAAGCTATATAAAATAATAAAAAATGTGATAATTTCAGCAACATTCAGTCTGGGTTTTATATAAATTGCTTATAATAAAATTATTTTTAATTAAATAAATCTAATGATGGACCTGAGAAGATGCTTCTGAGAATGATGGATTGAGGTTTCACTGTATCATATAGAGCAGAAAGTATAATCCTTTTCCCCTCTTATCTCTCTCTCTTTCTCTCACTTGCATATACACATTTTACAGTCCTTTTGAGTAAAGAAAAGGTGGCCCATTTTCAGCAATAAAGTCAAATTTCTATAAAAGCTCAATTTAAGTTTGAAGAAACCTTTTAAATGCTAATAGCTTAATTGCATTTGTGTAGCTAGAAGAGAAAGTGGAAAATTACTGTTGTTCTTAGCTGTAGGAGATAAAAATTTTTGATAAAGTTAGTTCAGTATGATCAAGCATATTTAATAATGATTGTGTGTTTCAGATGATGTAACCAGAGTTGTTCTTATGGGTGGAACTTCTGGTGACTACATTAATGCCAATTATGTTAATATGGAAATTCCAGGATCTGGCATTATCAACAGATATATTGCAACACAGGGTGAGCATTGGTAGAAATATATTTTTTTGTTTAGGTTTCTTGGTGCTATATTTCCTTTCTTGTTGCAATACACTGCCTTCCTTTAGCAGTAAGACTGTATTTGATCCTGAAAATAATACCATTGAACTTTCCTTTTTCTTCCAAGTTTTCTTTGTTTTGCTTTCCTCTTCATGTTCCTTTCTTTTTGTTTGGATCACAGCATTCATCAAACTTTTATTGCAGTGTGTAATGTCACTTTCAGGGGAGGGAAAAATTGTACATTTGCAGTTTGTATCAGATGTAGAATCAGATAGTGAAGTAGACCAAACTGTTAAATGACAATCTAATAGTAAAAGGCATTTGCTCATAGTATAATATAAATTATATTAAACATTTCAGGTCCATTGCCAAATACTGTAGCTGACTTTTGGCAGATGGTGGTTGAGGCTCAAAGTACATTGGTCGTAATGGTTACTCCTCTGGTTGAGAGGGGTCGAACTAAATGCCATCAATATTGGCCTCCTCTTGGGGAATCCATGGAATTGGGCCACCTGCATCTCACTTGCACAAAAGAAGAAACTGAACCTTCTGGCAGCTTTGTGTTTCGAGAATTCCGTCTTACAAATCTGGAGGTAAAATATTTTGTAACCTTTCTCCAGCAGTGTATTCAAATCTAAATAAAAGATTTTAATTTTTTGCTTCATTTTCATTTGTTCATCAAGAACTTTGCAGAAATTGTTAGCATATATAGAAAATATGTTGGCACTTTTTGTTGTAAAGTAGGAAATTTATAACTGATGTTTCAGAGAATATAACCATAGCTATATGATAAAATGCTTTTAGTCTTCTTCTTTCCCCTCCACATTAATTATTATTATTATTATTATTATTATTGTTGTTGTTGATTGTGATTATTATGATGATAATAATAATTGGTAATTGATTTGTGACAGTGGTGAGAAAATGACCATATATAGGGATGGGGCAAACTTTCAAGTGAATACAGTAACATCTTTCTGTCTCTCATCTTCACACTCATTCATTTTCGTACACTCACTCTTGCACTTTCTGTTTTTTCTCCTTACTCTCTTTGGTGTATGTATATGCATGCAAATATTTAATCCTTGCACCATGCACTTAAAAGCGGAATGATCAGACCTGAGCAATTGTAACACTGGGAGTGATAATATCACATTTACCTTTCCTGTTTCTCCACTACCATAGCACCATCACAGGTGCCAAGGCACAAATTTGTAGACAGCAGGTCTGTAGTTTGATTCCCACCAGGACTCTCTTACCTACCAGTTATTTTCTTTATATATTAAAGTTTTCCTCAGTCATTAATACATGCAGTAAAGCCCGTTCCCTCAATGCATTTCCACTTGCTGTCAAAGGTGGGTCGCTATCTCTTATCTCTTATTGTTTAAACATACAGCTTGCCTTTCTTGCTCTGCAATAGCCAATTATGTGCTAGTTTTAGCTACTTACAGCTATGAATCAATGTACATGGAAAGAAAAGGAGGAACACGTTGCCAAATGTAGATTTAATGTTTTTTCTTATACATTTGTGTCATTACTATTCGGGAATAAGGTTTATTGGCATCTATTAAGTTAAGTGTATGGCATCCTTGGTTAACAATGACTGATAATAAGCAAGTGCATGAGGAAGAGGAAATGCATCATATTGAAGGTGATCATTATTTAGATACTGCATAGTTTGTCCCAGACCAATTAGCAAGTCTAAAAACATAACTCTAAACAAGGAGTGCCAAAAAATGCTCTATAAAGTGTATGGTTTTGTTGTGAAGAATAAAGTAAGTAAATAAAGGACCCATAAGCAAAAAGGCCAAAATTTTAGGACAGAATAGCCAACAGTCAGAAAAATCATCAGAGGAGGGTCAGTAACACCAAAATGGCAAAAACAAAATCAAAACTTGTTTGGGAAATTTGATCAAATAGTTCAAGTAGTTTGGCGAGGAATCTACAACTTCTATAAGTAAGGAACATTTCACCATTCCAAAAACTCCTAACGTATGAACATTTTCCATGGCGCCTTGTACGAAAACTTGGGTTTCACTTTCGTACCATTAATAAAAGGCATATTAGCATGGAATCACCTTGAATACTGCTTTGTAGGTATAAATACTAACAGAGGATTAATCATTTGTGGTCTGCAGGATATCGGGTAGTATACATATTTGTATTTCACAGCAGTAAGTTCTTGATCTGGAATCACGTGTTAACCTGCATAGTATACTTGTGAGACATAACATCATTTGTTTAATGAACTTTATCTGAAACAGAGGTGAAAATTTGATAGTTTGTCTAACTGATATGTTCCTTGAAAGGTTGCCGGGTGGAAATGCATTTAGGGAACAAGCTTTACCAGCTTCTCAGCAGGACATTTAAGTACCTGGACCAGTTATTTTAATGCTACTCCTAGCCTCTATACACAATTTCATAAAATGTAGCATTGATCCTGAACTATAAGTAAAAAATATGAAATTTTGTACGTATTTTTCATTTTTAGTCTTTCTGTAATATCAGTATAGACACTGTTGTCACTGAAGTGGGGGAAATAAAAGAATGTGGAGAAAACATGATTAAAATATTGTTTTAAAAAATTGGAGTTTCAAAAACTGAGTCTGCAGTCTAATACATTTTTAATTCTGGTTTCGATCAGTTCCAGTGATAAACATCAATCCCATAAATATCTTAAGTTCAGGAATATCCACTGGTTTCCAGGTCTGCATTATTGAATTTTTTGTGAAAGCTGAAGTGCTGCACTTGTCACTTGACTTGTGCACAGATTTGTCTGTTCGCACACACAATTAAAAAAATCATTTTTAAAAGAACATTTATGTAAACTCATGATTTAACTCTCATTTTATAATTGAATATTTATGCCTGAATTAAATGTAAATGGTGTGATATTTGGACAAATAACTAAGATGATGTGTGTACCTGTTGCCTGACTTTTTTCTTTTTAGCCTGTTAGGTTTGGGAATCGGAATTTCACTGTCACTATTGCTGCTATCAGAAGCCAATTCAGGAATTAATTCATCATCTGAATCATTATTGCATAAAATTTCTTCATTTTTAAGAAACTTCTTCGTTTGATAAAACATGGTTATAAATTCACAGCAAGTACTACACATAAATGCTGACATACAATACAATCTCAAGTACCTGACATTGATACAAGATGAGGTTGAGATATTTATTCTATGAACATAGAGGACAAGCCATACTTTCCTATCATGTGATAAATACTTATACGGAGGAGAATGCCAACTCTATGTCCATCTATAAGAAGCAGCACTAACTAAATCATACTAACAGTTGGGTGCAGAATATAAACAGAATTATTTCAAGTTTGACATTAAACGTTGCATGCTGTCCATGGGCCATAACATGAAGGGAGATTTAATGTTGTTTGCTGTTTGCTGTGTATGGTCCTGAATGTGTTAATGGCAAATGCATTCGTGTGCGTGAGTGCATGGGGGGAGGGATAAATAGATTCGATTCCATTCGATTCAATTCGATTAGATGGCTGGATGAACCGATTCGACTAGACTCGTCCAGCGACATAGAAAAACAGTCAATCTGATGAAGTGCTTTGAAAACTTAAAACTCAATATTTTTAAATGTATCTTGGATGTGCCTACCCTTTATCTTTTTTCTTAAAATATTGTGACAAGAAACAGATGCAATTCAGAGTCGATTTGCATATAGTTTTGGTGATTGCCAACACTGTTAAACTACAGATCCCTAAATTCAAGGACTTGGCAAATGCAAATTGCATCAGAGCCAGAGTTAAGTAAGAATTCTGCGGATACCAAATACAAACTATTAATTTGAGAAACTGAATAATTTTAATTATTTTGTAGCTTGGGGTAGACAAGATAGGATTTAACCACAGAATGTAATTTTTTATAAAAATCTATCAAAAGCAATGAACGTGAAATTGTTAGTAAAATCTTGTTTTTCTTTTGTTGAAACGAGGTTTTCTTTTGTTGAAAAGAGGCCAATAACATAGGAGCTCATCTAGAATTATGAAATTATATTAGTGTAATGTTGTGTACAATATGTTGACATATTTGTAAAAATGTTACATTTTAGATGAGTGAGAGATTAGGAAGGATAGATGGATATTCAGGAAAAGACCACAGGTGTTTTTAGTCAGTATGGTGATTGCCAAACTTGAATGCTTGTGTCCAGGGATATCACATTTGATTTTATTGAAACCAATAGAGACAGCAAATAGCTCATAATAGCATGCACTTTTTGAGATGCTTTGCATAAGCGTGAATATAAATATTCTGATTTGCTTACCTTACTAATCTTGCACTTTGATGCTTGTACTCATACTATTTTTATTTTTAAATAAGAGTAAAAATTTTCTGTATTAAATTAAAGAAAAGATTATTCCTAGAATAACTACACATATTTCAGTTCAACAAGTTTAAAATATGCTCATTATAAACCAGAATAAGCAAAACTTAGATACATTAAAAAAGTATGACAGCTTTAAACTCTCATAAGTAATATCACAAGAGGTTCTGAGATTGCCAATAAATTCACAAATATAGTGAATTTGTATTATAAATACTTAATCTTTTCAAGCCATCCAGCAATAGATGAATGTTGATTGTCAGAAATGCTAATAGAGAAGAACCAAATATGGGTTTTGGGACTATTTTATGAATAGAATAAGAATAAAAGTAATATATGTTGTTATATTATAAATTATATAATTCTCAATTATCTAGTGAGTAGATTTAATACTCTTAAGCTGCACTTGCCATTGAATTATACAGAACAAGTTTCACAGGCTATCTGATTGTGCTATTGAAATGAAAGCACATTTTTTAGAGTTAGGTCACCCAAAGCAAGAAAGCTGGGAAAATAACAATCACACAAAGACATTTATATATATACAGTTCTCATGTATAATGAATGAGGTTACACCTTTTCTTGGTTGCTCATTTGTTGTGCATGAAAATAACACAGAGATTTTACATAAAAGTTTTAGAGTAGCATCTACCACTGCTATCTTTCAGGCAAAACTGTTACCTATTTATCAACCAATATGATGGTTTATAGATAAAAAAAATTGTGCTCACAACTATTGCAACTCCCAATGAACTCTGTTAATGATAAATATAACTCACACTCTTGCAACACAAATAAGGTATGTTTCTGTAAGTACTAATCACACCTGTTTATCTTGGATCAAAGGTCAGGCAGGAATCGTCGGAAGTGAAAGACCTGATTCTATTGGAAGACATTCTTCAAGGTCAAATCTTGAAATCTCTTATATAACCAACTTGATCACATACATAAAAGCTACCCTAGGACATCATAAACAATGGAAATGTAGTATGAACCAGTAGAGCAAAATTAACTTTCACCAAGGATTTCCTTTTCCCCACTGTCCTACATCGATTGAACACAAAATTGTTCAAACCTGCATATATTTTGACTCACTAAAAGCTATGGCTTTATACATCAAATGATGTGTAGATGTGAAAAATTGGAAGAAATGGCATCTCATCTATTTTTCAACTGTGACTTATACCATGTAAAAACATATATTTTTATTGGACATCTTCAACATTGTAATATATATTACACCCAAACACTGATTGATGTATTTTATAAACATTGCTGGACTAGCTTTTGAGAAATGTATAGCTCATATTTATAAAACACTGTAAAATATGTACAAATAATTTTAAATGTTTTATATTATTCCATTTTATTATAAGTTTATACTATTAATATTTTGTATAATAGTGTAAACTATAGCCCTAACATATAGGGGCTCAGTTGATTTTGGAAATTAAATCATTTTTAATTTTAATCTTTCTGTTGATTTAGGGAAAAAGGATTTGCTTATTGCCCCTTTTTTGTTTGATTCCATTCACTTTTCCACTTTTCTTATGCAATTCAGTTTACTTCTGATTTATAGGGATTTTGGTGTAGCATATGTTTGGGTTTCTGCCATGGTTTTTGCAATTGTCAGTTGATTTGCTTCCCTGATTACTGAAGTATGCCTTGACCCAGCTAAGTCTATTTTCCACTTGTCCTTTTATATATGTATCTGTTATTTACCTGATTTCTTCAATGAAATATGCATGGTTCCTTCTTTTCCTTAATGCACCTAATATAATGGGATTTTCAATGTGTATTGTAGCTGATGTATTGATATAATTTGCATTGTCATTGATAGTTACTCAGCTTGATTACATTCTGTATTTAATTTGTATTTTGGTTGATGTGCTGGTGTATTTTCTTTAAATATATTTATTTTTGAACATATCACTTCTTAATGTTTATTCCCATTGGTGTAGATTTTAAATGTACTTGGATGTCTGTAATGTTCATTTTTCTCTGGAACTTTCAGTGTAAAGAGTGACACCAAAACTTGCTTCTGTGTTATTGACCTAATTACTGTGATTTCTGTTTCCTTTTTTATATTCATGCATTCTGATTTAATAGCATTGAGTGGCAGTCCTGTTATCATGCCAGTATTTTGTTGGACACTGTTGAATAAGTCTTAAGTATTTTTACATTAATATTTTTGCACTTTGTCAATCTTGGGTCTAGTAGTATGCTTTTACCAGCATTTTACATCCACATTGCTGCATATAAAAGTAGTGATAAGTTTCCACCTATGTACGTGATTTTCAAGTGCTCATATTTTATTACTCCAGTTTAATTTTGTTAATTTTGCAAGTGCAGAGATTAGCTTTCTACACTTCTCTGTTATGTAGTTGATATTATTTTTAAAAGTAAATTTACTATCTAATAGTTATGCCCAAATATTTAATGTTCTTAACTTTCTAATGTGTTATTGTTTAGATAAATGTTTATGTATGTTTTCTTTCCCAGTTTTCTCCATCACTTTTGATTTTGAAATTTGTATAGTTTTCAGACTATAGAAGCTTGTTTAGTTAAGAGTGTTAGGTCAGTGGCATATGCTATTGCTTTCATATGGTTACTGAATTCTAAGTTGGGTAAGGAGTTTTAAGGCACATTACAGAATTCAGTAAGTACTACAGCATGATCCTTGTAGGCATCTTTGCTTACTTTTCTCTTCTTTGATACTCTCAGGATTTCAACCCACGATACAGCATCTAATTCTCTCTTCATATCTAGGCTTATAATGACCATTACTTTGTGCAGAGTATGTGTGCATGCATGTGTGTGTCAATATATACACACATTGATTTATCATCTTTATTGTTAAATGAGGAGAAAGAAGAAGCCTGGAATGATGTAGAGAAATTTGCCACCACGGACAAAAAATTATCATTACTGTTTGTGTTTTTCCATTGGAACTACTCAAAGGGGCTAGTGCTCTTGTGAGAATATATAGCAGATTTTGTTAAATCTGTTTCGTTTCAGCATTTGAATGAAATAACCTTACATTTCATCTTGGATTTCATTCACTTCTTGTCATTTTGAAATAAAAGTAATAAACTGGAGAACTTAGTTTGGTAAAGCTGTTGGTTTTTATAGGAATTTCAAAACAATTTCCTTTACTTATCAGTGTTACTTTTTTTATAGTCAGAAGAAGAACGTCACATCAGCCATATGCAATATCTAGCTTGGCCGGATCATGGAGTTCCGGATGATTCTGCCCAGTTTCTTGAATTCACACAGAAGGTGCGCAAGGCACGAGTTGGCATGGTGGAACCCACTGTAGTGCATTGCTCTGCAGGCATTGGACGCACGGGAGTTCTAATTTTGATGGAGACTGCAATGTGTCTGATAGAAGCAAATGAGCCAGTATATCCTTTGGACATTGTGAAGGCAATGAGAGACCAGCGAGCTATGATGATACAGACAGCAGTGAGTAATTTTAAATCTCCTTATGATTTTGCTTTTTTAAAAATACATGAATGTAATGCATTTTAAAAATTGTGTTGAAATTTTAAAGTTTTTGAAACTCCCTCACTCCAAAAAAAATGTTAGTCCTTTTCTCATATTCACATACGTTTTGAGTTTTGCATAGCTATAGATAACCATTGTTTTTCTTTCAGCCACCATCTACTGAAAAGCAGTTCCAAATCAAATGCATAAACTCATGTACAAAATTCAGTGAAATACCTACATTTTTATGCTCCTAAGTCATACTGAAAACTCTATACTAGGATGATCTGATGTCCTCTTTAGTCTGGACATGTCATCTCTTTTTACTGTGAATCCAAAACCTAATAGTCCTGAAACACATTACAAAGTAATATTTAATTCAAATTTTGTACTTCCCTTTTGTCTTCTGATAATTTAAAATTTAGCATTATATTTTTCTTGTCTTTCATATGCAGATAACTATAAAACCATTATGTTATATTTTATTATAAAGATTTTGTATAAAATGGATATAGACAAAATTTTAATGCCCATGAGCATTAAACCTTGGTTTTCATCACATCATGATAAAGTTATTCACTTTACCTTGGTAAAGTTGTATTTCCGGTGCACCATGCTGAGTTTCAACTTTGTTGACACTTTGCCACAGTAAAATGCTAACCACTCGTCAGTGAGCATAAAGTGAAAAAACTGTTGTTTGTTTCCAAAATGGAGTTGATTATAGGATATCTTTGATATCTACAAATAATTGAGCATAATAAGAGAGTAGCATGTGATAACTGAGATCCAAGAACTGGTTTTTTTAGGAGATTATAACTGGAAAAAAGAAGCAGCTGCTTGTATTTAAGAGTTACTTGATGAAAGGTTGCAGTTCATAACTAGAAGAAACCATCCTATACTGCCTTGAAAACATCTGTTTTTGCATAAAGTGTTGTGATATTGTGTCATCCATAAGTCTCCATCAATATGTAACGAGCCTAAATCATTTCCCTGTGACATCACTAAGGGGGTAGCAACATAATAGAGCTTAATAATCTCTTCTGAATATTGTGACTCAGAAAAGATTATTAATGCGTGTTTTACTGTGTTTGATTCCAAATTGAATTAATATTGAAAGTAATAGAGCTTACTCATGAATCATCCTGAAAAATCTGCCTAAAATATCTATGGGATCTAAAATATAAAAGGAAGGGAAAGTACAACACACATATTGAACTTTGAATATGATAACTGGTTTTTATTATATTATAATAACTCACCTTGGTGTTCATGGCCTGCCAAGGGCTGATGTGACTTGGTGTACTCTCTCATTCTACTGCCCTCTTGCCTGCTTCACTTCTAAACCCACACTGCCTAACTAACTTCCCCCACATTATTTGCTTCAAAAATAAACATTCATATCTTTTGTTATTCCCACACCAAGATTGTCCTGTTGATGAAAACTGAAAACTTTCCGCTCAGTAACTTCGTGCTATATGATCCATTCACTCAGCACTATACTCTTCCGCAAGCCTAAGTGTTTACATGCTGAAGCTACTTGTCCATATTTGCATAAGAATTACTCAAGCATTGCCAATAAATTGTGTTACCTAATACCACTAGCACATTTGAGGGAGTGATTGTTGACTTGTATAATAGTGATAGAAACATGCTGGATAATAAACGAAGGTTTGGGTGCCATTGCTTCATTATTGCCTCAATTCATATATTTTTCATTGACAGAAGGTGAATGAAGAAAGATTATGGATACTATTTACTGAATAGCTAGATTCCCTGGTGTATTAAGTGCTTTGGACTGCACACATGTGAGAATCTAGTATCCTGGGGGGAAAATGCAGATTTCTTCAGAAGCAGAAAAGGTTATTTATAATCATTAAATGCATAGATAGTAAGTTATTCAAATCTTGTTGGAAATCTGTAACTTTTTTTGGTTTTCCAAATTCACTCTTGTCAGTCTTTTTATTTTCTGGTACTGTTTTGTTCTTTTGTGCCAGATCAAGCAAGAAATTCTCATTCTCACTAGAATTTGACACTCTTGGATGTCTCACTGCTTTTTCTTTGTTACCTCTAAAATGTACATACAGAACAAAAAAACCATAGCCTTCTGAACAGTGTTAATATCATCCAGAATTGCAATGATGTGTGCGATCTTGAAGGCAGTGAGAGCAATGCTTCAAATCAAGAAAAGTATTGTGAGAAAGCAAAATCGATGGTGCACAGATTTTCTTGGAATACTTTGATATTGTCTATATCCCAGTTTTGAAAAGGCTGATTAAAACCGAGATAGTTACACTAGAGCAATAGTATAATGCAAGCCTAAATCTAAATTGATATTTTGCTCCCCCTTTTTTTTAATAAATTTCCTCATTTTTTAATTTTTTTCCTCTCTCTCTAGTCCTCTCTTTTTCTTTTCCTTCTCTCTCCCTCTCTCCTTCCCTCTCTCTCCCCCCACATAAATCTGATCACCCAACAAACTGTATAGCCCATATGACAAAATTAACATTAAACACCGAAAAATCTTGTGATTCATTTATGAATCTGTAGAATTTTGTTATCTAAATAAATTGAAATTTTTACATCTTCAAGCAGCAATATTGTTTGTCAGAGAGGAACACAGTTAAAAAACAATCGTATCAGCATAAAGAAAAAGTTTAATGGCTCTCTGTTCGGTGAAGTTGTTTCCCATGTCATTAAAAAGGTTAGGAAAATTCTCAATTACCACATGTTCTGCAAGTACTACTTTTTAATATGAGATGTGATATAAACAATGTATACAGTTTTTTTCACACTAACTCCATTCACTTACATAAATTTGGAACATATGTTTCGGGAGCGATCCCTCCCATCTTCAGCCTGTTGACAAACTGTTGTTAAATGTGGCGGTTGGATCTCTTGATATTCTTGTGGCGGCATCTGTTGGTATTATTAGGAATTTGCTGAGTTCATCCAATGGAGGGATATCGAAATTCATCAAATTATCCTCATTTTTTGTAATGAAAATGTTTTCCCAAGTGGAAAGCTCTATTGCATTATGAAGTTGTTTAAGTAGTTTTATCTCTGATTTAATTTCATGATTTTTATTCCAAAAGTGCGCTGCTATTGCTGATTTATCAATTTGTTCTGTTCACAAAAACAGATAAAGGCAATAAAATCGCCATATTGAACCAAGAAGACTACATAAACAGGATAGAAACCATGTTAAAAGGTCAAGATTATAAGCCAATTACAGAGAATCCACTAAAAACCTGCACTAAAAACTTGAATAAAACATTAGATGAAATAAAAATACTGTCCACTACCGAAAAACGAAAACTCACACATAGCAACCCAGTTTTACCTAGAATGTATGCACTTCCTAAATTACACAAAAAAGACAACAGCATGAGACCTATAATCAATAATATCAATTCACCAACATACTTGTTAGCAAAAAAATTAACCGACATTTTCAAATCCTTGAAAAAATACCAAAGTTTGAGTGTCAAAAATTCACAAGATTTGGTAGAAAAAATACAAAATTACAAAATTACAGCAGAAAATATAATGGTATTGTTTGATGTAGAAGCCTTATTCCCAAGCATACCAAAAGATACACTTATGCTAATGTTAAAGAAATGGTTAAAATCCTTAGATCTACAGACACAAGAAATTGAAGACTTGATAAAACTTACGAACATTTGCATTGAACAAAATTACTTCATTTTCAATAAAAAATATTACCAACAAGTCTCGGGACTAGCTATGGGAAACCCATTATCTCCATTTCTGGCAGATTTTTTTATGAGTTCGTTTGAAATGCATATCACCAAAGCCTTCCCTCTAATCTTCAAAACATGGTATAGGTATGTGGATGACATATTTGCAATAATTCCGAAAAAACATACAATGGATGCACTAAAACTTCTGAATTTGCAGCACAAATCTATAAATTTCACCATAGAGGAAGAAAGAAGGGGATATCTCCCCTTCCTAGATGTAAAAATCATAAGAAATGAAAACTATCTTACATTTGGAATTCATAGAAAGGATACTCACACAGAAAATTACATAAAAAATGACAGTTTTAACCCCATTCCACATAAATATGCAGTTTTTTATAGTTTAGCACACAGATTAGTTAACATTCCACTCACAGAAACAGAGTACAAATTGGAATACCAACAAATCATAAAGATAGGAGAAACTAATGGATACAACAAAGACACAGTAATAAAAATCATCAATAAAACCAAAAAACAAAAGGCAATAAGAGATGTTTCCACTCTTAAAAGTGCCAAAGAAAGGTACAAATTCAAAAGTTTCACATACCACCCAATTTATCACAATAAGTTCAAAAAGATATTCAAAGAACAAGGAATTATGTTAGCCCCAAAGAACAATTTTAATATAAAGAACTTATTAGGTTGCAGAGTAAAGGGCTACATGCCAACAGAACAAAAGTCAGGTATTTATGAAATAGAATGTGCAGAGTGCGACAAAAAATACATTGGAAAAACGAAGAGGAATTTGGGAATCCGGAAAAAAGAACACTTCAGAAATATTCGCTTAAAACAAATTGATAAATCAGCAATAGCAGCGCACTTTTGGAATAAAAATCATGAAATTAAATCAGAGATAAAACTACTTAAACAACTTCATAATGCAATAGAGCTTTCCACTTGGGAAAACATTTTCATTACAAAAAATAAGGATAATTTGATGAATTTCGATATCCCTCCATTGGATGAACTCAGCAAATTCCTAATAATACCAACAGATGCCGCCACAAGAATATCAAGAGACCCAACCGCCACATTTAACAACAGTTTGTCAACAGGCTGAAGATGGGAGGGATCGCTCTCGAAACATATGTTCCAAATTTATGTAAGTGAATGGAGTTAGTGTGAAAAAAACTGTATACATTGTTTATATATATACCACTCCATTGTCAACAGCTTCGTAAGTACACTTATATGAGATGTGATGTTTTTAATAACTCTATGATACTGGCACCATTTGCATTTAATAGTTGCTGACACACACATACAAATCAGCAGTAGATAATATTGTCTTTTGTTTGATCTTATTATAGCATTGCACTAATACCCAAATTCAATTAACCAATAGTGAAACAATGAATTTTCTTCAGTGGCATTACTCATGTAACTCAAACTATTTTGATAAATATGAAGGCAGTGAAAGTACATCTTTGGTTGAAAATCTGAAACAAAAAAATCAGAATGAAAATGAAATTGATCGCCCAAGTGTTGTTAGAGTGAGCTACTAAATACAGGTACCCACTGGCAGAAATATGAGAATTTTCGACCAATGTAAGTTGAAAAATAGTATTTAATTGATGCTGCTGAAGAATGAAGACCTGAGCATTTGCTAAATTTTCAGTCAATGAGTTATATACTCATTTACAATAGCAAATTATGTACAGAACCTTGCCAATATTCTTTTGCAATGAATGAGAGTAAAGATATACCGAACATTGGAAAACTTCAAACATTTTTTAAAAATTGTAAATCTTTAAAAAAGTTTTCATATGGAACTAACACAGTGAAGCTCATGTGAATTGAATCTGTCGTCTTAACACTCTTCATGCTTCACTAACCTTAAAAATATACGGAACCGGTTTCAAAGATATGTTATCTCCATCTTCGGCCGTGGACAACTGGTATAAAAGGTTGTTGTTGCGTAGTATCAGAAGCAATGTTCCGCTCTGGTGAAACTTTTATGAACTTAAAATTTATATTTTCTTCTTTCAGAATGTCAAAATTCATCAAATGATCCTTATGTTTGTAGATGTAAATTTTTTCCCAAATATCCAATTCTACTAGTTGAATTATTGAGAGCTGTACAGGGACCAGTAGAATTGGATATTTGGGAAAAGATTTACATCTACAAACATAAGGATTATTTGATGAATTTTGATATTCCAAAAGAAGAAAATATAAATTTTAAGTTCATAAAAGTTTCACCAGAGCGGAACATTGCTTCTGATACTAAGCAACAACAACCTTTCACACAGTCGTCCACGGCTGAAGATGGAAATAACATATCTTTGAAACCGGTTCTGTATATTTTTAAGGTTAGTGAAGCATGAAGAGTGTTAAGACGACAGATTCAATTGGAAAACTTGTCATCTTCATCAGGGGTGTCAATAAAGATCTTGAAGTAAGAAAGGAAGTGTTATTGTGCCCTTGAAACATTCCACTATTCAGGATGATAAGACAATGAAACAATTTAAACTTCCATAGCACAAGCCATTTTTTGCCACAGAAGTTAACAATGGAGCACTAGCTATATGTGAAATAAAGAGTGGACTGTATGAAAAATCATCAGATATTTCTTTAATATGTGTGCATGGTGGATGATAGTATTTTCCATGTGTAAAGTTCACAAATTTTAGCAAAGAAGGCCACAATAAATGTACATGAAGAGAATTGTTATTTATGTTATATCTCCACAAACTTAATATCTGAGGAGAAAACTGGAAAAGATTTGAATTTCTAATTTTGGATCTTCACCTTAATATCTGTGTTAGCACTATCAGTTCTTTTATTTTCAATATATATTTTCTTCACACTTTATCTGAATTAATAAATCTCTTCAAATTCATTAAAGTTCTTATTGCATTTAGTGTTCATTTTGCCATCAAGTTAATTAAAGTATAACACGTAATTGGTATTGGTCTTTTGTTTCAAATGCATATTTCAGTCCAAAATGTTAGGTTGTGTGGTTTTTTAAGGTTCTCTGTAATATAATGAAAATAATTTCTTTTCTTGCTTTGTTTTCTTTTAAAATAATGTTATTTGACATCATTTTCACAATTTTTGCTTTAATGAAAATATGATTTTCAAAAAATATAAATGTGTTAAATAAAAATGATCAAATCGACTAATTAAATGAATGTTTAGGCACAAAAGGAAACTCAAATATTCTACCAACTCTTGACTGAAACAGATTCTGCTACATAGTCATATGTACGAAAATATACAAATGTGATCTCAATGTTGAATATTAACAAATAGATAATAAATTATTTATATGGTCATTATTTCTGAGACAAAATATCAGAGACCCATCTAATAATAATAATAATAATAATAATAATAATAATAATAATAATAATAATAATAATAATAATGACAACAATACCATATATTAAAACAAATTTATTACTAAGAAGTGGACAGAACCTGATTCGAGGTGGCATTCAGCTATTCTTCCTTTATCCTGCTCTATTCAATATCACTTGTAACTTTTGCTAACACATGACACACTCTTTTGTGGAACAGAAAGTTACAACCATACAATACACTTTACTTTTGTAGAATACAGTGCTATTGTTCTATTGTTTCACAGCAATAAGTATATAAAATTCAATGGTATGTATGATGCTACTGTGACAGCTACAGTATAAAAATGCAAGTCGCCATCTATGGGACAGTTTTGAACTTCACTACCAAGCATAAAGTTATTGAAAGAATAATTCTACCTTGGAAATGGATATAAGTTATGTGCCCAATAACAATAATGGAACAGCTAATTATCAAATAGATAATTAATAATATAAACTCACCCATATACCAACTAGCAAAAAAACTGATCAACATTTTCAATTCGTTTAAAAAATTCCAGAGCTTAAACATTAAAAATTCATTTGAGCTAGTTGAAAAACTAAAACATAGCAAAATAAAAACTGGAGATATAATGGTGTCATTCGACGTGAAAGCCTTATTTCCGAGCATTCCAATAGAAAACTGAATGCAAAGTTTAAAAAAAATGGTTAACATCTATAAACTTAAAATCAGAAGAAGTAGAAGATTTGCGATTTGCATCCAACAAAACTTCTTCAGTTTCAATAAAAAATATTACCAACAAGTTTCTGGCCTAGCTATGGGAAACTCTTTGTCTCCGTTTCTGGCGGATCTTTTCATGAGTTCCTTCGAAGTACATATCACCAAAGCATTCCTGTTGATCTTCAAGACATGGCATAGATATGTGGATGACATATTTGCAATAATACCAAAAAAACATTCTAAAGATGCATTGAAACTCCTTAACTTACAACACAAATCTATACAGTTTACCATAGAAGAAGAGAGAAATGGATGTCTCCCATTCCTTGATTTAAAAATAATAAGAAATGCAAACAGTCTTAGCTTTGGAATTCACAGGAAACAAACATACACAGAAAATTACATAAAAAATGATAGCTATAACCCCATCCCACATAAATATGCAGTGTTTCACAGATTAGCACACAGACTAATCAACATCCCATTGACTGAAACCGAGTACAAAATGGAACATCAACATATAATGAAGACGGCTATAACCAACGGTTTCAACACAGACTCAGTAACAAAAATCATCAATAAAGCTAAAAGACAAAAATCGATTAAAGAAGTTTCTACACTTAAGAATACCGAAGACAGTTATAAATTCAAAAGTTTCACATACAACCCAACTTACCACAACATATTTAAGAAGATATTCAAAGAACATGGAATTATATTAGCCACAAAGAACAAATATAATATAAAAAATTTAGTAAATCGCACAATGAAAGATACCATCCCTACAGAGCAAAAATCAGGAATATATGAGATTAAATGTGCAGATTGTGAGCAGAGCTACATTGGAAAAACGAAAAGAAATTTAGAAATTCGAAGAAAAGAACACTTTAGGAACATTAGATTGAAACAGATAGACAAATCAGCAATAGCAGCTCATTTTTGGAACAAAAATCATGAAATAAAACCAGAAATTAAATTACTGAAACAACTTCACAACCCAATAGAACCATTAAGAACCAGTTTAAAAAAAGATGTAAAGATGTAAAGTATGTTTAATAAAGATGTAAAGATTTTATGTAATCTGGTACATAAAATGGTGGAAAGATTCAAAAGGAAAAAAACTTATCAGGGATACCACCACATTATCAGTAGATATAGAAAAACCAATTTTTAAAAAATGTGCATATCATGCAAAAGCAATGAAAAAATTTCAAAATAGTTTTAAAGGTTTCAATATAAAATTAGCACCCATCAACAGATTTAATTTAGGAAACCTCTTGAAAGATAAAATGACTGTAAAGACCCCACAAGGGAAAAAAGCAGGTATTTACAAAATAACATGTGCAGATTGTGAAAAGATCTATATTGGAAAAACAAAGAGAAATATAGGCACACGTTTAAAGAGCATTTCAGGAACATAAAATATAAACAGACAGGTAGATCAGTTGTGGCATATCATTTTTGTACTAAAAACCATGAGATTATGAAGGAGGATTTATTCAAATGGACTCAGGGACATATAGAACTGAATACTTGGGAAAAAATTTACATTCATAAATACAGAGATCGATTAATGAACTTTGATATTCCAAAAGTGGAAAACACCAATTTTAAGTACATTAAAACACCACCAGGGTAGCGCTTCATCTCTACAAAGCCACTGGATTCTCCAATCAGTCGTACCCTTGGCCGAAGATGAAGACAAAGGTCTTCAAAACTGGTTCCAAATATCACACAAGTAAGTGAAGCAATAAGAGTGTTTAGTACGACATATATCACGTGAATTTATTCATATGTCTTGGCTTCACTATGTTGGTTCCATACATTTTTTTAAAATAACTTTCTTTTTTAAAAGATATGATTTAATTTTCATGTGAGCTTTGTATTAGACCATAATTTTGTAATAGAGCCCAGCAAGACAATTCCAGGCTTCACACAGCAAATGCCATCATGAAGACATTCCAAGACAAAGTTATAGGTCATAATTTTCTCTATTCCACAGACCTGGCACCTCTGAATTACATTTTTATGAGCCAATGAATTAGTCCTTGCAGGGTAAGAAATTCAACTATGATGCTGATGTTCATTCATGTTTTCATATCTTTTTTTATATTTTGTCTGCAGAGCCAGTATCGTTTTGTGTGTGAAAGTGTTCATCGAGCCTACAGTGAAGCAATTGTCAAGCCTCTGCCAGAATTCCAAAGATGAGAAAGGAGGTCTCCTACAGATGGTGGCTTCAGTCCTCACTGTCTTATTTGTATATTTTATCTTTGGCAAGAATTTCACTTTGGAAATATGCAACTATATATATAATATATAAATACATGTATATTTTAAATAGTTTATATTTCCTTTTTATGTGTACGAAAAAGTTGTGTGTATGTGTGAAACTGAAAGTTTTTAAAAACCCCGAGTAAAATATTTCCAGATGTGCACTAGCAAGCATCCATTTTAATGATATGATAGCCTTTAGATTTTTATACAAGAATTCTGCATAAAGCCACTTGTCTGTTCAAAACAAAACACTTGAGTACAATTACTGGTAAATATATAGAACTTTGATTATTAGAACTTCCTCTCTAAAGAAAACCTGAGTATGTTTGCTCTATGTAGGATCAAAGTAGAGTGAAAGAGAAAGAGGGAATGAAATTAATGTGAACACAACCTAAAATAAAATTATAGAATAAGGGTTCATAAAATAAATGGAAGTTTGGGCTGGAGAGCAATATACAGGCTTAATTACCTTAAAAATGAATGAAGTATATAAAATACATGTTTTTAAAAAATAAAGAATTAAAATGCAATTTTTTGATTACAAATTTACAAGTTTATGATACAATCACAATTTCATACATTTTTCCGAACATCCTAGTAATTTTAGCATGCCATCAGTAAAATATTAGGCAGCTTATTTGTGATCAGCATTGCTCGCTTTACTTTACTTCATCATTTGTGGTGAAGTGAGTCTCCTTTTTGGTTAGCTAATAGGAGCAAATTGGAACAAAATGACAGATACAAAAGAAGCCCAAATTTCAGTTCTTAAAGATTATCAGGTGTATGATTTAGTATTATTGTGTTGGATTACCATGAGTAGTGTTGATTTCCAAACTTGGCAACTAACAAGTAGAATCCTCAGTATGCCCCACATCCAGGTTAACATGTTCAAAGTCTGTCAATTATATCCAGTAATTTTATTAACCATTAATTCAATGTAGTTCAGTTAACATTTTCCATGCCATAGTTTAAACAATAAACTGTGGTACATTTTTTAATGGGTGTAATAATTTTAACTGTTAAAAATTTAGTGCTTCAATATTGTTGACTTTGAAAATTCATTTTACTACATTTCAAAGCTTACTGCTATTAATACAAATAGAACAATTTCAATAATTTTATTCCTTATTCAGCTGGTCTGTACCATATGTAACTCTATATGTTGGTAGTGGGAGAATATAATTACATGATGGTGGCCGTTGCATTGCTCTGCCTTATTTCATTCTTGAGTTAATGAGTTTTACATTTATATTGCTTTTCAGCCAGCTCTTATATGAATGAATAAATTGAATTTCATATCAACAGAAAACATTGTAATTAAATTTTCATAAACAAACAATATATCTAAGAATTTAGAAGTACCAAAACTAAGATTCTGCCATACCTTAACCATATGGTTGTATGTATGGTAAAGAACCCCTACAATAAATCACCATTTTCACAACTGTGTGTGCCCTCAAGCTCCTTCTTAATACTTCTTCTCCACTTATCCCTTACTTTTCCTAAGAATTCCCCAATCTTGTTTATTTTCTCTGCCCTATATCTGACAGCATTTTAATTACCACTATATCTTCTTGTAGTTTATCCCATTTTTCAATACAGATACTATCAATTTGAATAGTTTGGGATTTTCACAGTAAAATATAGTATCATATAACAAATTATTTATGAATTAATTATGCCTTTGAAACGTGTCCAGTAAGTGGAATAAAACTAGTGAAACAGATACTATCCCTCCACTTTTTTAACATTTGGCATTCTATTAGAAAATAGAACACACTCTCCACTTTCCTACTCATAACACATCTTTCTTTAAAATTTATTCTTAATCCTTTTAGAAATAATATCCCTGTATGCATCCATGCAATACCTATTCTGAATTTAAGTCTAGGAATCAGAAACAAACTTAACTGTTACTTTAGGGCTTTAGAATTTCCAGTAATGGCAAACTATAAATAGTATTGAGTTATATTTAAAAGCATTAATGCACTGAAACTTTGTTTTTCCCTTTACTCACATTTACTAATGTGATTGACATAACTAACTCTTTTGCTCAAACACTATCTGAACATTGTACAAGCTCCATTTGTAAAGAAACATTAACCCTTGATATTGACTGCGAAAATCACATATTTTCTTTGAATTAATTTCATAAGTAAAATTTAAATGTTACATTAACAAGATTTGGCATACTTGCTTAGCACAGTCTTACCTTTTTAAGTTCTAATACAAAAATACACTTTCATTTATAATCAAAATTATTGCCTAATAATGTTAACAATTTGTTATACATTTAACATGTTATTGAATGAATGAATTTATTTCTTCCATTGTCCAATTTACATGCAGATATGTTTTTGTTTTTAACATATAAATAGAATCAGTTTCATGCAGTTTTCACATACAAGTAAACATGTTAAAATCAAATTAAATAACTTACATCTCCATATTTTCAGTGTATGTAAACTTACTACACTGAACAACATTTACATTTCCCATTAATCACCCTCAATCTATGGAGTTGCATTCCTTCAATACCCCATTACAATTAACACTAGGTTGAGTATGTTTTTTTTTAATTTATTTATTTATTTATTTATTTATGGACTCTCTTTAACATCTCAGGTCATCAGCATCCCATTCAACTCGGGGCATGAAATGGGCGACAAATTTTGCTCAGAGGCCTCTCTTTCAAGCATGAGGTTCTTTTTCGTGCCGTAAATGTACGACACAGGACCCACGGCTTTACTTTCCTTCCGAAGGAAGCCATACTTATGATTTTTACGCTCGAAAAAATCCATCTGTCCTGGCCGGGTTCGAACCCGCGACTGAATAGAATGGGACGCTGTTGACCTAAGATGTTAAAGAGCATCCATAAATAAATAAATCAAATAAAATATAACCCTTGTAAATTGGCATTACAATTCCTATTCTCAAATTTTTTGTTATTTTACCTTCTTCAAAGATTAAATTCACACAGCACCAAAATGTTTAATCTGTTTAGGTCTTCTACCCAAGCTTTCCATTATTCCACTGGTATTCCATCTATTCCACATGCCTTGTTAGGTTTTAACTTTTTGATAATTTCCAGTACTTCATTTAAAGTAATTTTGCTATTTAACAAGTGTCTTTTCCGTGGATTATTGTTAATCAAATTGTTTTGTATAACCAAAGTTTTTACTCCCAAAAAACCCTGAAAATTTTTTCACCACACTATTGGTGATACTGCATTATCCCCTCCCTTTCTTTTGTGCATTTTGCCTATCATTGTCCAAATTGTCTTATCTTTCTTTTACACAGGCCCATTTAGCTTCTGGCTAAACTTTTCTCCACACTCTTCCTTTATGCCCCTAATAAGCACCTATATCCCTATCTTTCTACAAGGAAATTACCCTGAACTATCTCCTCCCTTGTTTGTTTCCATCTTTGCTCTCTCTGTACCCTCCTTGTTCTGAGCACTCTTTATCATAGTCATTGACTTTAGCATCCTCTAAATAATTTCATTTTGTTTCCTGTTCTTTTGATGGCCTTCTTTATAATAGAAATTATTCCCTCAACTTTTCTGTCCTCTAATGTTGACAAATTTCTTTACCCTAAACTTTCATTTCTTGGTTTAACTTTTTATGAAATATTTCAACTAAATCATTTTTCCATCTGTATGATTTCAGTAGGATACTTAACCCTTCCTCCCTCTTACTATTCTCTTTTATTTTGAGCTCCATTTTTAATGGGAAGTAATTACTCGCACTTATCATATCCATAATTTCAAAGTCTGCTACATATCTATCCAAACCTAAGGAGTATGACTTATAATCTATGATGCTTCTCTGGATTTGCTTCTGTTGGGCCCCAGCCATTAACATCTAGCCTATGCTGTTCTCCTATTCTTGCATTAAGATCCGCCGTTAGCTTTAATTCTATACCTGTATATTTGTCCTGTAGTTCTTCAATATTTTGCCTCAGCTTAATGACAAATTTGAGCCGTAAAAACTTGGAATAGCTAGGTGAATTATAAACAATACCTAGACACACTAGATTACTTCTTCCAAATAGATCCCTAAATATACACCACTGATATCATCTCCTGAATGTTTTTCACCCTTAATTTTAAAACTTTGACCTTTTCTTACAAATAATCCTAAGCCACCAGACACCCGACCTTTTTCTGTAACCTTCACATCTTTTTTCTCATAATAATTATATCTGATGACATTAATAACAGAGTCCTTTAATGTCCATGTCTCAATTAAATCACATTTGCCCACTTGGTTATGTGATAAATTTCACCATTATGTATTTTTGTGGGTAGCCCTTCATCATTCCAGCATACTATAGAAAAGGTACATAGTCCCTATACAGAGTCCTTTCTCTGACACCTATAATACTCCAACTTAGCTTTACTTCTTATTAATCTTGCCCCTTTATCCAACACGATTCTTCTTTCTTCTAATTGCATAATACTTCCCTTAGGTGTGGAGACTATGCTCAAACGTGCCTCTCTCCATATATCCTAGCCAACTGTAGCTTCCAAGGCCATCCTGTTATCATCGTGTAGCTGTTGAGGAGATGTACTATGTGCCATGATGATGCCATCATGAGCTGTTCATCCTTCTCCTTCTTTCCTTCTGCCATTTTTTTCTTCTCTGCCGCCAATTCAATATCTTGGACTTTGATCCTCTCTGCTGACTGAACCTGCAACTGTCCTATTTTGTCCATTCATATCCTATTTCTTTCCATCTATGAATTAATTCAGACCCTGACGTAGGCAATTTTGCTTCTTCTCTGGCTGTTTTCATTTGCTTCAATAAGGTAGCCCTATAATCCTGCTCGGTAAATATCTTCCTATCCCTGAGTATTTTCCAACAACCTTTAAATTTCACAGTGGTACATTTTTCAAGAATTGGCCTCGGTCTAACACCTTTTCTGCCTATTCTATAGGAGTCAAATAGTTCCCAGCCATCTATTTGTGTCTCTAACTTTTCCTTAAATATGTCTTCAATCTCTTGCCAAGTTCTCTTCTCTATATTTTCCTGGATTCCAAATATGATAATGTTTGATTTTCTGCTGTTTGCCTACATTTTTTCTAGATTCGTTTTCCTTCTGTCATGTTTCACGAGATCTTGCTCCACTCTTTGCTGATAGCTTGCAACAATATCTATCATATTCTCAGAAATTGTTTATTCTCATTTTGAACCTCTTCCCCATCTTTCTCAATTTAATAATTCTGATATTCCCTTTAGCTTTCCGACAATCTGTTCCACGTCCAGACAGGGATTTAATTCAATACTGCCCATCATTAGTAACACTATCAACATTAAGTCATACCAAATCATGGTCACTTGATCATTGGAAACATTTTCACCAGCTTTTATTTTCCTTGTGTTAAAGAGGCCAATTCTGACTTGATAAATTTCTGTCAATACACCCAATTTACCTAGTGCACAAAGAGTGTGTGTAAACTCGTTTGTCCTTGATAGCATCCGCTCGCAACTCTTTAACACCTTATTATAAACAATGTATCTTTCCTGTTAAATTTTTCAAACAAGTCATGTGAAATTGGTGTTGATTCACTTTATGTGTATTAAACAATTAAAATAATTTTGAAGTTTAATATTGAGTAATACATTTTAAAAAAGTATAATTATTAAAAAAAGTTATTTTATTGCATAAAATGTTTTAAATTCCTCACATGAAGCATAATGAATTATTTAAATGGTTGTTTTCTTAATGATGTTGACTACAATTTTAAAAAAAATGTGAGGTTAATATACTAAAGTGTTAACATTTTAAAAAATTGAGTCGAAATTGTAACATATTTGACACCACTGTTACAAAAGTTCACTATATTTTATACAATACTAAAGTGTGTGTAAGAAAACCTACATTGTTTATGGGTTTTTTTTTTTAAGGTCATTGATTGCATTGGTCTTCTCATGACATCTATAGATTGTGGACTGAATACCATAGGTGTAAGTCTGTAGGAATAAATGAAATGAATTAATGATGCCAAAAATGAGTTTGGAGTCCATGGCACCTTAAAGCTATTTAGCATTCACCTTCTCAGGATAAGAAAACTATTAAAAAACCTTAGCTAGATAGGTTGACTTGAAGGATTTAAACCCAGGACCTCCGAATTAATAATTGAAATGCTACCACTAGACCATGAAGATGGTCAATAATTTTATGAACATTTATTACACAACTTAAAAAGTTATGTGTATAAAGCATGTGCGTAAACTTTTTTGAGAGTAGAATGGAAATTTGATTTATATAGTTAAATCAAACAAAATGTGCAATTTTTTCATAGTAACATAGGTTAATGCCTTTTCAAGTGTTTCAGCTAATAGGAATTCTAACAAAGGTCACACTCCTGTTTATATTCGATCTCTGGACATACATAAAATATAGTAAGATTGCAAAAGTAATTTTCTTTGACTGTATTACAGCATGTTAATAAGTGCTTAACAAACAAAAATGTTTTCATGTCATACCTTTTCAAGAAGCTCGACTGCCACGGGTGGCTGATGTCATTAAGGTGTGGACTTGTGAGCGGGAGGTCTGGGGTTCGAATCCCACTAGGACCATCCTCCCTGACTGGGTTTTTTTTTTCAGGCTTTCCTCAGTCTTCATTACTGGCAAATGCTGGGGAGGTACCCTAAACTTAGGCCTGGAACGCTTCCTTAAAAAATATCCTTTCCCAATATATCATTTCATCTCATGTATCATCATTGTCCACTGCCTGTGATGCCTCAATAGTTAAAACAGGCTACTACTAAAAAAAAAAAAATAATAATAATAATAATAATAAAGACTAAGCTAATTAATATAATATATTTCAGTTATTTTTGTCATCATTGTTATTGACTTAAAGGATAAGCTTAAGGCCTAGTCCAAAAGCTAATGGATCATTGCTTTGTATTCCGTCATTGACAAAATCTGCCATTATCAAATAGAAATTATCTCATTTCTTTTTTTCATTTGCATTAAAGTTTGTAATGAGGAAAATTGAATTTGCTTGAGACAGTGACTTTTTAATATTGTTATACAAGTTTTGTTACATATGTGCATATTTTGGCACAGACATGCACAGAGTGACATGTATCTGTTTGGGATCTGCAGAAAGAAAAAAAATAAACTATAGATGTAGGAATTCAAAATTTATTGGTAAAAGTTTACTTATTAGTAAGTAATGTTACTATTATGAACATGGTATGCAGTATGCATATCAAAAATTCCACCGAATCTACATTCAACATATATGGTGGATCTATGGAATATTCAAAGTTGTCAGCAAAGTTCGGAGCGTCTTGTAAGGATACACTTCAACTATGATGATGACTTCATTTTTAGAAATTTTATTATAAACCATAAATGATGCACTAGTGTGATGATAAAAATGCTCACTGCTAGAAGTTATGCAAATAAAATTAACATTATTTCAAAGAGACACCAACTATGTTAATCCCCAATCTTTTTACATTGACCAAGTAATAAATTGCTATTTGAAACAAAATTATGATATAAATTTTAAATGTAAAATTTAATTTCATGTCAGAACCAATGCACTGAAGTAACTAATATATTCTTAATTGTCTTAGTGAGTTGACTTGATACTCTTATGTTCCACTTACTGTTGAATTATTCAAAGCTAGTTTTGCAGGCTTTTGCATAATTCAACAGTAAGTGGAGCATAAGAGGATCAAATCAATTAACTAGATAATTAAGAAAAAATTATGATGTTATTCCCTGGTTGTGTGGTCTGCATCAAACTTTCAGAATTATTCTGTTAGTCATGTACTCTGTTATTATGTACAGAGAACAATATTGTATGAAAACAGGAGTGTCCAATTTTTTGCAATCCAAAAAAAAATCAAGAATTATCTGAAAATATGTGTAGTTTTTCATATTATTTTAAAGCAATTGGGCAATCAAGGACAGAAATAGGTTGAGTAAACAGTTTTAAATAAAGAAAGTTAGACATAATGAACTTGTAAGACACAATAGATATATGTGAGTTGTCAAATTGATGTGATGTGGGTTTTTTTTTTTTTTTTGAGAGAGAGAGAGCTTTTATTTGATGGTTTTTAATGAATCAACCAAGTTTATGAATCAAGATAATTATATTGAATTGGTGAATTAATTAGGAAGTAATAATGAATTAGATACCTACCTCCTAAGTGCAAACACGGTTTACCAGTTTGTACAATCACATCCAGAATGATATAAAACAATGTGTTGGAGAAAGTATGGTTTCAGAAATTTAAAAGTAAATGCTAGAAACTCCATTTGTGGCAATTGTGACATGTTGCAAATAAATTTTAAATAATATGTGAACAAAGAAGCTGAATTTTAGAAAAATTTGTAGTACATAAAGGACTTTAGTAGTGACCAAACAGCAACTGCATTAACTTTTCACATCTTTCAGATCTTAAAGGAGTACGTACGAATGATAGTAAAAATTATAGTTCGGGCCTATGATTGAGCTACTATAAAGTCAGGGGAGCATTATCATTCACAAACACAAATAAAGGCAAAGTACTCTCAAGTATTATTTGTTCATTGTAGTGCCCATAGGGTAAATTTAATATTAAGTAACAGTGTTGATCACATAAAACACTAAAATATTCTTCATAGCCTTTAGAGGATTCTGTTCCTGCTTTTGTAAATCAGTAAAATGAAAGATACCTACCCTGCTTTTTAATTTTATATTAAAATTATTTAGTACTCCTTCAAACTGATATCTTTGACATTTTGCAAAGAAAAACATAGGTTACTACTTGAAGCAAATCAATGACTTCTTTGAAAGTTAAAATGGATAAATCAAGGGAAATTATGATGCTTTTCGGTCATTGGTGGTGGAAAGATAATTCTGGAGAACTTCGTAGCAAATGGGTTGAAAATGTTGCAGTTGAAGAAAAGGAGGTACCTATTTAGAAAACATAACTGTTAGACAGTTGACACCATTAAAAGAATGCCAAATTAAAGGTTTTCAAATATAAATACCTATATTTACTTTTATTCTTGGTGTAATATAGGTTCAGGAATTTTCTTTGGAAATTTCTTCAAATTTTTCTGAAGAAAAATTTGCTGGTCTCTTAAGATGGACTATATTCGTTCACCAGTGAGTAAACTAGTAACAGTTCATTTTGTGATTACAAAATGCCACTAGTGAAACAGCATTTTTAACTTTTAAAGAGAATTAAGAGCTATAAGCTAATTCTCAGACATAAAAGAGACTGATATCATTGTATGATTCAGTTGAACTACACACTCTTAAAACTTCAAGTATAGTTCAACTGAAACAATGATATCAATTAATATGATTAGCTTCACTGTGCAAGTTCCAATTTACATTTAAGTATAAAAGAGACTGTTTTCGTAAGTGTTGCTAGTGATCCTTGGAGAAAGAAACCTATTTAATGTTGTGATCAATTTGTATAATCTATCAAGTATACTTCAAATATGTTACAGAATAATATGATTAGCATCACTGTGCAAGTTCCGATTAACATTTCTAGTTAATGTGGCAGAATACCTTATTTTTGCATTGATTTTGATATGGTGGCATTTTTAGGGCTAACATTATTGAAATTGCTTACAGTTTTGAGAAAATCACACATACCACTGTGATCATCATTTGGTGGGTTATTGCATTTAGTCTATCCAGTTACAACCTCAACAAACTTTCAAACAAATTTAGCTTCAGTGTGTAAAACTGTCTTCATAGTTTTTGGAATATTTGGACAGGTTTCACATCAGGACACTATTTCCTGATTATTTCACGGTCATATATTTTAATCTCTTCTGTATGAGCTCTTTGGAAGCAGCAAAATTGCTGTGCTGCCATTTCTCTCTGTTGCCCATAATGTCATCTTTGCTTTCTGGGAATAGTTTACTGGCCTTACTGGTTTTGATTTTGTTATAATGTCCTCATAAGCTTTTTTCTAATTGTCAGTCAGCCATTGCTTACTTCGATTCAACTTTAGGGCTATCTATTTTCAATTAATTAACATAGCTACTGCTTCCATTGCATTAACATGTATGCAATTGACATATATTCTTTGGTGTCATAAATAAGTTTGCCAAGGCACAATAAATGAATTGGTGAAGTATGAAAGGAACTAACTACATTGTGTTGGTTTTCAGTAAATTACAAAAAAGTCTGAATGTTAAAGTATAAATTAATTGTATTTTTGAGAAATGAGTCATTAAGTGTAATGAATGTAAATTATCTTTTGTTTTACTAAAGTTAGAAAAAATTAGTAAACACATTGTGCTTATAACAAATATAGTGATTTCCTGAATTATAATTTGTTATATTATACCATAGTTCACTGTAAAATTTCTGATTGTGCTTGGTTCCTTTTAATTCTACACAAAAACATTAGACAATAAATTAAAATGCTATTTTTATTTTCACAAACATAAACTTAAATTGCAACTTTTTAATAAATCACATAATTTTACACAGATTTTATACCTTATAAGTTATAACTGTAGTAAGAAGAATACAGAAATTTGTTGTACTTAGCTCCTTTGTATTCTAAATAGAAGCATCAGATAATAATAAATTACCATTTCAGGCTACTATATTGTTACATTTTAAACATAAAATTAAATTTCAGCTTCAGCATTAATAAGTAGATGTAATGCTACCCAGATATATCTATCATAATTATAAAAATCTTTCATAAAATGCCTTTCTTTCATCATTGGTGAAATGTATTTGGTCAATTTCTTAAGGTCAACAATCTTCCACTTTCATAACATTGTTTAAGACTGCAAAATAGAGCTCCTCGTTTGGGTCATGCATCTAGCTGCTTCAGTTGAAAAAGAATGTTGCACACAGCTACTTATGGAATTGCAAAGAACTAAATGCAACAGTTAGTTCCTTTCTTCACAAACTCTAAAAATGAGGTTGTGGTTTATTCTATACATAGCTGTTGTAAATAATTCTTTTATTACCAATAGATAGGATATTTTTAAAAACTAAGAAACACTATACAACTCAATTTACCAAAAAATATCACTTTATGCCTCACCAATTCAAATGTAAATTAGTACATGCAGTCGGGACACATCAGCATTGTTTGATTAGAATGCTGCAAACTCCTAACAAATGCATATATGCCACTCTGATTAGTTAAAGTACTGTCAATGGTATTTGAAATGCTGTTTCCATTTTTTATGTTAACTGGATTTGGATGGTGCTTTGTCAAATGTTAAAAGTCATTCATTATTATAGGAGTATGCTATTAATAATACAAATGCTGTCCTTCTTTTCTCATTCACTTGTGTCATATTTGAGTTAAAATAATTCATAACCAGATTAATATTAGTATAGCAACCAGTAATGGTACTCATAAAAGTGTGTTAATGATCATTTTGATAAAATGTGCTTTGAGACATTTTAATTATTATGAATGATATTTAAAGTTGTGGTTTTTAACTGTCCATAATTGTTGAAACATGACTTGCAGATGAGGAAAATTAATATAATGATTTTTCTCATGCTCTTGTACCATTTATTAAATTTTTTACAAGAAATGCCGCCACTTGTTTTGTTCAAATCAAGCCTTATTATACCATGTTGACTGTAAAAAAAAAAACAAGAGTAAGAAAACAACATACAATTTTGAAATGTAGAGGCCTTAATTAAACATAACAATCAAAACTTTTGTATTAAGCATGATGCATTGATCTGTATAAGCTCACATACCATATCATTTCAAAATGAAACTGCTAAGACTAATGCATCAAAGTATTTTCATGGATAGGTAATTAAAAAATATGATATTGCTTAGGTGGAATCGGGACAGAATAATGCTAACAAAGATTAGCACAAATTTGTCATAGATATGCTTCTGTTAGAATTTACTGATATGGAAAAAATTTCAGACAGTAAGAAATTAAAGTATTCATTTTAAGTAGAAAATTTGCTCATAGTTACAATATAATGAAATGTTAAATATATCATTTTGAAACCTTAAAAAAGAAAGGAAAAAATCTAAGTAATGATGCATTTTTATATATACAAGATTATTGCTGATCCTCGTTGATTAGCCCAAGTGCTGTACTATATTTCCAATATTCAATAGGAAGCAAATGCAAAATGATAGTCCCAGTTAGATAATTCACCTTCAGGAATATGGCCAGCATCTATTGCCATTATTGTGATGAAATGGTATGTGAGCCGGTATCATACACCACTGAAGGTTGTACCTGTGTGGTACTTTCTTTTTAATAATATATTCATTGCAACATCGGCATAGTATTATGTGTGACATTAAACAAAAATTGTGAAATGTAGTGATAATATAACCTGTTCAGTGCATAATTTACTGCTGTATGCAGAATTGAAGGGTATAGCTTTTTTTTTTTTTTTTTTTTTTTTATGAACAAAAACTCCCACATTTATGCAGTAATTGATTTATCACCATTATACAAAAAATAACAGAAGGTATGAGCAGAGTCATGTTGCTTGACACACTGAGGAAATTTGTAATACTGATTTAATGGGCATTAGGACTCTAGTTTAAATTCAGCAATTTTAAATATGTAGTGAAAATACAGCTTACAAGGTCAGAGAATCGTTTTCCAACTTTGGTTAATATGTTGCATGTATTTGGTTGTGGATTTAAGAACTGGAGATTCTAATGACTTTTGGTAAATAAAATTTAAACTTCCTTCTGAGTTCCCCAAATGGTCAAATTTGCAAGCAATACTAATGAGAAAGAAGCTTTGAATTTTGATTTACCTTGGGTCAGCATAAGTTTTTATGTCCTTCACTAGGTGCATGTCATTATAGGATTATTCCTTTGCTGTTTATTGACAACAGAAGTAGTAGTTTATAAACATAGTTAAATTCAAACAGAGGCTATAAGTTTATTAAAATATTATTAAGTTTAATTTTGTAACCCCCATTTTTTTTTAAAAAATAAATAATTATTATTGAAGAAATTAATTTCAGGAATAAGTTTTTGTTTTATGCAACCAGTAAGTAATTTAATCAATTTGAATCTTGAAAAGGGGACCAGAAATCTGGATTTGCTCTGGGCAGTTATTTTTTCATTTCTATGAGAAGGTGTTCTGGATGCCTGTTAATCTGGAGATCTCAGATCATTCTCACACTGTTGCTATATTATATTTCTTTGTATAAGATATATGCTTAACTTTGTTGCAAACTTTTAGGTATGGTCTAGGTCAGGGGCTCCCAAACTATGGGACCCCTGAAGGGGATTGCAGTGAATATGGGAAAAGTACTTTTATTTAAGAACTTATCCATTTTCATGTCCATTCTTATTAAGAATGATTAACTGTTGCATTATGATTATTTTGATCACTTATATTGCAGTGCCATAATGGCTATTGTGATTGAATTGATGTCACTTATTGAAGCACAGGCACAAACTTGCAAATTAATAATTATTAACCAGCGAAGTGAATGGAAGGGTCAGGAGTAATTTCATTCTTGAAAAGGGGGGTCATGTATGAAAAAAGTTTGGGACTGGTGTGCAAGCAATATTCACACAGACTGTGTGGTATTTACTTGTGTTTGTGTGCTTGGTACCTGCTCTTAATAAAAGTGCAGAATACAAAGCTTTATTCCATCATGAACCTTAATATATTAAACATTCATTTAAAAAATATTAAATTTCAAATCATTTCTATTAATGTCCAGTGCAGACTGTGAACACATTTTATTTCAGCAGCATCAATACAGGAATGATAATGCTACAGCATCAACTGTCCAGCCTATTCAAAGGATGTAAGTGGCCTAACAATGCTACAAACTGTGAGGTCCACTTGTTCTCTCTGCTGTTATTGAGATCATGGAAATAACTCCACAGGAAGAAATAAAAGCATTGGAGTAATTAGAGGAGGCAGTCCAATTAAATAACCTCCTCTTCTGATCCACCTTGCCAGAAAATGGATTATTAGGAGATCTTAATAGACATGGACATTATTTGGGAAATGCACTGGTACATGTCATGTTGCCATCACTGCTCTAGCAAACGTCTTATGTAATGCCCTGTAGCTTCTTAGATAGCAATTAAATCAACAAAGTTATAGTAAATTTTCCATAGAAACAATTCAGTAGTAGTCACATGGGTCTTGAGAATGGTCAACATTCAGCAATTTAAAGCTAACGTAGCTGTTCCTATCTGTAGATTCCAGTTTAGATAGTCTGAATGTTTTTGGACAGTGTGTTGCCTCAGCACATGTATAATTGAATGTAGTTGTTGGATCACATGTAAGGATAGATCATAGCATTTCCATGCCATAATTTTTTTATTTTTTTGGTTTAGGAAAGAGATAGTCTTGAAGGATTGTGTCATGCATTTGGGAATTTTACCCTTTGCAAGCCACCATTTATTGAAGTTTGCAGAATTTAAGAGAGGAAGGGGCTCTCTTGAATATAAAGGTTGTGCAAGATGGTACTCAACAGCAACAACAGATGAAAATGTAGTGGAAGTGAGTGTATGTTGCAGCAAGATAATCACATATATATATCCAGATTCAGGAAGCCCTGAATATTGAGTCAGCAACTGTAAAAACATTTTGAAAGAAAAGCTTCAAGCCAAGAAACCCATGCAGTTGCTGGATCCTGCATTACCTCACAGATGAACATAATGAGCACAAATGCTTTTGCCAGAAAATGCTAGTTAACTTTGATGGAGGAAGATAAATGTGTCCATTTATCATAACAGATAACAAAAGCTGGATATAGAAGTATGATCCAGAAAATAAGTGATAATCATTAACTTTGGTCTTTGCATGGAAGAATCCTCCAACAAAAGTGAAGAAGTCAAGAGGCTTTGGCAAAAAAATGATCTACTCTTCTCAGGTAGGGGTCACATTGTAACAGCCATGCTTGAGGGACAAAATGCATTGGCTACAAGATGATGCTCTACAAAAGTTTCCGATGCACTGAGACCAAAGCATCCAAAGACAGGCCTCTTTGGAATCTTGCTGCACCATGACTGTGCCTCTGCCCACACTGCACAGGAAACAACTGCATTTCTGCAGCAGTCAGGTGTTTGTCCCATTCCCTCTGTGGTTCACATCTGACCCCATGCCATTTTTTTCTATTCCCTAAAGTTAAATAACACCCTTATGGTCATCCATTTGAAGCTACGTTGGCTGCAGATTAAGAGTGTATTTGTATCATTACCAAGGAAACTTGATATTCAGCATTCACAAAATGGTTTGAGTGAATGGGACATGGCTGAGCATACTTTGAAATAATGTATTGGTCAAAAAGTAGTGTATAAATGTTATTGCTTTCATTCGCTAAATTTTCAGAGTGAATCTTACCCCATCAATTAGTCATGCTGTTTTTCAGTAATATTGTTTTGATGGTTACAGATGAAAATGTTAATTACAGCATAAGTCATACCTCATTTGAAAACAAAACAGTACTTTCAAAATGAAGCTATGTGGTACACTTCTGCAAAGCAGCTATTGTTTGGAGCTCTTGACTATAATATAGGAATAAGCATTGTTCATGGAATGTATGGGCAGCCTTCTTATCTACATGTTCCAACACTTCTTAATTGTATTCAGTAATTCTATCCTTTTTTTTTAATGAAATTTAGTTGCATGTTCTTTGTTTCATGCAATCATTTGTGGATTCTCCTAAATGTGGTGTGAGCTATTCATAATGTAATATAAAACTTTGCAGTTGTTCCTTAAATAAAGTGCATATTAGTTATCTTTCAATGAAAACTGACTTAAACAACAATGTGTTTGTGAGAATTTTTTCCATCTTTATTTACAGCATGTTCTATTTCATTATTAGTACTACAAGCTTATTTTCACAATATTTTATAATGCAGTCTACAGAAAAATAATAAAGGACTTTCCTAATAAGATGTCTTAGTTCATAATGTTATAACTGTTGGCACTTTTTATACTCATATAAATGATCAAAATCCATTTGATTAACAATGTTCAAGATAGTTTCTTATCAGATTATTTTTGGGAACTGACCATTTTTTGTTTTCATTATGATTTATTTCTTTACCTGTAAAATATGCAGGAGATTCACATAGAAGGTGTTTTGCTGTTTGTTCTGCTTATTCATATAGGCACTCTAGAAGCATCTGAAATTTTAATAGTGTATTTTAAATCTACCATGTCCATTGATGAATGTGAATGTGGGTGTTACTGGCATAAATAGTTTCAGATAGGTATTAACAGTATAACAAATCATTTTTAGTGTTTCCATTTGTTGTATCGTGTCATTCTTCTGTGTGTGTGTATGCACATAAACTAGATGTTCTTGTAGATAAGTAAAACAGGTAAAGAAACAACTGAAAAAATTAAATATTTCAAGCCTGTTAGGTTCTTCTCTGGTGTATTTTGAATGTGAAATTTGAATGGACCATAGTGTTCATTAGGACCCAGAACAGGTGTTAGACCTAGTCCTTGTTGATGATAATTTACATATCATCCCAGGCCATATCATTACATGCATTGTACACCTTTCAAACTCACCCTTGTGGTGAAAATTCTCATTTACTCAGAAGACAGTATTTTTGCTGCATGGACTGCAGTAAATTGCACATTCATTAGAAACCAGCACCTTTGTTATTGTAAGCATTTGAGAATTATGCTACAAAACATTGGCAATACAGTATGTGCACTTCCATATCTGCATACAATACTTATTTATGAATACCAGGTAAAAATGTCACACTTTCAATACATATCTATCAGTGAAGCAGAAGCAGAAATTGTTTCATTTTTCCATGTGTGTGTCTTCTTTCTGCTACCCTTTGCCCTAAACAAGTTTGTGCTTTTCCTATTCAGGGATTGTTGCCCTGTGGGGTGGGATCATAAATCATTCTTGGAATGCATGCATATTGTCTATTTTTATTGTGTTGCAATTTTGAACCCACATATTTTGTCACTAAACACTATTGTAACCAAGACTGCTGAAGTTTCGCATAGCACAATATATTATTTTCATGTTATGGCCTTGAATGAAGTGCTGCTGCTTACCTAAACCAAGAGCCAAGATTTACCAACCCAACAACACATTTTTTGATATCAATAATAAATATGAGAGGTAAGAGGGACTTATTGGCCAGCCTGTATATCAAAGATTTTTAACTACTTAAAAGAGCATTTCTATAAGAAAGTTGATTATATTGAGCACTTCCTATGCCTAAAGTTTTGTAACAAAGTTACAGATGTACTATGTATTTTGTTGCATCAGATTTGATAATTTGTGAACTTGAAATTATTGAAGTATATGTTGGACAACAGTAATTTTAGTTAATTTATTTGGTCTTCCTTATCTGATTCAGATGATTGCAGTATTATTTGAATATAATCCAAATCCAAAAGAGAAGGTAAAATATGCTTATGGACTGTTATTTGTGAAAAAAGGAACTGTTATTTAAAAAATATAATGCCTTGAGAGAAAATTCCCTATATTAAAACTTGGCAAATACCTGATTCCTAATAGACAAAAGCTCTCTTTTAATTAATAATATTCTTTGGTCATAAAGTGATATGCCATGCCATGCATTTTCTTTCTTTTTTTTTTTTTTTTTTTTTTTTTTTTTTTTTTGTAAATGCTTGTTAAGTTTTAAGTCTATGGTGAGAACTGCCTTCGTTGTATGCAAATAACTGAATAGGTTGTATACACACTGCACAAATGGATAACATATCAATTACATAATGTTCTTAGTTTTTATTATTCTTTTAATAATTGTGTACAGGATTGTCCAACATAAAACTTTTTGAAATATTAAGATCATTGTGTGATTGAGTTGAACTAAGTTGCTCATGTTTTATACAGCAGCTGAATCATGTTAGATTCAGCTGCTTTAAGGAAAAACAAACACATATACAGTTACAGAGTGTAAATACTTCCATATCATATTTTATTATGCTTTGTACATTTCTGATTAATAATTACATTCTGTTAGGATATAATGCTGATAATCTTTGATGTTCTTATCAAGGAATGACAGACACTTAAATTATTTTTCTTAATCCTTGAAACAAACAATAAAAAATCTACACATCTTGTGTTCTTCAAAGGCAGAAGACAAATGAAGGTGGTAAAAGTAAATATTGAATCTTAAAGGCAGCATCATGGAAACAAATAACACAAACAACAAGGATAAAGGGATGGAAGGAAAAATAATATATATATTAGAATTGAAAAAAATATGTAAATAATTTTAAACAATAAAAATGAAGTAGAAAGGGACATATTAACATATAAGATTGGTGGTTTATGCACTTTGTGCAAAAATATAACTGCTATCTCTGAGGGAACATTCATATTATATGCAAGACTTTCACTATCACAGTAATCATTACAAATTACAATTTGTTATATATGATTGTGACCCTACATGCTTGGAAAGCTTTGCTGCAGTACCTTCAAATTCATTAATTCTCATCTCTATCTTAATATTTATGGGAACTTCTGTGTAAACAGAAGCAATTTCTTTCCACTCTTAATGTACAGTGATTTGGAAATTAAGTTGGACAGTCCTAGTGAACTTTTTACTCTGTGCCTTGTAATGTTTTAAGACAGGGGGGTTGGCCATTATGAGTCAAATCTGAGTTATACTGTGATTGCAAAGCACAGCAGCAAAAGATCGCAATGTATTATTACCAATCCATGGCATTATGTTATAACTTGCGATTGCTGTCCGTCACATAGAAATAAGCAAGACAAGTTACAAACCTCTAGTTTGACTCTGCATTCACCACCATCCCTGTTTTAAAGACAAAAGAGCATGACAATCTGCATTGGACTAATATTAGATTGCTAACAAATTTTATTATTTAAAAATTGGAATATAAGCTAACAGCTATTATGAATGTAAAGGAAAAACTAGATATAAATATTAAAGTGAAGAAATAATTTTTGTTCCCATTGTTTTATTCTTTTGTTTGTATTATATATTGTGTATATTTATTGATATATTTATTTATTTATTTATGTTTAAATGTATAAGATTTAAAATATCAGTAGCTACATAGTAGAACAAAATGTTTGCATTATTCTTATTATATAGCAGCAATTTTCTGTAAATTTTAATATGTGAATGAAGATTAATAGTAAAAAATTGCAATCTGGAAATAAAAGATTGACATAAATAATAAATCCTTTGTTTTAAATTTGAGAAACATCTCAGACTGATTTACATTTACAAATTCATTATGCTTATGATGTATTTATAAATTGAAATATTTGATTTTATGCAGAGGTGGGGAATAAATTGATTGTTTTTCTTTTTCAGTAGAAATGGTTAATTTACAATAGGCTGACCTGTTTGTCGCTAAAGGTTACCATAGCTAAGTTGTAATTAAAGGAAAAGGAACTGAAAGTTTGAAGGTCAAATAGGGAATTGAATGCTTTATTTGCCTCCCATTTACCATCAGTACTTAATTAATATTAAGAGTAAGTACAAATATTAATTTAATGAAATGGTGCATTACATCCACATTAGTGGATGTCGTATTATTATCTGTTCTTTAAAGCCAGTAATATTTAACTTTTAACAGTCCTTTGCAGATTTGTCCAATGTAACTTTGTGTTACAATGAATGAGCGCAAAATCCCAGTTTTTTTCTAGAGTTCAGATGTTGCTTGTAGTATACTTGTATTTTGCATTAATATTTAAAGACTGTAAAACTGCTTGATGTAAATTATTTATAAAGGATAGATTTTACATTTCACATCTTTAGCTACTATTTGTGCCAAACAAAGAAAGAAATCAGGCATGCAAGTAAGAGTTATCAAATCCTTACTTATCAAAGTTGTAGAACATGCAATTTGAAGAATTTCACTAACTCCATCTTTCTGGTTAAATAGTGTTAAAATTGATGTGCGCTAGCCACAAGAGCCCATTTTTATTTTAGATATAATATATGCCTAATTCTTTCTGTGTTGAAAACAACTGAGTCTTGCCATGGATGTAAATTAAGATTTCTGAATGGTATTACTGTTTGAGAATTTATGTAATCTTGAACAGTATTTTAATTTTCTAAAATCTTTGAAAAATGGCAAGTTAGGGCACAGTATCAGCTGTTGCTATAAGTTTGGAAATTGCCTTTAAATTCTGCAAGAACCTACCAATGCTTATCATTTATTTAAAAATAAAAGGTTGAACAACTTATATTGGTAGTAATATCCAGGAGGTAAATGGCTTCTCACATTGTAGTAGCAAAACTAATTCTCAAGACTTGCCCCCACCAAAAGATTATGAACTCTTAACAGTGTAACTTATGTCAATCTGATTCCTTCCACTTGCACAAAGTATTTCTTGATATATTGAGGTAATTGCAATAATGTTTGATATAATTTTCTGAGCTAGAGGCTGTTGATACTCGGATATCTTAAAGATGATTGATATACACTATTTCTTCCAGGTTCAAAAATGTAAGCAATGCACGATATCTTTTAGGCCAATCTCATTCTCATTCTAGTTACTGGCTGATAACATTTTTGATCCACATCTCACAAATTTACTTTTCTGTATGAATAAAAAGCCAGGGCAGCATAATTTAAGTGGATGTTTAGGCATAAGCCTAACACAACTGTCATTCAAAGTATCTTGCTTATCTTTTCATGTGACTTTCTGACAGTACTTTTAAGCTCCTGATTACAGCTAGAGCAGAATAAATCAGATCAGGTGATATATGATTATGTTCTTTGTTCTCCTTCACATCGGCAATCTTCAAGACACAAGGGTGCAGTTTCAATCCTGCTTGGGTTAAGTTTCCTGGCTTGTATTTTTAAATTCAAGTTTTCTTCTGCTCTGGAATAAATGTTTGGTGATTTTAGAGCTTTATTCACTGGACTCATAGAGCATGAGCATCATTAGCAATTTCTGAAACCAGCATCCTAAAGATCATTGAATGGTTAAAAAATTGTTCGTTTTGTGCGAAAAAATTAATTTTAATATCTTTAATGACAAAAAATAATTTATTCCATGTGTATTGCAATATTTGTGATATAATGCAAAATCAGAAAAGCTTCTTAAAAATACTTCATAATGTAATATATTCTTATGTTTCATCATATTTCCAGAAGGATGTGGAGGACTGTTACTTCAGGACCCATTCCAATTTAATGCTTAAAGCACTGGGTGTTACAATGAATATGGATTGCTTCCCCCCATATTTGGCATCGCACATAGACCATCAAGAAGTTATCCAGTAAAAAGTTATTAAATAAAACTTGTAAACTAATTTTATTTTTTAAAGCAGAAGTAGTTCCCAAGTTCTTGAGTTCTTTGTTGATGCCTGAACTAGTATGTTTCCAAGTTTTAGTTTGTTGTTATTTCTGTGCTTTCTGTAAAGTTTATGAATATTGGTATACCAACTCAGAGTTTAAAAATGTAGTTTAGTAATTCTTTGCATTCATAGAGTGTATGATGTTCTGTTTCTTTATCCCTAAACTATATCCTTCATGTGTTTTGTTCCTAGTTTATTGCTTTTATTCATTACTGAATTTTATGCAAAATTAGCACAGCAAAAACCATTGAAAAATGCAGAATTAACGAAAGTTTGCCTGGAAAAAATTTCATGCCAGGCTTAAGTATAATTTCTCAACAAGAATCCCATATATTAAATAGTTTTTCTGGACTCACAACTTGTCCATATATAAACATTGACATGGAAATATCCGAATTGGATGATTTAATTGATATCAGTTTTATTGTTGCATTAAATGAATGTTACAAGAATATTACAGTAGTAATTGCATGAGAAAGTGCTTTCTAGAGATTTATAAATTTTGTGCAATATTTGTAAAATGTAGCAATGTGAATAGAGAATTTAAAAAAGCAGAAAGAAACCCATAGGCGTTAAGTTTTATTTGCAATTGGTAGATAAGTGTATTTACTTTTCTTATTGTTCACAGCAGTATTTTATGTTTAACACATACATTTTCAATAAACACATCCTACGAGTACAGTAGTAAATAGATACAACATTCATATGTGCATAAATTTACATACCATATATTTCTGTTGACTTTAACAAATAAACAGAAGCTTGAGTATCAGTAAACACAAACTTTATCAAGCTGTACATTTTCAGTGTTTTAACATATTCATTTTTTATAGCTGCTCCATCATTTTGTAAGTAGATAACGTAGATGAACAGTATTCCATATTTTTTGCTCCTGTATTGCTGTACATTATTTTATTCTCAACATATTTTTCTATCACTTTTTAAAATTATCTTAAGAAAATTAAAGCCTGAAAGGTTTCAGGAAACATGCATATTAAAAAATTGACACTATTTTATAGTTCTTATATTGGAAAAGTATAAAGTATTACTATATCCAAAATGTTTGCACATATTATTTTCTGTGGTTCCTTAAATATCAGCAAGTTTGGTCCAGTAATAATAGAGGGGCTTGCCATTTATAATGCTATTTTTCACTTTTACTTTTGTATTAACCTTTTTGGATACAGAGTGGTATAAATGAATACTTAGAAACCTAATGATAACATTTTATAAATCTGGAAATGAGAATTTCTGATATTTGGTTATACATTTGTGAACAACAGCTCTATACAGGAATACAGTATACAAAATAGGCAAGCTTTTTAACGTTTGCAGTTGTATTTGGTGATTAATGTTAGAATGCAGACTGATAGTGGTGCAGAGAGGGGGTTAGAGTGAATTAGTAAAATTGAATTAAATAAAGAGGGAAAGAAATCATATCTGCTGGTTTGAGAGACACCTATATAGATATATGTAACATTGAGCCCAAAAATTGTGAATGTATTTTACAGATACTTCAGTTTTTACATGGTAAGATTGTTGTCCATCATTTAAGACTACTGAAAATTTGATTATGCAGTTGATGATAAATCCAGTATCACCATGATGAAATAATGCTCGACTAATTTAAGAATCAAATTATATTCCATTCATAAAATACGTCTTGACATCTTTAACAATATGAGACTTCCATTTAAGATGTTTTTTAGAGTCTAAAACAGAATTCCTAAAAGCTTAATTGCAAGCTATCCCTTCTTCCACTATCAAAATAATTTGGTTTGCGAGCCATGTTATGTGTATGTTTGTTTTTTGCATACAGGTTGTTTCTTAATATTTGGAAAACCACTAGGAAATTGTTAAAAGACCTAAAAACAAGCAAAAAAAATTGCATGTAGCATATGAACCATTGTTTTTTTTATTACAATAATTTTTTTTAAACCTACTTACAATCATACAGAAAGTGCTCAAAATGGCCACCATGAGCTCTAATACAGTCTTTCAATCCCACATCATTGATTGACTTTCTCTCTTCTGTATTCCAGGTATGCACCATACCTGTTGATGACAACCTAGTTCAACAAGCTGGCAATGTAAATGGCCTTTAAAGACTCATAAGTAAAAATACAGTGGATTGAAGGCAGAAAGGCCAGCATGTTAGTCGCCCATGACCTATCCATTTATTTGGGAATGGCAAATCTAGTATTGCTCAAACAGTACAAAAAATGAGTTAGTGCCCCATGCATTAACCACATGTGCACTTATTAAGCTTCCAGCAAAAGATCTAAATTAGTTAAAAAGTCACAGTATGGTGCTCCTGTAAATACTCCAAGTAAAAGAAAAGGATAAATATATCATCAATTGTTCCACCCAGTATAATAATACTAATCTGATGTTGGTGCCTTGTTTACAAAATTGTGGGGATTTTCATCAGCCCATATATGCCTGCAATCCATTTTTTGGCAAATCTATGGCAACTGTGGTAGGTGACTAATGACTATGAGTATGAACCACACCACAGCAACCAACACGTGTGGCCAAGATCATTAAGGCACAGACTCATGAACAGGAGGTCTGAGGTTCCATTCCTGCCAGGATCTCCCTCACAGATTTTCCTCATTCTTTATAAATGGCAAATGGCAGGGAGGTACCCTTCGACCTGGAATACTTCCTTCCTTAAAAAAAATCCTTATTGAATTTATCATTTCATCTTAGTGTCCACGGCCTGTGATGCCTGACTAGCAAAAACAGGTGTTAAACACTATTCACAAACCAATAACAGCATTCATTCGTGAAGGATAAAAATACTTATGGCTTGTATATGAGTACACCATAAATTACTCTAATTGCAAAATTGATCAATGCTTATGTGTACTTTTTGCATGCTTTCAGTATTCTTATCAATATTCTAGAGGTTTCCCACACATTGGGTAGCATTTTCTACAAGTTACTTCAATTTTATTTCTAATATCATTTAAACATCTTAAGCCCTAAAAACTGTTATACACTTAGAACTCTGATGCGATGATTTAGACCACTAATGTTAAGTGTGTATATATATATATATATATATATATATATATATATATATATATATATATATATATACACACATATATGTACATACATTAAATACAACTGTTACTAAGTCCATAATAAATTTAACATTAATGTATAACTGTGTAACATATTTAATAATGAATATATAATTTACCTATGGAAATGAGTAGTTGGAAGCTTTCACGGCCAGAGTCAGACTTATAACTAGAAGTTTCTTCCAGGCTTGGAAGCCGTGATCTGTTGGAGCTATGGACTCCTTAGCTCCAACAGACCACGGCTTCCAAGCCCGGAAGAAACTTCTAGTTACCTATGGAAACTTTTATTTACAAAGCTAACAACACAAAATAAACGATATTGTAATATGAATGTACTTTTTACATTCAATAAAAAATTACTATTTTATTGTTTCTTTTGCACAAGACTTATAAACGTATAAACGTGGATTCTGCATTTATTGCAAACTGTATATATCATGTTTCAACACTTTTTTTTATTCAGCACTGCTGTCTATTAAGTATTTTAAGGTTGTGATTGTCCTTCTTTATCTTGCTACTTGTGTTTGGAAGCAGCATTTTCTATTATTCTGTACCACAACTTACAAAGAATTACACTGTGCAGAAAAACATTTTTGTTTCTTTTCCCCTAATTTGAATAGTGTTTTAGGATAATTGCATTTTATAATACCAGGTATTTCCCTATATTTGAATCATTTCATAAAACTGATTACAATAATACAGTAAATGCAATATTATTATTATAATAATAATAATGATGATGTTTTACAATACATTGCTCTAACTCACAACAGCTAAGTTGAAACAAAGTAATTATTAGAAAAACACAATGGTTTATATGATTGCGTGGCAGTTTTAAGTGTAAAATGCCTAAGTCAACAACTAATGAAATATAATTAATAATTGCAATGCTTAAATGATCAATGAAACAATTTAGGAAAAGTAATAAATTTTATGGCAGCAATAGCAGTTTGAAATTTTTAAAAATAATCAAAATGACTACCCAACAGTTTATGTTTAGTAGTTTATGTACATTTTCTATTGTGATTTTATTATAAATACATCCATTAATATGAATATGTTAACAAATCTAAGTATAGCAATCTCAGGAATAAGGTAGTGTTTATATAGTCTTAAATTTATTGATTAATAAGCAATTAATGCATTGCAATTATCTGATTAATCAGAAAATGAAAATCCCAGGAATATTTAAGCAAATGTTATTAGAGTTTTATTTTAGAGCAGAAGTTACTTTAACAGCTTATTTTCATTAGAAACTTCGATTTATTTTATTTACAAATTAACAAGTCCTTTTAGTGATATTCTTTCTTCATAAGAAGCTGCTGCAATTATTTAATGATTCGGTGTAGCCTTGAATCTATGTTCTGTCGGTACTTGAACAATAATGTTTGTTTTGAGCCATTCTGCCTTCCAAGGATATTTTTTATACAAAGAAACAGATTTCAAACCATATTTGTCCACAACTTTTCATTAGAAACTTGCTGAACCTTGGCAGTTGATTCTATCTTACTAACTGCTCCATACAGTATGTGTTGATAAATCGTCACCATTCCATGTATCCAAATTAAAAATCATAAACCAGGTTATGACCTTCATGTTGTTACAGTAATTCATTAATCAGTAATGCAAATTTAAACCAGTTAACTTTAATCATCTCTCTCTCTCTCTCTCTCTCTCTCTCTCTCTCTCTCTCTCTCTCTCTCTCTCTTTGAAGTAGACACTTCACATGAGGGGCATGTTTGGAAAATTAAGTTGGATTTTTTCCCATATGCTAACTGAGGCCATTTATAATTTATTTAATGTTGGGATGTACCAAATGCCATTCCATAGAATGTTATATGTGGTAACTGATTTTCTTATAAAATGGAAATTTCTAAAAACATTTGTATACAAAGAAAAAAGATGCTCCCTCCCCCCAAATGCAACAGAAGATTTAAAATGAGAGCAAGTACATCATTATTCATATAATTATGCTGATCATAAGGTACTTTAAATGGCTGGACTGAAAATATCAATGATAAAGCATATGTTAAAATGTAAGTAAGAGGTTTCATTGCAAAATTTAAATAGTAACCTCTATGAGCTATGTAGATAAAGTGAGTTATTTATCAATACATAAGGGGAAAAGGATATTTCACTTGTGCACAATTAAAATAACTTAATACTGACAAAAGCTGTGCAGTGCTATATTTTTTAGTTTGAGTAATAAACATAATATAATGCAGTAATATAAATTTGTGTTTTAAAACTGGATACTAGTTCAGAATGTATGTTTTTACATTGAAGTGTACTGAAGAGCACCTGTAACAAAAAAACAAAGGAGTGTAGGAAATTTCATTAATTAAAGGGTCTGCCTACAATGTTAGTGTTGAGAATAATTTCTATCTTCAGATGTCAGTAAGTATATTGGTTAATGCAACATTACCAGCTATGTGTTGTAACTCATCCTTTTTCCATTTAGACAATAGGAACCAAAAAAAGATTATCTAATAATGTGGATAGACCCTTACATTCCTCAAAACTTAAAATATTTTGTTGGTGATCTTTATTATTTTTTATGTGTGTGCTTAAAAAGCCTAGAGATTAAACTGAATTATGATGGTTGTCAATGCAATATTTAACACACCAAGAAGTTGTTATACAGATGTAAGAAAGAAATGAAAAAAAATGGGATGAATAAAAGTTTCTACATCTTTAGTAGAAATAAGTAGAACCATTTTTAAAATTAAGTATTAAAATGTGTCATTTAATATACACAGTTGGCTATTAAGATGTAATCTCTAAAATATACTTTTTAAACTCTTAAGACTGACAACACTGCCCACCTTTTTATCCCTTACAGTGGCCCTGCACAAAGTAATAATTGGCCTAAACTTAGGGTAATATAAAGGCTGTTCCTACATGCATTTTTGGGTCCAATTAATGAAATCATTAGTTGCACTCTCTTGACCTGCCCAAATATTTAAATGTTTTTCATTTTTATCTAGGCCATTTAGGAAAGATTCTCCAGCTTTACTATCGTAATATTCACCAACTGTTGGTTTTTCATATGCATGCATCAGCAGTAATATTAGTAAATAAATAAACTAATATATGTTTATATATTATGAATTATTCCTAAGCAAAACATGGCCCCATTTCCTGCTTAATCACTGTGACCAAATTCCTTATAAGTTTCTTAAATAATTCAAATGCCTAAACTTTAAGATTTTCAATTTGTACTGGCATAAAATTATTGCTCTATTACAGGATGCATACTGAATCCAAATTGTTATAACTTAATGGACCATTTTATCTTGATGTCTAAAATGTAAAAGAGTATTATCATTAAGAAAAACAGGTTTCTGATTTGAAAATTATAATATAGTTAATATATTTTAAGTTTACTTAATGAAATTTATAGTATGTATTCTGTTATTGAAATTTTCCTATTTTTACATAAGAAAATACTGTTACAGTTGCTTGATAAAGTAAAGAAATATTTCACTTCATAACAAGAGGTGTTATTAACTGTCTTGTGATATTTCTGCTTTTGTAATTGGTTCTAGAGTAATAAGAAAAATTTGTATTTTAATGTATTCATTTCTTTCTAACTAGTAAAATGGAAATATCTAAATAAAATTAAATTATGAACAGTAATGTAATAATCTCACATTTACGGATTTTTTGCTATCTATTTTGTTTGTTTCATAACATCATCTATTGAATAATATTAGGAGAATAAAAATGATGTCCTTTGGAGTACAAGGTTCACTAGATAAGTTCGAGATACTCAACAATTAAGACCACCTAGGAGTTTTGTTAATCACAACATTTCAAAAATGATGTCCTAGACAAGTATACAATACTGCATTCTCTAGAATCAATTCATTTTCCAGCACTGTAATCAGTTCCTCTTGTAGGCTGCAACTTCTTCAGAGCTGGAAAATTACTGATCTCAAAGATGGTTCTTAAAGTTGGGAAAAGGAGGCAGTCATGTGGTGGCAGGACTGAAAAGTGAATGCATTAGGTTTTGTTTCTGTGATTTCTTAAAGGCAGCATAAACAGAAACATTGTCATATTGCAACAAAATGCTTATCTGCCCTGTTGAACACCCTGGGAATGCAGACTTAAATTTATCACTTTGCAGTATCTAATTCGTGGGTTTTTTTTCTTCTATTTTCTTCTTTTTTCTTTCCCTAAAACAGTCACAGTTTACCACCTGTTGAAAAGAAAATGTATCCATTTTCTTTCCTGATTCTTGCCCTTTTGATTTCTGCTAGTTGACTGGTCACCAGGTTAACCAAAATGGAAGACTGGTTCTTGGTTTCATCTTCTATAACTGTGTTAGATACAGGAAGACTACCTGTGCTATATCTTGAAGTATTAATGGCACCATTACACCTTGCAGAGTTTCTGCTTTTGTTTAGGGGAATTCCATCTTGAACAATTTCTTTTTCACATGTAGGTGTTCTTGAAGAATGGTATAAACACTTGGTAAAATGACACATATGACCATCTCAAAAGCCATATAACTTAACCTTGATTTTTTATCTAATTGTTGTTCTACACCTGATGTTTCTTCAGTTACTATAGTCTGCTGCTCCTCTCTTCATTAAGAGATGTCTTCCCCTCTTAATTTTACTAAACCAGTGGAATACTGTTGCCATGTATAAGTCTCCTAAAGCCTTGTGTAGGTGCTCAAGTGACTGTCTCATATTAGTCAGATTTAAAATCATTTTGAAAATGCTCTCTTTTGATCTCTATAGCTTTACTCAGGACATTAGCACCTCACAAAATTCAGAACTGCTAAGACAATAATAATTAGAAAGAGTTCTAACTTTTACACCATTAATGGGTAATTTCTACTGCAAAAAAACTTCGAGTCCAGGTCCTTGTGTCTCAAAATTTACCTAGTGGCACTAGTATAATTGATTTGAATATTATCTGCATAGCTTGTGCAGGAGACTAGTGGATAAATTTTTTTTATTAATTGTCAACCTCTGGAATGAAAGATGGAATACTTTTTCACATATCATAAATTTCTGGTCATGAATAACGATTTGCTTTTCAACATTTTAATGCATACAGAGATGACAGAATAAATAATTTCATCTATAACATATATGCCATAAGCTTGATTTAATAATAATAATAATAATTTATCATTCTGAAGCTTAAAGAAGATGATGTTATAATACAGATAATTTCATGACTGAACATTTTTTGCAATTTGCTGTTTTTAGTCATTTAAGTGTTAAGTGAAGAGTTTAAAGTGTCAACACATATTGCTGATGTGTATGTTTCAAAGTATGCATCATTTGATAAATAGGTAAAATTATTAATTAACAGAAATATACAGACTTGAATTCCAAAATTCCCATATGATACATCCAAAAGAAGTCATTCCTAATTGAGTTCTTTAACCTCTCTATTGGTATATTAAATGACCAAAGGCATCCTGTCTGTTCTTTCAGATTTTAAATTTCATTTTATTGACTATTTTTTTGCATAGAGGGGATGAAACTTCAGAATTGTTCTATTTAAATTATAAATGTCATTTATAAAGCCATTGTTTAATGTGATACAGAGGAAATTGGTCCAGTGACTGCACAAAATAAATTTAAAGTCTATAATTTAGCAGTGGGTTTTAAAATGAGCAAATATTACTTCTTTTTATTTCAAGGTTACATGTAAACATGGTTTCCTTATTTTATCGGTTAAAATTAAATTATTTTTAAAAAATACTTCAGGCAAATGAGTAAAATGTTACATATTTTACATAATGGTGTGCAGAATTACTGTTATCTTGATAATAGATAATGGCTAATAGTTTGTAAATTTCATACTCTGCATAAGATACTGTTGTAGTAGTTGATGGATTTTTAAGTAACATAGCTTCATGTGTATGATCTGATTGCTCTCTAAAAATATTTTGGTTATGTGCATTCAAAATCAAAATATAGAGTGTTGGTCATTTTGATGCCCATACATTGGAATCATTTGGGTGATTTAAGAACAAAAAGCAAGAATTAATGCTGAAACAATTTGTATGTTTGAACAGTATGTCTAGTCCAAATAAAATATAGTAGAATGTTGTTTATTATAAAAAGTTTGTAACAATAAAATAAATGAATATCAGAGGTATTAAATTAATTCATTAGGATATTAAGTTTTCATGCTCTTTTGTGAATTTACTATAATAAAACTGCTGTGTAAGTAGTATGACTTGTTAGTGATTCTTGGTTGAATTCAACTATTTAAGTATAAAATGCTATTACTAAGTGAGAAAAAGTCAGAAAACTGTATCTCTTACTGCAGATCTTGCAGTGCTTGATTGAAAGTGCTCAATCATCATACACTCAACCAAGAACCAGTAATCAAAGTAAATTTTCTATAGCATGTGAGACACATTGTTAGACTGTGTCTAATAATTTATAGAAGTCACTTTAAAGTTTCTTAATGAATGTTGTGAATGAATTAGACTATGTTTCTTAAATTTTTGGAAACAGGAACCATTATAAATTCCACTGATTTGATTGTAGTAAAAACTTTATAATTTACTTACTTTCTACTACTTACTACTATATATTTAATTTCCTTCTGTACCATTATTGTTAGGGACATTATATTTTTAAAATAACTCAATATTTTTAGATTTTTTTTATGTATTCTGGGAGTCTTGAAAGCATGCAAGCTATGAAACTGTATATCAAGTTTACTAATTTTTTTATTTTGTTCTTCTTTTCCAATTCTTCCTGAACTGATAGCTGTTTTTTGCCTACATCTGCAGCAGAATGCAAATAATGTGGAGCCAAGGTCACCCCAGTCACCAGTTCTGTCGATGAACAAATCCCTCGCACAATATTGATCAATAAAGCAAGCTCACAATATAAATTTTGTTAATCAATTATATTTCATAATGAGTACTAGTTCAAGGATCCTGCTTCAAAACACTAAAAGTCGTGTCCATATGCAGCCGGACATTTCTTACATGTTTTAATGAAATTTGCATTTGTAATTCTTCCACTTATTGCCCTAATATGTTTTTTAAGTTTTCTCTACAAAAAAAAAGCTACACTAAAAAACCCTTTGAAAATTTATTTATATTATGAATAACTATTTATTTATATTATGAATAACTATTCTTATTATGCCTGTAGACATCAAAAAACTGTAATAGCAGAAAGACAGAAAATGCTTTCTCTTGTGACAGTAAACTGTCACTATCTATTTGCAGCAATTATTGTGGAGAACTGTTTGGCATATCTTGATTTAGATTGAGTTAGCACTTAATGCAGATGCAGGCCAAACATAACACATTAAAAAACAAATGACATAGATGAACATTGTGTACTATAAGGTTAAGACTTTGTTGCACATTAAAGACGTCGAATATTTAATTAAATTCATTTACTCTGACAATTAAGTCACAGAATGCTGAACTTCAATATTACTTCAAATAACCTTTCAGAAAAACAGATCTACTGACATGGTACTGCCTCAGGTGCATGCACCTGTTTCAGCTTCAAGCCCCAGACATTTTAACAGTATGGTTGATACACATTAGGGATTTCTCCCATCATTGCCAATGTGTATCCAAATGATTTTAGATCATAGATCTGGAAGATACACATTATCTTGATAACAATATTGATGATACTTTTGTTAACTGGCCACTGTAGAGGATAAGAAAGAAGAATTCTGTTCTATGTACAGCTTAATGTTTCCTGTCAAGAAAGTAAATAGTTGCATATATAAATGAATATACCCGAATGTTATGACGTAGGCTTTTGCAGCTGAAGTATATTGTAGTCAAGTTTTTGGTTTGGTTTTGATAAACTATTGATTATACATCATTGAACATTTTGAGGAACTTGCAATCCTTCTCCTTAAAGGAGGAGGGAGATTGCAAGATCCTCAAAATGTCGAATGGTGTATTATCATTAATTTTCACATGGCATAAGCCAAAAATCTTTCACCATGAGATACTTGTATGTATTGTATCTCTCCCCATACACCAGCAACCACAACTGCTGTTATCAGCACATAAATTTAGTCAAACCACTGTGATTCTAGTGCACAGAACTAAAAATTATCTTCTGAATAAATTTTCAGCCATTGTTCTGAGCATCACCATATAAGAAAGCCCTATAACTAAAGAAATGCCAACAGCTCAAAAGGGATAAAATACCTCTCCCAATTATTATTTCCTTTAAGTATAGTTTTTCTCATAGGATAGCAAGACTTTTTAAGAATATTAGTGTCTCATCATTCTTACATTTGGTTGAATTTGATAATAAACATTGGTTAGCATGAGTTGACATCCTGGATGTGAACAAAGCTATAATGAAGTGGAAAAATCAGTGCTCCAACAACATTCCACACACACAAACACCATATTAAATATGATGATGGACTAGTTTACAAAGTATCAACAAATTATTATTGAAAAAATTACTGAAATTTCAGCAATTTTGTTCTACTTACATGGACATGTTTCAAAGGCTGTTGCCGTCATCTTCAATATAGTTCCAATGTCTGCTTCCCAGCATGGTATAAAGATGTTGCTCTGTGGATTTTATGAACTTAGTGTTGAGGTTACTATTATTTGGGAGATCAAAACCGAATTTCCCTTGTTTTTGTTTATGAATATATTTTACCAAACTGTTAATTCTATGGATTTTTGAAGAGCTTTTAAGAGTTTTGGTTCCTTTTGGATTTTGTGGTTCTTTTGCCAGAAATGGTTTGCTATTGCTGATTTTTCCATGTGCTTATATTTTACATTTCTTATGTGTTTCTTAAACCATATGGTAATATTTCTTTTTGTTTTGCCCATATTGCATTCATTACAACCGATTTCGTAAACGTCTGATTGTTTTCCTGGCAGAATTTGGTCTCATGTGTTGGTTTTTATGAGGGTTTTTAAACTATATATGTTTACTGGAGCCAAAATGATCTTTGCCTCTTTAAAAATTTTCTTCTGGAATTTTTGGTATGCCCATGGGTGGAATGTGAATTTCTTATGTATATTATCTCCTTTGTAGCCTTATAGTATTGTGATATCTTTTATTTGTTTTTGTTTTTTTAAATTTTCTATTTTCTTGTTGACGGATCTATTGTGTATCCATTTTTCTGTGCTATATCTGTGATTTTATGGTACTCTGAATTGTATTCCGTCTTGCTTATTGGTAGATTTGTTAATCTGAATGTGAGACTATTGAATATGGCAAGTTTATGTTGATTTGGATTGTGGATGTTGTTTTTTATATAATTGTTTGTAGGTTACCTTTTCTGAATATGCCAAATTCCAGATTATTGCCATTTAATTTTTATGTCCAAGAAGGGAAGAACCTGTTGTTTTCTATTTCCATTGTAAATTTAACAGTGCTTTTTTGTAAGTTGAGTAGCTTTATAGCATCCTCTTTCCATTTTTCATTTACTATTGCAAAGACATCATCAACACATCGGTACCAACATTTGTATATATGTGGAAAAGCCTCAATTGATTTATTTCCAAGAAACACATGTACACATCTGCCAAGAATGTGAGAGTGGGTTTCCTATTACTATACCCTTCTTTTGTGTATAACTATTGCCTCTGAATGTGAAGTAGATTTCATTGATGGAAATTTTGGTGAGGTTCATATTGTTCTGTTACTTCTCCAGGAGGTTTAGTAAGATTAGCCATTTCTTTATGATATTTATTAGATTTTCTTTAGGGATGCTAGGAAACAGAAAGACCACATCATAAACTAGAAAATCCCTTAATTGATATCATTGTATGATTCAGTTGAATACACACTCTTAAAGCTTCACTTACTTTTCATAAAAAAAAAAAAAAAAAGTAATTAAAGCTTTAAGAGTGTGTAGTTCAACTGAATCATACAATGATATCAATCAATATGATTAGCTTCACTGTGAAAGTTCCAGTTTACATTTAAGTAGAAAATCCCTGTTTTCCTGTTTTACATGTCTGATTCTATCTATTAATGCGAATGAATTCTTTATGCTTTGACTTTTGTATTGCCAAGTTTGTATATTTTTGGTAGGCCATAGATTCTAGGTGTTGTAGAATTGTCTGATATGATATTCTTTTTTACTTCCTCTCTCAGAATTGTTACTTTTGTTAATAGTTTTCTTACTTCACTGATATATTTTGTGTAGGGTCTGTTTTCATTTTCTCATAATCTTGGCTAGCTAGTAAATTGTATATACTGTTTTCATAATCTGATTCATCATTACTATTTTGTTTCCTTTGTCGGCCCTACTATAAATAACACCTTTTGAATACCCTATGATAGGGTCTTTTTTGGTTATTTTCTTTTATTAGTTGCTCTAGGACTTTTCCACGTTGCAATCTTATGCTATTTTAGTGAAATTTAAGTGATTACCTCAATAATAATTATACTATATTTCACTGTAAAAATTCCTGCTATTCAACTAGTTAGCAATTATTTCACATACATAAAAGTTACTGAAATCATAAAGGAAATCAAAAGACTTCATAAATAAAAATATCTATGTTCCAATCTAAGGTTTTGTATTCGTGATAGTCGCCTAAGACCTGTATTAATATTTTATAATGCAGATTGTTAAAAACTAATATTGTACTGCAATTATAAATAAAAAATCTAGGTTGTAATCCAAGGTTTTGTATTTATGGTAGTTGCCTGAGACCTACACTAACAACTGAAAGTTTAAACTTGCCAACTGATTTTGGTTTGTGTGTTTATTGTTATTGATTCCGCTAAAATTATTATTTCTTAATTAATATATTCTATTAAATATTTGAAGGCAAATGATTAAATGTTTTATAGCAAGTGGTTTGAACCTTCTCACTATATTTTTATATCGCATTTAACTTATGAAATCATTTCAACCCATGATTGTGATGTGCTTCTGAATGTTATCTTTTGGTATCATGTTTACTTTTAATTATATTTTTTGCTGTCTTGTTAATTTATGTTTACATCACACCCTACTCTGTTATGATTCACTAAGAAATGTTTAGTTTACGAGTGTCCCAGAACTATTCCCAATGCTTGTGGTGCAATCAGAATAGTTAAACTGTATGAATGTTCCCTATCGCTGTAATTGTGCTTCAAGCATAACATTAAGTGACTGAAATAAACGAGAATGGGTCAAAAGAACAAATATGAGTGCAGAAAAGAGAGAAATGGCATGTGCATACAAAGATGCAGGATTTGACCAGACAGTGGACGTCCAAGAAAAACATCAGCAGTGAGGACAATAGAATTATTCTTTTGAGTAAATGTGACAGGCAGTGTTCAGCTATGTCCATCTATAGTGAAATAAATACTACCAGGGCTGAGCCAGTATCAGTGTCAATAAAAAGTTGCCTGTATGCAGCTTTGTTGTTTGGACATGCAGTTATGAAGAAACCATTCCCATCACTACAAGCTTAAAAGGTTGCAATGGGCCAAAGAGCACCAGAATTGGACCTTAAACCATTGGAAAATATGTTCTGTGAATGGATGAATCCAAATTTGAGAAATGTGGTTCAAATTGTCAGCAGTATGTCTGCCATTGCTCTGAAGAGGGAATGCACCCCATGCTCACCCCATCTATGAAACATGGGTGGAAGTGGAGGTGGAAGTATAATGGTTGGGGTGTTTTGGGAACAATGAAGTTGATAGACTTAGTGAAAATGGATGGTATTTTGGAATCATCAGATTCTTTTGCACCATGCTGTGCCTTTTGATATAAGACTTATTGGACATGGTTTTGTTCTTCAACAAGATAATGGCCCTGAACACACATCAAAGTTGTGTAAGAACTATGTGAATAATAAAGAAGAGGCGGGAGTGCTAAAATCCATGACCTGACCTCTACAATCTCTGGATCTATCCCCAATTGAACTTCTTTGGGGGGAACTTGGTAGGAAAGCAAAACGGATTGTCCCTAATAGTGTGGATTAGCTGTGGTAGAGTCTTTTGCAAGCCTGGAATAATATAACTCCAGAAGTGTTACAAAAACTCACTGCATGGATACCCCGAATTTGTAAAGCCATTATCAAAGCAAGAGGTGGTCATATTGATTGAACAGTTTCCTTACTGCTAGAAAAAAGACTATTTACAGTATAAAAACATGTTGTATGTAAGCGATTTTTGTGTAGTTCATAGCGTATGCATTGTAGTTTGTTGCAGAATCAAATGAGTACTTTATTTCAACTATGTTTACATAAACAGCATCAAAAAAGGAGTGACTTAATATTTTTATATGGTGAGTTTAAACTTTCTGTCACTAGTGAATATTAGATATTTTTAATACTATTTGTAAAACACTTGGTATTGCAATGGAACCAGAATAGCTTCACAGCATAATCTTTATTTTCCCCTTTTGATAAAATGTGCAGGGCTATCTTAACAGTATTTGGAAGCCACTGCTCAATAAACAATGTAGATGTTCCACCAATCTGCAGCCTAAATAGTAGAAAGGAAAGGTAGTGTTATTAAAGCAGTCTTGCATTTTTAAGAGTGTTTGTCTCAAATTTTAGGGAGAAAAATGTTTTACATTGCAGTTTTAGAATTTTTTCCCCTCCCCATTTTTGCAAAACTGCTCTTTTAGATTCAGTACTTTCTGATGATTACATTAAATTTTTATATTTATAAGTCAGAAACTATTTTCTGCATTTCGATAATGAATTCTACGGATATGCCTATCATCTGCTTTGCACCTGGCTTGCTAATTTCAATACTATCTTGTTTCTTGTCACTATGCTGCACTCTCTGCACCCTTGAATTTTCACATTGCTTATTTATAACGTATATCATCATGTCTGTAATAAACTCTGTAAATAATTGCAAATATAAATTTGACTTGAAATAGGATGGATACAAATGTATATTTATGTAAAATTCATATACTACTTAGCAGTTATGTTTACTTTACGAGCCTTTATTTGCGATGCATATGTGAATAGGTTTATGCACAATATCCATTTTCTAAAACTTATTTAAACACTATAATTTCATAAACCTCAATATAGTCATTGATTAGACAACTTTATTTTTAGTGCTTTGTGTGTCTTGAATTATGACTTAAAGAGTTTTATTACTGGTTTTTCTAAGTCCACAGTGCAATTCAAGAAAAAATCAAATTGTTAACATTATCCAAGATTTGGGAAAATCAAACTTTAAATATAAGCTTAAATTTGATATCTTTTAAATATTGAAAATAAATTTATCATACACTTGAATAACAGTGAAGAATTTTTATTGAATACACTATGCGATCAGTGAAGCTTTTCTTCGCTGCATGGGGTTTTTCCTATGAGCTAGCACCCACTTGTTTACCTCGTCATGGAAGGGGTAACAAGACTGCTTGCTTATTTGTTGTCCTTGTGCAGCTGTTTCTGGGTATGTTTTGTTTGTTCATTTCTTAATTTGACACTATACATAAATTTTTTGATGCCTCGTTAGAATGACATAGTGTGTCCTTATGTATAATTTATATGAAGGGTACACGGTAAAAACAATCAAGGATCAAAAGTATTGAGAAAAATGTATTTTAAAATTTAGGTACTTAGTACTTAATTATGTGTGCATTTTTATGGAAATTGATAAAAGTGCAATGCCAAGAACAAAGTTTTCTTTTAATTAAACAATGTTTTTTTTCTCCCCAATTTGATCAACTATGGAAAATCAATATAACCAAACATTGTCAAAATTATCACACTAACAACGATCAAGGTCCAAATGAATAGCACCTTATGTACAGCCTGAATTTTCTTTAATTGACACGTTTAACTCAAATAGTTCATTGTTCCTGGTTGTCTGATAATATGTCTAATAAAATTCTGTTTTACTTTATTCAATATCACTTTTTTCTTCGTCTCCTGTCACTGGCAATGAAATGAAATATACTTGAGCTGCGGGACTGCAAAGTTCTTTCATTATTTGCAAGTCATTGAAATTTGCCATTTTGATATGTGACGGCAACTGAAGCAATTGTTGAGGTATTTCACCCCTATTGCATTGTTTTCGTCTTACTAAAATATAATAAAAGAAAGGCATAAAATTACTTAGGGATAATTTGGTGCTTATTAGTATTTGAAATTAAAATGAGTAAAATTAAATTTTAATAAATAAAATGAAAATAAATGTCTTGCAACATTTTGTCGCTTTCATGTTGTTCGATGTATGACCATCTAAGGTGCACCAATTTAGAGTGTTCTCTCACATGGTACCTTGTAATGGTCCTATAGGAGAAAGGACATATCTTTCTGTAATAACCACTCAAAAATTCTCCCTATCCATAAAAATTTTCGTTTTGGAGTGAGCTACAATGAATGGTTCAGATTTCTTCCTAGCATGACATTGTTAACCTCTCATTTCTTTAGTCATCAGATAACTAATATGTTGCCTTCTGGTTTATAAGGCCCATGTTCTTGTCACACTCAAGTTATGAATGGAAATGGCAGCCACACACGATCAAGTCTTTTCTTAATATGCGCTAAGAAATGGCAAAATCAAAGACTGTATAGTTTTCATTCTGTCCGGAACTCGAGTCGCAGAAGATGCTGAATTTACAAATACAATAAGAGAGAATTTCAGAACAGAAATGCCACAAAATGAGCATACTTTTTCTGGCTCTTCTCTCTCTCTGTCTCTTCTTTACTTTGTCCTTTTTCTTTCTTTTTAAAGAAACTGTTTGGTCATGTTTATTATATACAGCTTTTCCAGTTCAGCCTGTGGTAATATGTTCACTTGTAGAAATGTTAGGGATCGGGAGATTCTTCTGGTAATCCACATTCTAGAATTTAAATGTTCAAAACATTTTATCTCATAAAGTGTATCTGCTTTCCTCTTATATAATTCACTTTGAGTTGTAAGATGTTGTTTCTGTGTATTCAAATTTTCTTAATCTTAGCTGCATCTGGTTCATTGTTTATATCTAAATCAAGTTACGATATAACAGCTTTAAATTTTTCATAGATAGAACAAGTATCTATTCTAGGATATCCAAAACTAATTGTACACCTTCCGATCAATCGATATTTTTCATATGACTCAGGGTTTTTCAGGGCATTTTTCTGAATATAACTGGTGTAATTTTTTAATGTTAAGGTCTTCTGGTAGATACAACCTTTACTGTCATTAATGCTATAATTGGCTATACTGCCTCTCAGTAATTGTATGTGTTGATGGTTTTTAGATACTGTTTTTCCTTTTAAGTTTTTTTAGATCTATTGGTATGCTTTCCTCTAGTTTCCACGTGCCTTTCCCTTTGACAGCCAATTACTTGTATCCTTTTCGATAAATTGGAAATTCGTCTGTGCACTTTTCTTTTCTTTGAACTCGCATTTTGCACTTGACTTGAATGTTCGTCCTCGATCTCTGTCTCATCTAATGCCTCCATTTCACTTAAAACTTAATTTTATATGTTGGAGCTGCAACAATTATTATAAGATTGGCGGAACTTAAAGCGAAAATTAATCTCTGTTTTCAAACTGAACAATGGAAAAGCCATCCACTTGACATTGTTGTCAGAAAGCTGGTAACACAAAACTTCAGCATTAAGTAGTGAAACTCGAAATGGGGGGGGGGGGAAATGTTGGGACATGGAGGTTGATCATTATTCCGCAGGACCAATTGGAACTTGATCATTTATTCCAAATCCACTTGACATTGTTGTCAGAAAGCTGGTAACACGAAACTTCAGCATTATGTAGTGAAACTCGAAATGGGGGGGGGGGGAAACGTTGGGACATGGAGGTTGATCATTATTCCGCAGGACCAACTGGAGCTTGATCATTTATTCCAAATACACGAAGTTGTTAATGCTCATTTAAGAGAAAACCGACCTTTTTAACAGAAAACTAATTTTACCACAAGATAGTACTTCTACTATCAGATGACATTAGTAGCTCAATTTCGATTTTTATGACCTTGATCATTTTTTACGTTTACCCCTTATGTGTTAACTCAGCAGTGAAAGAATCATAGTACCAATTTTTTTCAGCTCTCTTCTGTTAATTATGTGAATACCATACCAACCCCCCCCCCCCTTTTTAGAGAAAGAGAATTAACCGACAGGTAACATGATCATACATTTTTTCAACAGTTCTGTGCCTCTGTTCTCACTGCGAATAATTCCATGAGAGCAATTCACAAAACAGAGCTATTAGTAGGGATTTAATAGCCTGCTATTAATGTCCCTGGGGTAAATAAAAAATGTCATGTGCAATACGAATTCATCAGGAAATTGTCCAGATTTCTCAAAATGGACTGCAGGGAATGATGAATAACCTCCAGAGATGCCGAAAATGTCTGGAGAAGGAAGGCGGACAGTTTCAATGCCTCATTTGACAATTTGGCAAGTAACACACCTCTTAAATGTATGTTTGGTTTGTATGGTTTGTTTTATTGTTTTACCATCTCACGCAGCTGGTCGGCTAGAAAGCGGCGTGCTGGTCCACAGAAAAAACACTCCAGGGGAAAACAAAATTGATTGTAATAAGGGTTCTAAATGTTAAAAAATCTGCATTATTAAAAATAATTAAATAAACTATGAAAAGAATTAAAACTTATTAACTTATTAAAATGTGTTAAAATGTTGCTATTTTTTAAATTATTTGGCAATAATGAATGGTCGGTTATGTCTTCACACAGTACAGATGTGTTGTCATCCATAAAAAAAAAAAAAAAAAAAGTCTTCCCCCTTCTGAAAATCCTGACAGATTAATCTTTGTGGGCAAAAGAAATTGTTGCATTACCAAAAATAAATTAATTAAAATAATGAGAACCAATCTAGACAAAACTACTAAATAATGTCCAAAAATGTTAAATACAATCATAAAAAAAAAACTAAAAATAGCTAATTTACTGGACATTCTCAATTAGAAATGTTGGAATAAGCTTGCTTAAGCACTAGATCTGACTTGCAATTTTGAAACAAGTTTGAATCTCGATATTATAAAATGTTTAATGTTATTCAATATGGATTTAACTGTAGAAATAGAAAACATATATGTTCTCTCTAATTATTGATGGAAACACTAATTTAACATCACAAAAGATATTTTGGGTTATGAGAAAGTACATTTTCCCTGCCAAAATAAATATTTTAATTACATTTTTTACAACTGCTGATTATGTCAAGTATCATGAAAAAAACACTAGGAAGTATTGGCACCAGGATTGAAAAGCTAGCATTAAAACAGATAGCACTAGTGTAATGATGGGACCTCATAATTTGTATTATATAACTTGAAGAATGGTGTTCCAGGTGTAACTCTTACTAAATGCATTGTGCACTTCCTTTATCTTTATGCTGAAAAAGTCTGAAGTGTTTCCAATTTTGATGCCAATTAGTAGCATTAAGTGAATTGCATAATTGGTTTTCTTTCAGTTGAAAGAGACTTAACAAAAAATATTTAGTATAATGAAAATCCGAATTTAAAAAAAAAAAGTCAAGATCAATGTATGCAACATGTTGGCTTAGTAGATTTTCTGCAAGAACAGATTAAAATTGAAAATTTCCATTATTAAAAGTGAAGATTTGTAATTGCTGAATAGCTGTGCAATACAATTTTATGGATTGTTATACATTAAATTTAGCTGAAAGCTATTTTTAGTGCAAATAAATTGTTTCAAAAAAAAAAAATATCAGCAGTAAAATTTCTGGAGCATATTTGCATTCTTTTTAAATTGGTGGATTTTTTATTTTGAAATATTTAATGCAGCTCTGTTTTTTAGATATAGCTTTTTAAATGTGTGGCTTAGAATGGAACAAAAGCATTATGTAACAAATCTTCATTTGCTCTTGGTAATCAACCACAAAGGTTCTTGTGAAAATAGTGGCAATATTACAGTCTTCTATCCTAAGTTCCTTTCATTATCATCGACAGAACAAAATTATTCAAGATAAGATAAATTCAGGGCATTAGTTGTAGAAGGAGTGATAGCACTACTTCAAAATGGAAGAACTTATGAAACAGGAGATAGCAGTATACTTCCATCACTGCTGTTTTATTTATTTATTAAATCCAGGAATCTTGCAAGAAGATATGGAAGCAATCATTATAATAATATCCATATATAGATTATCAATTCAAAATAATAGCATCGTGTACATTAATGTAAAAAGGAAACATATTCGATAAGAAAATACAATGACACACACACACACACGTGTGTATATATATATATAATACATACAACAATCAATAATATATAATTAACCACCACAGTAATGACTTATAAATTGAATTCATTAGCATAAATGGGTTTTAACAATAAGTACATGAACTAATAGACTTACTGGAAAATATTAATTTAAGAGAATGTATAGCACTTGCTATTCAAGAAGAGGGAAATGCCCAGTCATCAATATTTGTTTTCTTGGCTGATGTACTCAAAAATATAGATTCAGTTAATAATGTAAACATTTTCCATTGTTCTGGTTTTAATTTAATTTACTGCCAGTACCTAATCAATGTGAATAATATCCCTTTAACACGATTTTGTCAATTTTCATTACAAAAAGAAAATATTTCCTTGGACCCAACAAACAGTTTATAGAAAATGTTATGTTGTTTCATACAGGGGAACAAAATATGTTTTAATGATACAAGTTATCCTTAATAGTGTTGTAAGAATTTAAGTTTTCTATGTATAATATAAAATAAGAAAGAACTGCCTGTTGATATTGAATTTGCTATTTCAGAAGAGGGTCATTATGTCCAAAAATTTCAAATTTGAAAAGATATTTCCTATTTTTATATTTTAGTATATATTTACACTTATAATAAATAGCTACATTCTACAATATGACATACAATGTATCATATGGCTGTAGTAACTTTTGGAACTTCATATCTGCGTGCTAGCAGAATTTTATAAGAAATACCTTCCTGGTGTGACAGATTCATGAAAGCAATTGCAATATTACCATGAATGTAAATAAATTTGTTTAAATTATTGCTTTACTAAATGTGATTCATGTTTTTTAAGAATAGAAAAATATAATAACTTAAAATCCGACTTTATAAAATACATTATATTTATTCTAAATTAAGATCTCTGTAAAATTGATTTACATGTCAAATTGCATTTTGGAATGTTTAATAAATGTTAATATTATTAATAAAGGCTTAAGGGTAAAAATTGTTTAAAACTGCAATGCAGTAAGCTCACACACTGACTGGCCAGTGCTCATAAACACACACAATGTGATACATAACTTCTTTTAGGCATTTTCCTCATCTGTTTAGGGAAGTTCTTTCTCTATGTTAGTCATGCATGTATTAAATTTGGTATGATTTAATTCCTAAATATTCTTAGCACAAATAAAACTTTGTGTTATAATCCTTTCAGATTGGAGATGCATTCAAAATGAATTGGTAAGAGAATTGACACTCAATATGTATAAAAAAAAAAGTTACTCAATTTGTCATAATTACCATATTAAAATTAAAAAAAAAAGCCAATGAAGTGGGAGCTGGGAAAGGTCAACGCGTGTAAAAGGGGATGTAAAAACTGAGACAGAGTTTGAAAAGCAAGGAGGAAAATGTTCTTGGAGTACTGATTATATCAGTAATTTGAATAAAATTTAACTCCACTAGGGAAGTCCCCCCCTTTATTTTTCCCTCCCAAATCTAAATGCCAAATATAAATCATATGCACAAAGAAAAGCTTGCACTGTAACACATGGTATAGCTGAGAAAATATTTAATATTGACGGTGAGATGAATGGTTGGAAAACTATAAACAAGTTCAAAGAACAATTTGAAATCTTAAAAACAGAAAACCTAAGGTTGGAGTGAACATAATTATTTCTGAATTCAGAGAGTGTTTTCAATTGCAAAGAAAACATAAACAAATAATGCATTATATTAGTTCCAGACAGAAAATACAGAAGCCTCCCTTTTCATATTGTTAAACCTGTGGGAAATATGTATGAAGACACCCGTAATACATGGGTGGTAGTTAGAACACAAAAAAAAATTGTTTTTTTTGCTTCCTCTCAGTTGGGGAAATAACATAAAAGCAAAAGAGATTAGTTTTAACACATTTCAAAAACTATACAATGAATTTAAAATAAAGACATCCAACTCCTAAAATAGGGTTTTGGAGGTTTACATTTTACGTATCATGCAAATACATTGTATGTCCATGCTGCTTCTGTTAAAACAAATCTGCAAGGAACCATTAAAATGTTTCAAAACTGTGATTGTGCAAATTTAATGTGGAGGGACACGAAATTGAAGCCCGTTACTTAAATAGCTTATGATTTGGAGGTTTGGGGATAATTTCTGGAAAAAGTTCTGACCATCAATTAAAAAAATTGTCAAATCAATTCATGACATGCAGCAAACACAGATGTGGTCAGTCTTCCAGCGATAGATTAGAGCACTTCATAATGAGTGATATTTTTATTTATAAATAGTTTGTTAACATTCCATCTTGAAACTTAGTCAGTATAAGGAAAATATTCAATATAACTACAATTTTGTTTCAATTTAATCAAAAGATTTGTTTCATTTGTTCTTTTATAAAATACATATAATTTATTTTCACTAACATATTTTTTATATTAATCAAAACATGCAGCTGTAATGTACTGAAGCACATCTTTAATACTGAAATATCACATTGAAAATTAAATAACACCTAAATAAACATGTTACAAATTGAAGTAATTAGCAGACATGGTTTCTTCAAAATTGAGAAAAGACTGCCTAAGACATATTGGGTCTACTCCTTTTTAAGAAAATTTAACTTATACTTGAATTTGCAGATTTAATATATATTTGCCTTAATGAATTTCAGCATGATCATTTCAAATTTTTGCAACTTTGATATACATTTGCCTTGACTTTCAGCATGATCATTTCAAATTAGATTGCATGCAAAGTTCTACTTTGACAGGACAGACACCATGTCTGTTTCTCTCAGGTGTTCAAAGATTGTTCATTCTTTCCCAAAAAGCATTACTACAGGGTAAAGTAACATCCTTTGAACAATTTTAATAAGTTGTGTGAAATTAATAATCTAATCAGTTTCATCTAAAAATGTACTGCATCACTTTTCAATACTGGTTATCTTTCTCATCCTTCAGGGTTGAGAAAACAAACTTCATTAAAAAGTTGTATTTTCATCCATTTGAGGTCCTAAATTCAATGCAAGAAGTTCAAGTGTGGGTCCAGTTTCAAACATGTCAGCTGTTTGAATGGGGAATTTTCATAATCAAACCATTTTCATAAATGGAACAGAGCTCTTCCATATACTTTCATTTGTGAAATTTTGAACTTTCTTTTCCTTTTTCCTTTCATTAAAATTTTCGGGCCGCTGTTAACTTTGATGGCAAAGAACTTTTCATCTAACCTCAATTCCAAGTCATTTTTGAAATCTACTATTACTGAGAATAATGCATAAACATAATTTTTCTTCAGAATCAAAACATCTTTTGAAAGAGATATAGAACATGAAGAAAGAAATACAGGAAGTATTCAAGAAGAGTAGGTTCTGCTTCATTATTCAAAGCATTTTCTTGGTCACCAATGAAACTTCGTATGATCCTGACACAAATTTTCGGGACCCGCATTTGAAAAATACTTTCATTGCTTGCGATTTGAGCAGACGATCAAGAGCCTTAAAGAGCATTAGCCAGGAAACAGGAATGTGACATAGAATTTCATTGCAATCTTGTACAAAATTATAACATTCCTTCATCATCATAACATTTTGAGCACAGTGTGAAAATGCATTGCACACTTTCAAAACAACAGCTTCACCATCACACAAAATAAGTTTCAGATAATGTCTAACCACATTGTGAATGATATGACAATATTTAACCATTTCTTGCTGTAATTTAAGTAATCCCTGCTATACAGAACAAATTTTTCCAAAATTAACAGATGCACTGTTGGCTCTATATTCCATAACATATTTAATATCCAATTCCAATTTCCCAAGGGCTTCAATTATCAGTTACATATTCTGATAATTCATCCTGTTCTTCTAAAAATCGAGGAAATAATCATTCACACCAGTTTTTAGTTAAAAAAAATCCTACTACTAATACTGACTCCCCCCCCCCCCTTCATTTTCTTTGTTTGATGTGTCTGTACCCATTGAAATGAGTTCTGGAGGATTTGAACATAATTTATTTACCCACTTTCAACTGACAGCAAACCAGGAACATTTTCAACTATTGCTTCCATTTTTGTTCTTCCAATGTGAACCTTAGGTGCCACTGAAGAATCTTCATAAAGCAGGTTGTCAGTTTTGCTTTCACAACCAGAATGAGTTACAATTGTGATGATTTGTTATAGCATAGAATATTTTTTTAGCTTCAACAGGAACTAATTTCTCTTCCTCAAATTCTTCGGAGTGAAGAAACGATTGACCATATATGAAAACCTTGAACTTTTAACAGTTATTTCACGTGTTTTACTCTTAAAACATTAATTATATTCATCATTACCATCCAACTTAATACTAACATCTTTGTTACAAAGAATGCAATGGGGATAGTTTGGGTCCTGTGTTCTGTATTCCCTTCTTTATAAACATCTTCTTAAACCCACGCCTCATTTTAAACACAGTTTTGCACTCTCTTTTTCTTAAGTAAAGTGCTAGGTTTTTTAAAAACAATAATTTTAACTTTTTCTTAGGATTACTTGCTAGCATATTAAATCAGATCACAGTATCACTAGTTCGAAAACACAAGTCACATGTCATCCCCAGACCCCAGCTTGCAAAGAAAAAAATTCCCACAGCCAACAAAAGCTACTTCTTTTATGAAACTTTTCTGTGTACCACTTCCAAAAGTTTCACTTTTAATGTATGCATTACCTTTCATCTAAAATACCTGTACTCTATTGTAATTATTAACTTATCAACCGGACACTAGGCAAAGAATAAATTTTGGTTTTTTTCCAATTAACAACCATGGTCCTTTTAACGCAAGTTAGATAACATGTTCAGCTTATATCAACTGGCCTGAGTCTTTTCTCTTAAAAATAAATTTATTCCAAGTTTTCGACCAATGCTTAGCTGGAAAGGGAACAATGTCAATGCAAAATTCATCTATGAAAAAGTTCATTAAACTACCTTCGATCACACCAGGTTCCCCAACATTTTACCTAGATCACTTCCCCCCCTTTTTTCCAGTAAAGAAGGGCTTAAGGATAAAGGAATGTCATAGGCATTTCCAGGGAGGGGGGAAGGATCCGAATAACATTCTTTACCTGATAATGAAATTTATTCTTATAAAGAATTCTGGACAAGGGCATCCGCAAAATATTTTTGAGGGAGGGGCAACATATTTTTTTAAGTAGATAATAAATTTACCAGGTTTTAAAAACAAATTAAACAACTTAATTTTTAAAATCGATATAAACAAATAAAACTTATTTATGTTACCTTAAAATGCTTTGTGTTGCTATGAAGAACGTTAAATCTGTAAAAAAAAAAAAAAAAAATCTAGATTCAATATTCATTTTAGCAAATTAAGAACAGCATATTATTCTACTGCTTAATTTAAATGGATCTAGGTTTTTTTTTTTCCTCCCCAAAATGCCAGCTCTTTATTTCAATTGCCGAACCCGTTTCTACAGTGTGAACGAGCAGGCAAAGGGGTTTTTCTCTTTCCACTATATCCTTAGCCATTTACTGCAAGAAAATTAAGGACGTCTTCAGAGTACCATTCCCCTATTTTATTTCCACTTATAATAAACGGCATCTGTTCCGAATATTTCTCCATCTGTTTCGAAGGGCACCTTAGTCAGGTTCCATCGTTCCAAACAGTCTTGCCGTAGTCTTGCCTAATAAAGTAAAGTTCTAGTTTGTAGTGTAGAGGCTCTGCTTGTAACCAATGATTTAGTGGGAAAGTTCTTATACGCATTTAACTCACAGCTAGGACTTGCAAGGACTTTTTCTCAAGGTGGTCTGAAGTAAGAGACTTTGTAAAGATATGTATTTTCACCGTACGAAGTTTAGGACATTTACGAGGATAAGTCCATTAGTTTACCATTTTCTAGGTATGATATAGACAAAAACTATATTTTACTTTTCAATATAGTTACCCTTTATTGCAATGCACTTCTCACATCTTTGAATTAACATTTCAATCCCCCCCCCCCAAAAATAGTCAGAACTCATTCCTACAAAATGGGTAATAACGGCATCCATCACTTCTTCGTCACACTAAATTTCCTTCCTCGAAGGTCTTTCTTCAGTTCTAAGAAGAGGAAATAGTCACTGGGAGCTAGATCTCGGCTTTAGGGTGGATGGTCGACCCCCTTGAAGGCACGTTTCTTCATAGCTTTCTTTGCAACATAGGCTTTCTTTGCAACATTGCCGTGTACATAGGCGCGTTGTCGTGACGAAGGCGCACACTGCCATTAATTTTTTCTCGCCTTTTCTCTTTTATGGAAGCACGTAGTCTGTGCAGCAGGCCAGATAGTACTCCCCATTTACTGTGGTGTTCCTCTGCTTGAAGGCAATGAAGAGTATTTCTTCACAGTACCAAAATATTGTGGCCATATCTTCTTGGTTGACTGAGTGACCTTGTCCTTTGGAGGCGGCGCTTCGCCAGGTTTACGCCACTTCATTGATTCTGTTTTGGACGAGGGATCATAGCAGAGGACTATAGTTTCATCTCTGGTAACAATGGTTTACAGAACTCTCTTTTGCCACGGTAGAGCTCCAAAAATGCCTGACAACAGATGACTCGTTGCTGCTTTTGAACTGAAGAAAGAACTCTAGGCACCCAACTTGCACTAACCTTATTCATGTTTAAACATTCATGAATAATTCGAAGGATTGTTGTTTTAGAAAGGTAACCTTGCTGCTATTTCTGTAACTTGAAGTCGCGCGGTCTTCCATTAATTTCTTCTTCCACAAGAGCGATGCTTTCAGGAGTGAGCACCTCCTAGGGCCAACATGCATATTCTTCATCTTGAATGTTTCTCAACCCATTCAAAAAAGTTTGGCCCATTCTCTTACGGTAGAATATGAAGGGGATGCTTCCCCATATACACCATTCAATCGCTGTTTAATTTCATTTGGAGTAAGTCCTTCTTTTGTGAAGAACTTAATAACAGCTCGAAACCCCATTTTGAACATGTCACAATCTTCTACACATAACTTTCTTTATGCAACGACTGAACACATCGGCGCGAAAGTTACAGCTGTATTTATTTAACAGATAAAATATGACACCAGATAAGGATTTTACGAAGACGATATGTATCGGCGAGGCCTGAAACTTATGAACCTACCGTCGTATCATGGCTCACAGTACTCTGCAACTCAATTTTATTTGAAAAGTGGGCTCATTTTGTTATTTATTTATTTATTCATTCATTTATTACAATCCATCCATTAATCAGAATTACAAATGTAGGACATACCATTTATCAAACCAATAAATTTAAATAATTCTTTAATAGCCATTTCATTGAGAGTAACAATTGAAACCATCGTGCCTGAGGATGTGAAAGAAGCTCACTTCCACAGAAACTCGTATACTCTGTCATTTTCATAGTGTCATTCAAAATATTACGAAACAATAGTCACCTGTATCCCTAATCACGCATTAATTATGTTATGTTTCGAAAAAAAAATGGATTAAAGCGGTCTGTGAACTGAAAGTATATTTCAGTGTCAGGGCTATCGCTATTTTGAGAGCTCAATGTGTGAGCATTTATATTCAATCCAACAACAACTCTGTCATTTTCATAGTGTCATTCAAAATATTACGAAACAATAGTCACCTGTATCCCTAATCACGCATTAATTATGTTATGTTTCGAAAAAAAAAAAATGGATTAAAGCGGTCTGTGAACTGAAAGTATATTTCAGTGTCAGGGCTATCGCTATTTTGAGAGCTCAATGTGTGAGCATTTATATTCAATCCAACAACAACAACAACAACAACAACAATAATAATAATAACAACAATAATAATAATAATCTTTATTATGAAAACCAAGACGTGGAATGTTGCGCTATATTAGAGAGAAAAATTATATTCGTGACATGACTTGAGAGAGATATTTTTTGTCATACACACTTGCATAATGCTAAACATCAAAATGATCTAAATGAAGATTAAGATTTATCTAAAATTTGCATGATATTCCGAATATGCAGCAAGTCAAGATGGGCACGTTTTATTGCATTACTGATATTAATATGGACATTTAAAAGTTTTGAAATACACAAACGTACATGCTAAATAATCTCATGCATATAATATTATTTAAGCTGCAATACAAACGATAAAAGAGCAGTACATTTCATTTGTCTTATGCTCTATAGAGTCTATGTTGATATTTTTCTTTATAGTGGTAAATCTTGTTGCATGGATATTCTATAAGAGAAGCCTTAAGTCTTGCCCATCCTAATTTTGAGAATATTTGAAAGTAATCGGAAGAGTGCTATATATTCTAAAGCTTTCGTAATAAATTTCGTTTTTGTAACAAGAGAAATTTCAATGAAACTGCACATTATATGTTTGTCTGGCGATTATGTTTATATGTGCATATTTTTAATGAATCTGTCTTGATTATTGATGTAAATCTTCATAAGAGAAAGTATATACTCAGAATGGAGTGTTACATTTTTTGTTATAGTTTTCGAAATATATCTCCCAGCTGATTTTGCATAATTTGCACCACACGTTATTGATATTGCATTATTTTCGAACATAAAACACGCTTGCTTTTAACTGAGTATCTCATGGGTGTCGGTAGGGCAAATCAATGGAGTAAATGCCAAGTACTAACTTAGTGCTTGGCATTGGCGTACTTTCATGTTTTTGTGATTATTATTATTATTATTATTATTATTATTATTATTATTATTATTATTATTATTATTATTATTATTATTATTATTATTATTATTATTATTATTATTTTGTAATAATAATTCTATCATTATTGCTGTTATATTCATCGTCGTCATATTCATCACCATTTTCTTATTTAAACTTTTTTATGAATTGCAATTTCAAAGTAAGTTTATTTTTGAGCGTTTTCTTTTCTTAGGTCTGTGATTCCTAATTGTAATTTTTTCATAATGAACTTCACAGCTATTGCTTTTGGCTTGGTTATACCCTCTTTTTATATGCAATACTCCACTCAATAAACCTGTTTAACATAATATTTAATTAAAGTACATTAGACCGCTACGGGTGGCCGAGGTCGTTAAGGCACGGACTCGTGAGCGGGAGGTCTGCGGTTCGAATCCCGCCAGGACCGTCCTCCCTGACTGGGGTTTTATCCAGGTTTTCCTCAGTCTTCATAACTGGCAAATGCCGGGGAGGTACCTAAACTTAGGCCTGGAACGCTTCCTTCCTTAAAAAAAAAAATCCTTTCCCAATTTATCATTTCATCTCATGTATCATCAGTGTCCACCGCCTGTGGTGCCTCAGTAGTAAAAACGGGCGTTAAACACTACTCAAAAAAAAAAAAAAAGTACATTAGCAATGAGTAACAGGGTTTATGACATTTCACGCAATAATTCTATCAAAGCGACTAAGTTGTGTTGAATCGTAATAATGAAGCGAGCTTGGTATTATAGAAAATTATAATGGCGACTACTTGCTTTACATTGAAGCAACTTAAAGTTTTCCTTCCGTTTTTAAAAGCAACAATATACAGTTTACGTTTCAGACAGTTAAATATATGTATAAATATATTAATTTAAAATGTGCACTACAGTTTACGGACTTCCTGAGGAAACTTTTATTATAGAGTGACTTGGCATTTTGCAACGTAGTCATTCAATATATCTTTCATGAATTTCGCTATATCTGTCACACACAAATTATACATGTCACTTCCGCCTTTTTTTTTATTGTAAACAGTATGAAATAAAATATTTGCAATGAGAGTTGCAATATACTGTGCACACATATATGAATGCTGGCGCAACAGAATGTAATAGCAGCAGTCGAAGGGCGTTCTTCCACGAAGAAATGCTTTCTTGGCAACTCATAAACATATAGCACTACAACAACAATCAAACATATGACGCCATCAAATAGCAGTTTATCCTCGCTAAGTCCTGAATCATGTTTCTTTGCTGATCCTGTTCAGTTTTAAAACACCAGGAGGATCGCGAATTGTGTCACGATACTGACGAAAATCTTTAAAGTGTTTAATTTACAACTGTCTTGGCCATCTCCATGGATATTAGGACATATTTAAAAAAAAATTAAAAAATATGCCAAAATGATGCTTCGCCGGTTTTAGTGCTACAGCTGACGCAATTAAGACTGACCAAGTGTGTATTAACGCGCTACCCACCAGAAAAAGAAACATTTTCACCAAAATCAACGAAAGGGGATGACAACTACTCTGCAAGTAGTGGTGTTGGTGTTCAAGCTGTAGGGTGTTATTCAAATAGCAGTCGTTCAATAAGCAATGACTTAAAGTATGAATTTATCTACAGTCTTACCTTCCACAAGATGGAACTTCAAATCTGTCGTACATAGGAAATCGGCCATTCCGATATCGATGGCTTACTGATGACGGTGTACTCTGCTAAACAAAAATTGCGTTGAATTCACATTGCGAGATTTTTCAACCAAAAGTGTATAATGGTATTCAAGGTGCATTTATAATTCGCGCTTTTTCTAAATACAAGCAAGCATTTCCATGATACAGAGTATGGGCGTTTGAAGTCATCTTGGTATTGCGAGGCTATTGATAAGTCCAAGGAACTTCCTGAATGTGATGACAAACCAATGAATCAGTGTGGGGCATATGCAGAGGACCCATCTTAAAAAGTAATTTTGGTGAGAGAGAGCGAGAGAGAGAGAGCATGCTAAATATATCTCTGTTCCAATTCAAAATGAACTAATAGTATTCTGCGGGAAAATTGTCGGAAGGAGCTCTTTAATCACTCCATGAAAATATTTTCATTGCCAGCTGAGGAGCCAGCAGATATAGTATGGGCTGCTGTCTATATGAGTGCGCTTTGCGTAAACAGTGCCAATGCTCATATTATTCGAGAAGAATTTCTGGGATTTACACCATTTAATAGTCTGAGTATTTCCAGTATAGCAGACTCCATTATTAATTTTGAACTGAAGCTAATGTTGACACGAACAAGATTCATGGCCAGGGATATGAGGGATATAATGGCTGATCAGATATGGCTAGTAAGGAAAATGGAGTGCGAAAGCTTATTAGAAATCAATATCCTAAAACTCTATTTTTACTTGCAGTACACATAATAATCTCAATTTTGTAATCAAAGACCTCAATAGTGCCCCGAAAATAAGAAAATGCATCCGAATAGCAAGGGAAATGATTCAGTTTGTCCGAGAAAGTCCACTTGGAAGAAAATTGATTTCAAATATACCTGTAGTCCTTCACTATGAGAAACTATGTGTACTGCAAAATATAAAGTCATTCGCTATTTTCAGAGCATTGTTTACATTATTGAAGATCTCCAGACACTGTCAGTTGATAGAAACAATAAAACACGCCGCATGCACATCTGCTATTGCTCTACCTCAACTTCTGCATTACAAATTATTGCAAATTACTCTTTCCTGTTCAAGCCCGTGGCTAACATTCTTCGAAGAATTCAAATTGATATCCTGGGTATGTATTACAGTTGTAAGCCATGTTTGAGGATCACAGAAAGTAGACTTTTTCAGAAATTTGATGAAATATGTAGAATATATTTCAAGTGAACTAAATAGAAGTGTGCCACGAAAAACACCCAGATAAATGCACCGATCCATCCATTCAGAAGATGTGGAGACATAGTTCCCTATTTAGACTTCCTAATTACAACTCTAAAAAGTCATTTTTTCCCATGCATTTTCTCCTATGGTACTCCATTCTGAAATGAGAAAGAACTTTCCTTTAATGATTATCTAACTCATTTGAAAGCAATCAAAGAACTACATCCCAATTGACAACATTCATGGTATAAAGTGTGGAATAACAAAGGTGGTGAACGAAGACATTATGTACATTGATTTAATCACCCATTCTTCCCAGTTCTACTTCGTGATGCATTCTTCCATCCTTAATTGATTAACACTTCCTGCTACAACTTATATCGCAGAACGGCCATTCAACACTCACCACCGAATAAAAACTTGACTCTGATCAAGAAAGTGAAAACAACGGCTATATGGTCTATGTCTTCTGAACTTTATTGTGAAAGAAACAAAATTTGATTAGTGAGGTCATTAACAAGTTCGCTTTGCAGCCTCGTATATTTCAGCTGGCGTTAAAAAAAACCATAGCCGGAAACTGACCAAAGAAATTAAGGTATGCAATCAACATTATTTTTAGGTATGAATTTAACTTTCAGTGGTATTGAAATTATGGTCGCAATTTCGCGAGTTGTTTTAGATTTTAATAACAAAATAAGAACTAAAGAATTGACTTTAATGGTAATATAAATCCAGAGGTCCCGGGTTTGATTACCGGCGTTGGGAGAGATTTTTCTTATATTAGGATTATTTCCTGCAACCAAAGAGTCCAGAGGTATGAATGCGTGTGGTGTCTTTTTCTTCTTCTTCTTCTTCTTCTTCTTCTTCTTCTTCTTCTTCTTCTTCTTCTTTTCAACAAACAGTAATAAACCCTTACGTTCAATTGAATAACATAAACAAGCAAAGAACACCAACAGTAGCCTATTTGACAAAGTAAAAATTTGAAAGTACAAAATTACACTCTACAAGAAAGTTAATTCCGAGAAATGCATGTACTACAAAATGTAAATATGTGCGATTTCATCTTAGAAGTATTGGGATACTTTTGTAAAAAATGGTCTCTTTCTCTCCCTCCCTCTCTCTGTAGCTAAACAAACTATTGCGTACATTTGTATTTTCGTGAAATAGGTTCCAGTTATTTCGAAGGTCAAAACTACGGTATGGCTGTAGCAGTAAAAGGTTTCATATCAATTGGGAATGGAGACTAAGAATCGCGCATTCACTTTTACCTTGAGAAAAATTTGGCAACGTCCATGCCCAGAATATTAAATCGAATTTCATAATCGCAGAAACATATGAATTAAAATCTGTTCTAAGAGTGACTTCAGAATTAATGCAATAGCGCCTAGGCTGTTTATATTAGATTTTGGCATGATATTCTTGAAGATCTAGTGGTATCATCATGCTTGTCTGTATACCATTATTAGTTTTTGGTAATGCCTGGACCAGATGAGTTAAACGTTATGAACTTTCCGTTGACTGTTTTATCTAGATTTAATGATAATTTGTTAGCATTGAATCAGTTACACATAGTAATAGTCACATGATTAGTTTTTTTCAACATTGTCAAAATTATTGCAAAAATGCAAACAGAACAGCAGTGCCATTTTGTTTTAGGTTCCCCCCATTTTACAGAAATTAATTGTCAAATACCAGCTTGAAAGCACAAGCATATTTTATTTTAGACTTTGCAATAAACCTATGCACTTTGTAAAAAAAAAAAAAAAAATAAATAAAATAAAATAAACAAATAAAATGAAAATTCAACCTGTTGACCTTTCTTATTTCTATTTTTAATGTCACAATTAGAGTATTGCAAAATCATGATTATTACTAGTTGGATAAATTTAAAGAAAAGGTTATGCTAAGGTTTCAACAAATAATTAATTTCTTTATGTGTTCACTCCATGTAAATTGCAGATTAGTATATTTTGTGGCGTGTTTTGATATTGTTTCACGGTATATTTTGGCGAAAGCTGTTGTAACTGATGGTCCTGTAATGATGGACGTAATGAAGGAGAAGAAGAAGAAGAAGAAGAAGACTGCATATTTATTATATAAATAATAAATACTTATTATTTATTATAATAACAATAATCCCAAATAAGAACTGCCTCTTTGAACTGTGTAACAAGAACATTAACAAAGTTTAGTTCTAGGTTCTATCAACATGATCATCAATCATCTCTTTTTTTCTCTAGTTCCGAAGGAGTAACAATCACAAGTATCACGAGATGGCTCCAGTATCGTCTCAGTAATTCAGTACTGAGGAGAAAAGTTAAGGAGAAAGTGGGGTAATTGCATTTAACATACGCAATGCACTTAGTTTGAATTCCATATTATCAATGCTATTAAGGAATTCTGAATCATATCAGGTAATATCTCTTGATATTCATATAGGATGCAGTTCAATCTTTTTGATTATTTAAGTCTGGTTTCGAAGCAGTACGTTAAAAGAAAGTAACGATGATTCCCAAAGGAGTTAGTGTGACAGCAGGGAAAGGGAAAACTAAACCACAAATAGTCAGGACTAATCGGAGCGGTATGTTTAATTCCATTCAACGAATAACAATTTGTACAGAAGAGCAGTACATGTGAACAGCATGACACCACCAACAGCGTTCTATGCTGTAATTCGCAAGGATGTTCCTATAGAATGGAAAAAGTGAAGTTGAGTTATTACATTTTTCATGTCATTTCGCTTAACGAACTAGATCGTTTCTAGCAGTAACTGGGAGCTTCTCTTTGAAGGTTTTCATTTTGCATTTTGATTTTTTTTTTTTTTGTATGTGCAGTTTCATTTTAATATTCATAAACAATAAAGGCTTCACTTTCTTGTTATGATTGTGTTGGGTAGCAGTATGTTGGTTGCTGACCTTGGTGGACATCACATCCCATTACTCACTGAAGTTAATCAAGTGTTGTTATGTCAATTTGGTACCCTCCCAGCACATTGGTGTTCTGGGATTGGATGATATGATTTATCTCTCTTTCTCTCTCTCTTTTGCTGCTCTCAGCCAGTAGCCCTTATATTGAATGTGTATGTCAGATTGTCTGTTTGTTGTGGAGGATTTATGTAATACAGCTGGTTCTTAATTTGTAAGCAATTTAAAATATTGCAACCATTATATAATTTTGATTCTCTGTGACTTGGCATTCTTCTTACCTAAATGTTTCGGATTCTTTTACTCCACTGTTTGAGGTGAAACAAAGTTGATGTAAATATTGTAGCTACTTCTTTTCTCCAATGTCATTTCAAATTTATTGTTAATATTTTAGAGGTAGAAGACGATTAATGACAGCCATAACCTTAAAATTAAGTAGTAAAGGAAATTCTTTCATTAATTACACATGACATTTAAGTAAATATGCATTATAAACATGCCAAGATATTACATGGCTTTGCATTTTGCAGGCTAATAAACATATCATGGCAATAAAGATTATATGTGTAGTGTCAACTGTAGTAGGAACAGAAGGTTTATTTTGTATTTTACCAGCCACACTAAATTTGCTTTAGAATCATATAGTCAACTTTAAAGTTAAGTTCACAAATTTTGGCTTGAAATTTCAATTGTTTCGTTATACAGTTTACACCTTTTAAAATGTTCTTGTCATTAATGCCAAGCATACAAAGATTTTACTTTTAAAATTATTGGTGCCAGATGTAGTTTTGAATTTGTTTGGAGAATTTCCAGATCTCTTTCTGATGTCTGTTAACTCTGTAAGTTTGGTGGAGAAAATCTAACTCTGTGCATCCTACAAATAAAATTTTTTAAACTTACCTGGAATAACAGGCTCACCTTTTTTCCATAAATACAACAGTTGGGAAAATGGAATTCCAAATCAACACACATACATAGCGAGTGAAACTGTTGTCTCATTAGCAATGACAATAGTAAGTGCTGGTATTTGAGACCTTACCATGTTTCTGTTTTCATTATTTTTCAAATTAAATTACAAGTTCTATATTTACAAAGATATTTGGTAAGTGAAGAAAATTACAAAATATGTACCTACTAAGTAATATGAGATTAAAGTCATAGTATGGTGAGAAATACAATCAATCATAAATATAAAAAATACACAGAAACAAATCTAGCTATTTAGGAGTTCTTCTGTAGAATAAAAACATTTTCCTATTAAGAATTTATTTAGGTTTTTTAATTCAAACTTCAATATATGATTCTACTTTCAAAAACTGCCACAGGCAGCCAAGGTTGTTAAGGCATGGACTTAGAGTGGGAGGTCTGGGGTTTGATTCCCATTAGGACTGTCCTCCCTGACTGAGATTTTTCCAGGTTTTCCTTATTCCTCATAAATGGCAAATGCTGGGAAGGTATCCTAAACATATGCCTGGAATGCTTCCTTCCTTAAAAAAATTATCCTTTCTCATTTTATCATTTCATCTCATGTATCATCAGTGTCCACCACCTGTGATGCCTCTGTAGTTAAAATGGGTACTAAACAGTATATATGTATCTTAAACTTTGGTATTAATTTTTTTACACTAAATTCCACTTACATAAAAATAAGGTGCATTTTGGGAGAATCTCTCTCATCTTCAGTTGCTCACTGAACCGCCGTTACTTGAAATGATAGCTAGACACCTGGATGTTCCTGTGATGGCATCTGTTGGTTGAAGTAGGAAATTGCTGAATTCATCCATAAGAGGAAACACGAAGTTCATTAAATTTCTTTATTTTTTAATATGAAAATTTTTTCCCAAGTGGATAACTCTAGAATTGCGAAGATGTTTCAATAGTTTAATTTCCAGTTTTATTTCATGATTTTTGGTCCAAAAGTAAGCTGCTACTGCTGATTTATCCACCTGCTTAAATTGAATATTCCTAAAATGTTCTTTCCTCCGAATTTCCAAATTTCTCTTTGTTTTTCCTATGTAGCTCTGCTCACAATCTGCACATTTTATTTCATAAATTCCTGGTTTCTGTTCTATTGGTATGGAGTCTTACTGTGCAATCCAATAAATTCTTGATATTGTATCTGTTCTTTGGGGCTAACATTATCCCATGTTCTTTGAAATTTTTTTTGAACTTCTTGTGGTAAATTGTAGGTGAAACTTTTGAATTTGAATAAAAAAATTAATACCTAAGTTTAGGATATATTACCATTCCATTGTCAGCGACTTTGTAAGTACATTATTTAACTATATATATATGCACACACACACACACACACACACACACACACACAAGGGTAGGTTCATAAGTTTCCAGCTTTACCAATAGAATTATTGCCTTCACAAAAGCCTTATCTGGTGTCATTCCTTATCGTTAAGTAAATAATTGCAGCTGTAACTTCTGCTCTGCTGTGTTGTTCAGATATAGTTGCATAAAGAATGTTATGTGTAGAAGATTGTGACATGTTCAAAATGGAGTATCGAGCTGTTATTAAGTTCTTCACAAAAGGAAGAATTACTCCAAATGAAATTAAACAGCGATTGAATGGTGTATATGGGGAACATCTCCCTCATATTCTACTGTAAGAGAAAGGGTCAAACTTTTTCAAATGGGTTGAGAAACATGGAAGATGAAGAATATGCAGGTTGGTTGTAGGAGGTGCTCACTCCTGAAAGCATCGCTCTTGTGGAAGGAGAAATTAATGGAAGACCGGCGGCTCCAAGTTACAGAAATAGCAACAAGGTTGGGCCTTTCTAAAACAACAGTCCTTTTAATTATTTATGAACATTATGTTTAATATTCATAAGGTTAGTGCAAGTTTATTGCCTAGACTTCTTTCTTCAGTCCAAAAGTAGCAACAAGTCATATGGTCCTCTACTATGATCCCTTGTGCAAAAGAGAATTAATGGAGTGGGGTAAACCTGGCAAAGCACTGCCTCTAAAGGCCAAGGACACTCAGTCAACCAAGAAGATCATAGCCACAATCTTTTGGGCCTGTGAAGGAATAATCTTCATTAACTACAAGGAGAGGAACACCACAGTAAATGGGGAGTACTATGCTGCCCTACAGCACATACTACATGCGTCCATCTAAGAGAAAAGATAAGGAAAGCTGAGTGGTGGTGTGTGCCTTCTTCATGACAATGCGCTCTTGTTACAAAGGAAGTTGTGAAGAAATGTGACTTCAAAGGGATCGCATCTACCCTATAGCCCAGATCTATCTCCCAGTGATTATTTCCTCTTCTCAGAACTGAAGAAGGACCTTAGAGGAAGGAAATTTAAGTATGATGAAGAAATGATGTAAGCTGTTTATGCCCATTTTGCAGACAAGACTTCTGACTATTTTTCTCAGCCCATTATCAGAGTTTTCAAGATTTAATGCCATAAAGATCCCTCAAATCTTGAACTAATCATGTGACAGTGCATTAGTGCATTATGTAGCCTATTCTAAAAGAAGCTTTTTGTCATAATGCATAATGCAAAAAGTGATGTTCTGCAAACTTCGGTTCAATTCTTGGCACGGCGTTATTTTTTTTATTAAATATGAAATGATGCGATATGCATACTAAAGAATTATGAATGAAATTTACTTATTGCTTTCAAATTTTATTCTCTTTCTCATCATTGAATGTATTATCAAGTACAATAGCTAATAAGCTTACAACTAACATGATGCCTAAAGCTTAATTTATCTATACTCGGGACCCCATGACGATTGGTAAGTACAGTAACAACTACAAAGATTGTAATTATATAAATTGATATGTTAAGATTTAAGTGTATAAATTGAAACATCAACTTAAAATGTAGACTAAAAACTGCATTATTAGGCCAGTCAGAAGACAAACAAAAAAATGATGAAAAAGAGTCGAACTTGAAAACAAATAACCATTGCTTACTCGAAAGCTCATGTCATAACCATGGTGCAAGAGTGATAAGTGTGGAAATCTGTCTTCGTAATCATGTGTTAAGCTTTCCAGGGGCATCTTGATTAGTGTGTGGCATACTGGAGCTTTAGAAACTTATAGCCATAGCCTCAAAATGGAACAGATAGGCAATATGTTTACCATCCAAAATTGCTTATATAAACCATTTCTACACCCTGAAATTATTTTGGTGATATATATCACATTTCAAACTTCCCTTCAGTATAAGTGAGGCAGTTTTAAACTTGCATAATATATATTACTAGGTCCTCCTGATTCAATGATTCACTGAAAATTAGGTGTGTGTATATATATATATACACCTAATTTTATATATATACACATAATATATATAGACCTTATAGAAGTATTCAAGCAGTTTGAAGTGTGGCTATTGCTGATCTGTGACTTTTTCTTGGTGTTTTGTCCTTTTCTGCTTTTCTAGTTATGTGTATATATATAAAACTTAAAGATAACTTTACATGGGAAATCAGCACTTAAAAGGTTATCTAATAATCCTGATGTTATTATTCTTCCAGCCCATAAAGGATCCTCAGTAGTACTACAGGACATTTCTTACAACGCTGAAGCTTACCGAGAGCTTGATGATGTCACTTATTATGAACTATTGTCTGACCGTACAGTCCAGTTTAATCAAGATATAGCTTCTTTTATTGCTTCACTGGCACGGGTGGCTGAGGTCGTTAAGGCATGGACTCGTGAGCAGGAGGTCTGGTTGGAATACCGCCAGGACCGTCCTCCCTGACTGAGGTTTTCCTGAGTTCTCATAAATGGCAAATGCCAGGGAGGTACCCTTAACTTAGGCCTAGAACAATTTCTTCCTTAAAAAAATAAATCCTTTCCCAATAAATCATTTCATCTCATTTATCATCAGTGTCCATCACCTGTGGTGCCTCTGTAGCAAAAACGGGCGTTAAACACTATTCATTCATTCATTTTATTGCTTCTTCTGGTACTGCTGAAGGACTTAGTCCCTAAGAAGTCACTCTATTTACTCCTCAATTCCCTTGTACTCCCACCATATATTTTCTCTCTAAAATTCAGTAAGGACTGTCCAGGCCGCCCGATAGTAGCCAGCTTTGATTCCCACCTTTGGTTAAAGCCATTTGTTACATCTAGGCCAACCTATATCAAAGATTCCTTTCATTTTTTGAGTTTGACGAAAGTTTACCTTATGGCACATTTTAGTATAATTCTGGTCAGTATCGATGTGACGTCACTTTGTACTAACATTCACCATCATGATGGATTAGCTGCTGTTAAACACTTCTTGGACTCTTGAGCACCTCCTCATACCCCATCTGCAGATTTCATTTGTTATCTCACTTATCTGGTTCTCACTTGCAATATATTTAGTTTTGATAATAAATATTATCTACAAAGTAAACGCACTGCAATGGGCACCAAAATGGCACTGTCTTATGAAAATCTTTTTACGGCTGGCTTAGAGGAGGAATTTCTTTAGTCAGAACCATCATTATGGCTGAGATATATTAATGATATATTCGTGTTTTGGACTTATGACTCAGAATCTCTCGATCAGTTCCTTACTAATCTTAACTCCAAGTTTTCAGTTAAGTTCACTTCTGTCTCTACCAATGCTGCTATGTTCCTAGATATGGATATTTCTTTATGCAATGACTCTTTTCTTACGTATGTGCACATTAAGTCTACCAATTTACAACAGTATCTTCATTCATTTTGATAGCTGTCATCCCTTGCATACCAAAAGATCTATTCCTTTTTCTCTTTTAATGTGTGGTTATCGTCTGTGTAACAACTTTTCATCTCTTGACACATATATTAAAAGCCTAGTTCAAAAGTTAAGAGATCAAAATTATCCTTCCTCTCTTTTAAAATCCCATATAATTCCAACTCACAAATATTTCAAATGCAAACCTAAAACTTGTAATAAGAACTTCAATAACAGTGTTACCACTTATGTGCCCAGAATTGAAAGCATCAGACCAATTTTAAAAGAAGGTCACGATACTTTATTAATGCATCCATCTTTAAAAGATTTTTCTAAATTTGTATCCTGCCTTACTTTTCGAACACTCCCTAACCTTAAAAGTATATTTTGCTGAAACCTATCTCCTACAAATTTACCTTGTCCTGTTGTAGGCTCATTTCCTTGCCAATGCCTTAAATGTAAAACCTGTGTGCTAATTATGCTGTGCCATTCATTCCACAGCCCTAATTTATTTTAGAGAATTTAACATTTCTTCATTTGCTACCTGTTCTAAGAACATTGTATATATGTTATCTTGTAAGCTTTGAAAGCATTTTATATTAGTTTAACTTCTACTGTTGTTTCGCTCCGTATGAACAATCATAGATGCTCTGTTAAAACCAAGTCTCCCTTGCAAGTTGCCCAACATGCCTTATCTCATTGTAAGGATAATAATGGTGCTTTTAATTTAACACTTATTGATGTGTTACCTGCAAATAGCTCTGAAAGTTTACTCAGAGATAGAGAAATTGCAGCTTATTTTTACATAAAGCGCATGTACCACTGGGTTTAAATCTTACATATTAATTTCCCTCCCCCCACATTCTTGTTGCTTGTTACATCTCTTTCCATGGAAACTTTGATATTCAATATTTATTTTTATTACCTTCACTTGTCTTCTTGCCATGGAACTTAAGCAGGTCAAAATATAGCAATTACTAATTTATGACTTTTTCTTAGTGTTTTATCGTCTTCTGCTTTTCTAGTTATTGTTATTTTGGCTACATTGTTAATAGCATTACATATATATATATAAATTAATTAGGAATTCCATTTTTGCAGGCTGTTGTATTTATGAAAAGGAGTTGAGCTGTTATACTAGGCAAGTTTAAAAAATTTTACTTATGGGATGCCCATAGTGATTTTTTTTAAATTTTTATTTATTAACTTTTTTTTTCCTACTTCAACAGGTAACTTACTGTAAATTTGAAGTCTGTTGGAGGTGAAAGAGTATCCATACAGTGTAGTATTGTAGAAGGACACATTAATGTATTAGCATGTTAGTGTCACAATTTTGATTCTTTAGAGCAACATTTGCAACTAAAGCAGCTTAGAGCCATTAATTATAATTATAATCACTTTTTTCATTTTTCCCCATTTTTTTTTCATTTTTTTTTTCATTATTTTTTTTTTCATTATTTTTTTTTTTTTTTTTTTTTTTTTTTTTTTTTTTTTAATGAACATGGCATAACAAAGTTTACAATTTTTGGTTCAAATTTTTTATATGTAGACTCCAATTTAAATTATGATCGTCCACACTCCTAAAAACTTACTATACATATGTGATCTTGGTATCATTAAAATACCATATTGGGGAAAGAAATTTATTTATTTATTTTGCTTTCTCTTTATTTGTAATAAGCCTGTTTTTTGCAAATCACAGAAAGATTCTTTTTCATTGATTTGATCCCAATATTGCGTATTAAGTAATTTTGATCATCTCCCATTATAAGTATATTAGTGTCCTGTGCAAAGATGCTTAACTTAACATTGTTATTGTTTTAAATTATTGTATTTTATAGATTTTTATAAATACAATAAATTAAATGTGGACAATATAATTCTATCTTGAATTGGAATGCAAAATTATGAATCATTTATTTATTTAATTTGTTGTTTTTTTTAAAAAATACTAATACCATTGCTAAACAAGTACCATAAGATCAGTTTTGTTTTCCACCAGAGTGTTTTGCCTATGGGCGAGCACTGTGCTTGTTAGCTGGCCAACTGGATCAATCAGTGATAGCAGAAAGGTAAAACAAAACAAATCAACAATACAGCGATACACAAACCAATTTAACATGATCATTACTCAACAATTATCAAATGAGGTGTTGAAGCTGCCTGCCTTCTTTCTTCAAACATTTTTGGCATCTCTTTAGAAAATTATTTATCACTTGCTTTATTTCTTTTTGAGAAATGCAGGCAATTTCTGACAAATATTATCTTTGAGTTCTTCTATGGTATGTGGGTTCATCTTGTACACAGCATTTTTTAATTTACCCCAGAAATAATGATTGCAAACTGTTAAATCAGAGGACAAATCTCTACTAATAACTCTGTTTTGTGGAAACATATTGTGAATTGCTTTCATGGAATTATTTGCAGATTAAGCATTGGCAGAATGCTGTTGAAAACACGTATGATTACGCTCCCCGTAATTAATTCTCTGAAAAAAGGGGTTTGTATGGTATTCACATAAGTAACAGAATCAATGTCTGACTATGATTCTTTCACCACTGAGTTAACGCATATGAACATGTAAGTAAGCAGCCTTGCTATCCCTTCCGCAGTACATTAAATGAATGGGGACTCACTCATAGGAAAATTGCACCATGGGGAAAACATCGCATCACACAGTATAAGGTCACAGAAATTGATAATATTATTTATATAGTTTGTTGTATTGATAATGTCAATGGCTGGGAAATAGTGAAAAAAAATCTGTTGAAAATATGATTTTATATATATAATCTTCCTTCTGAATATTCTGTTTAGTTATGTGCTAATTGCAGTCCAATTGTTGTAAATGTTTTCAGCTAAGTAATCTTTTTAATAGGGAAGGCAGACAAGCAAATGTTTAATCTAAGTTAGGTTATATTACCACTCCATTGTCAACAGCTTCGTAAGTACAATATTTATAAGCAAATGTTTGTTATTGATACTGATCAATGAAATCCTTTACTTGTTCAGAAGGCACATAGAATTTTTTGATTTTTTGTATATCAAATGGATGCATATATTGTTATTGTTGCATACATACAGCTTTAATATCATGTACCATATCTTTGGAATTGTGACTCCATCAAAAATTGCCGCTGATAGTCATCTGCCAAATTGGGGGGCAAAATATTTCATTATTCTGTGATTGGATACTTAGCTGAGGTTTCTTCTGAAGATTTTTCTGAGCCTGTAGAACAATTATTGGGAGTTTGGTATTTAATATCCCCAAGAGTAATCAATAGTAGATTTAGCTGTGATAGCTCTTCTTAGTCATTATATTCTAATGAAATGGGCATTTGATAGAGGATTCCAGTGACTCAGTGGCTAAACAAAGTGTCAAGTTTATGACCAATTTTTTGTATATGAACAAAGGTACTTAAAAATAATTGAAAACAGTTAATTTTTGTCTCATAAATGAATGGTACCTTTTAGCCTGCTCCTACCTTGAAACTATTTGTAAATAAAAATGTGCTTTGAAGTTTGTTTTGGAGTATTACTGAAAGAAGCTTCAAGCAATGGAGCCTTGTAAAGTACTGCCTGTGCAGAAAACAGCAAAACTTTACTTATAGTCTTAGTAATATCCACTATAAATGAGCTAAATACTTATCATCAAAACCAAAATCTCCAAGATACATTGAAATACTGCTTAATGCAAGTTCTTATTATAATTTAGATCAACAATGGGAAACTTGTAGTTTGCACCACTCCTCATTATGGGTTTTGACAGTTTGTGTTTTTTAATACTGTATAAATTTGAAATTATTAAAAATTAAATTTTTGAAATGGAAATTTATTAAAATTACAATACAATATAATAAGCTTCTTTATTTAATTATATATTGAACATAATTATTCTTGTTCCAATTTATGAACCAATACCAAATAAAATAATGTCAATGTAATTAAAATACCCCCTTCCTCTACAAACCTACTAACCTCTGTCTTCGGTTTGCGAATAATCACTGGAATTCCAGAAGACAAGAGGTTCATCCACCACTTCAAATAATTCTTTCCTGACATCCAAGGGTTACTTTCCATTCATTTCTTTATTTATTTTCATCATTATTTTTCTCTTTAAACTTCTACTGTTTCAATTATGCTCGAATCCAGTAATCATTAATTAACAAATATACTATAAACTTATTTTGAATTTTTATTGAATTTATTTATTTATAACTCCTGCCAATATACCCTTTATATAACATTTACCCACTATTCTTTCCATCAAATTCTACCACTATTATATTCCTTTACACTGATAAACACTAATTCTAAATCCAAAAAAGAACAACCTTCTCACTAACAATATATACTATACTCACACCGCACTCATAAATGGCTAATTAATCCAGTGGTCTGGAAAACTTCAACACTTATGGTTTATAAAAAAATAGTACTTTCTTTCTTGATTGCCTCCAAGTTCCAGTGGTCAATGTTCTGGCTACTGATCCATAGGATCCAGATTTGAGCTCTAGTTGGGAATGGAGTGCAACCAACTTTGTGAGAAAAATGGGGAGCTACCTGATGGACTGATTGCAAATACTGGTCTTGAAAGCTTAATAGAAGGCTCATGAAGTGGTTCCGCACTGATCACATAACCACTCACAATGTGGTGTCTTTTGGGTGAGAGACATTCCTGAGACCAAGGCCCCTCATGGTGTTGCGTTGGCGATTTTATGTTATTTCAAAGTCTTCCTTAAATAGATAAGCTTGTAGATAAAAGGCAGAAAGTTTCATAACAGAGTTGGGTTTACTATCCTTTTATAATAATATAGAAATTCTCATCATCAAAGAAAGTTTGCTTTCATCCATTTTTGGTAAATATGGAACATTTACATTATTTATATTTTAAATTTAAGCATAAAAACCAGATAATTTGCAAATTATGATACTGCCAATGCTTTCAAAATAAAACAGAGTGTTTGTATAGGACAGTTAAATGATGATAATTTTATATACTTAAAGAAGTAGGCATTAGGTGATATTGTACCTTAACTAACTGATTAATTTGATGGTAACATTTCCTACCTGTCAGTATTCCAGAAAGTTAAAATAGTTGATATTAAGTTGATAGGTACCCAGTAAAATGGAATTTTTCTGATTTTGAAAACCGAAGATTTCAAATCACTACATAGCTTTGCTTTGTGTACTTCCCTTTGATGTTAAGGGAGCAAAAGAAATTTACCTGCTCTGCAGTCTGATTCAGCATTGAAAAAACAAATTTGATGATTTTTGGAATTTTGCATACTTGAAATGCAAAATTTTGTAGCAACAATTGTTGTCATGCTTTATTTTATTTATTGAAATGCTTATGCTTATGAAGATTAATCAAGAATCCTAAAGATCAAAAGTGACAACATGTTTAATATTGAGAACTGCATCAACAAAGTGCTAAATGTGGTTTTACAGGAAAGAGATAAAATATGTGGAAAGAAAATCCTTAAAGGGTCTCATAATTTTACAATTTAAGAGATTTTTAAAAAAAACTCTTTTGGTTTTCAGGTTGCACATGCACAAACAGTGTTTATTTTTCTTCCATAAATATGGTTTTAATTAAACCAACTAATTTCTGATACAGAATAGAGTTTGATTAAGCATTTCTAAGTTGGTTGGTTCCTAATGGCTGACCCTGGATGCTACTCCATTTGCCATATAACTTACCAATATAAATTGTGTGTTTAGTTTACCACACTAAAATAAATGTTGGAGGCAACACTCACTGTAGTTTGCTACTAGATTCCTTCTGCTTGCATGGTCTCAGCTCCTTTCTCTGCATTCCCTTCTCCCTAATGTTACTACCATGTTCTTTCCTATCAGATGCGCTAACATTGCCAGTCATATTTACTATACTTTGATGATTATCTTATCCATTTTATTATCTTATTATCATTCAGGTAGTGCTGATCTTTTGTTTAAGCATGAAAACAGAATGCTAAACTGGAGGGATGATTTCTATACCTATAGCTTTGTTGACTTCAACCATCTGAGTGAAAACTCTACAGTGCCTGCAGCAGGGAAACTGTTTTCTTTGGCTATGTTTATATTGGCACACTAAAAAGATGAGGAGGGGCATTGCTTTATAAACAGTCAAATTCTTCTGCTTATATCGCTGTTATTATGACAAAAATCAATCATATTTTAACCATTCTCATGTTGTTGTTGGTCCTTGTGTCAATATAAACATATTCATTGTGTATGAACCTTTGAGTAACTCAAGACAAAGAGTATCTACTATGCACGAGTCGAAACAAAAACAACTTTTTTGTAACTCCAATATTCTAATGGAGTTGAATTGAAGCACTATCTTTAGTACTCCCCTCCCCTTTGCCCACAAACAGCAAGGTGAAGTGGCGAAGCCAGATGTGAAACTGAGTAATAGCCTTCACTCCATTTCTTTTTACTTTGGAACAAGAAAGTACACTTAACTTCCCCTTATTTTTGAAATGTTATGAAATGCAGAACTTATTTGATATAATATATTATTATACAATTAAATATATATTTAATATGCATAATATTAAAATTATTATATATATAAATGATGTATATGATATTATAATAATATTATTATAATAATAATAATAATAAGTGTACATTAGTTTTTTGTTTAAACCCCTTAAAAGCTCCTATTAGAATTTATTTCACACTAACTGCACTTATACAACATTAAGACATGTTTTGGGGGCAATTGCTCCTATCATCAGCTACTGACCAGTGCTTCTGTGGTGATCTCTGATTGTTTGAATAGGAATTTGCCGAGTTCATCTATGGATGGACCACTTATAGTAGTCTGTCTACAGTTCATGATGGGAACGATTACCCCTGAAATATGTCTATTGTTGTAGGAGTAAGTGAAGTTAATGGGAACCTATTTAATGAATTCTAATAGAATATATTACCATTTTATTGTTTATAGCTTCCTAAGTACAATTTCATAATTTTAAAAGGTATTGAATTACTTCGGGATCAGTGCCCTGTTGCTCCTTAGCAGCAGCTGCCACTTTGTGGAAGGTGTTGTCAATCTTCTTTTTTAAATGCCATTTATTTTTAATGCTGAACTATTATTAAAACAGTTGAAAGGAGTGAGGAAATAATGAAATCCTTCATCTTCCTTTATTATCAGAATTGTACAATGCTTAAAAAGGTGACTTATAGTCAAAAAGAGAGATCCCCAACTTTCTATAATGTTTCTTTGTTTGCCTACTGAAAGTTTATGCAACACAGTACCGTACACATAGCTCAAAACATTAAACAGTAGGTATACTTTTTGTTTCAATTAGAGATTGTAGTATTGTGTAATCTTTGTGCTATGGCGATTCCAAATATTTTGCAGTTAGATCTTACGTTCTGGTATGAGTATAGTTGTTTAGCACAAATATATTTTTATAATATTTCAGGGCAAGGTTTGGTCATGGCAGGAGATGATGGTGGAATAGAATGGCTTTATGAATTACTCCAAGATGTTCAGCTGGAGCAGTTTTTGACCAGAATAAGAGATGATTTACAGGTAAGAAAAGCTTTTAACTTGTATTTTTGACAGCAAGTGAAAATATTCAAAAACACATTTACTTTTCCAAACAATGTTTTTTGTTTGAATATGGACAATCATTTTATTTTATTTATCATTGTGTAAAACATGTATTGAAATTTTTTTCATTAGTGAGTTTTGTGTCAAGAGAGCTAATGTTTGCATTGAGTTATTATGGTTCCACATCAATGTTTTTTTTTTTTTTTTTTGGTACTTTTCTGTTGATGTACCAAACCAATTTATGTCATCATTTATGGAATTTTGTACATCATGGCCCTTTCCATCAAACTGGTTGAAAAATCTAACTTGTTGGTCAGATTTAAGTATAATCAGGGATTTTTTAGTTTATGAATAAGTGATTAGGTAAGATTTTTGCAATGAGCAAGTCTAGTGTTAGTTTTAAGCATGGGAAGAGACAAAATGCATAATGCATTGATTCCAACTTTCCTCCATCTTAATTTCATTGTAATTAGATGTGTAATGCCATAATTTATATACTTTTGTACGTGAAAGTTCTTAGGTTTCTATTTAACTCAATTTTTATGGCTTACTGATCTCTTCCTAGTTCTGAGGAAGAGAGTATTAAACTTTTGCACACTTATATGTTTTGTGCCTTGAGAAGAATTGTTCTAAAAGACAAGGAGTAGTGATAGTTGCAGTTGGATGACCTCCATTAGCTGTTGTTCATCCTAGGAGTAAGCTGCCAGTTTCATACTTTATAATTCATCTATCTATGACAAGGTAGAGGAAAAGGTTGTTTTTGTTCATGATAGTAATCAAATGGTTGCACAGAATGCAATATAGAGAAGTGTATATATGTGTGTGTTTAGCTTATGCAGGTGAACTGCCAGACAATCATGTCCAAGTATGCAGGTGAAACACAACTATGGCTTCTGTGTGTGGAGACTTGATTATGATCTTACTGGCCTTCTGCCATGACTTACCATCACTAGCTAACTGTGGAGATTCCTTAGAGCAAATTTTCATGTGGTTTTTTGATTATTCTTTGTTGAGTGGAAGGAGACTACATACTATTTGTTATTATTTTATTGTTTTGGGGGAGGGGGGCATCAGCAATTGCAAGGTATATAGGTCTTGCTTTTGTTCTCATAAAAATTGACAATATCATAATAGATGTTAAGGAAAGTGAAATTTGCTATTTGGTGAAAGGGGATAAAATGGGAACTTTAAATCAGTCCTTTTTTTTTAAGTAGTTTAATGCCCATTTTCATTACTGAGCATTAAAGTTGATGAACACTGGAGATGAAATGGAATGATAAATTGGGAAAGAATTTTTTTAAGGAAACATACCAGGCCTAAGTTTAGCATACCTGATTGGCATTTGCCATTTATAGGGACTAAGAAAGCCTGCTAAAACTTCAGTTGGGGAGGATGATCCTGGCAGGAATTGAACATCAGACTTTCTGCTCATGAATCCATATCTTAATAACCTTGGCCACCCCTGTTGGTTCCAAGCAAGTTGTGAAGGGCTCTTTTATGTATTCAGGGGACTGGAAATACTAAACATAATGGTTTGAAAGTAGTATGTTTTGAGCACTGTATAGTGAATTATAATTTTGTGATCCAAATTTGAGCATGTGTATACAATATATGGGGTGTTGCAAGGTGGAGTAACAAATACAAGGAATTCACAGCAAGGTCACATTTTTATGAGATAGTTATTTAACTGAATTTTTGTTGCATTCATAAGTTTAAGAGCAGAATGAATTTATTTGCTTGTTGAAGGACATTGATTCCATATTTCCTGCATCTAATAGTGTTAGATATGATAGATGCATGATAAGTTTAATTTCTGTTTAGTATATCAATTAAAAATACCCATTTTTTCATTTCAAACCTTTTCACTTTTCTTATTGAGAGAGAGGAAAAGGCTCATATGCAAATTATTGCTGTATATGTCCTAGAGTAGAAAACACGGTGCATTTAAACTAACATTTTCATTTTTGCTTTTAGTGTCTATGGAGGTGCTTTCATATAAGATATTTTTATACGATCATTTCTTAACTAATCTGAGGCAATATAAAGTTACTTCTATTAAGGTGCTTTTTCTGACAGTTTTGAAATTTTTAAGTTTGAAGAGAGAGAGTTTGTCACTGTGATTCAGATAATATGCAGCGTGTTTAATAGATTCCTATACCATAGTGCATGAGAAAAAAGTTGAGACATACTTGTGGAAAGTGACAGCAAATAAACTTACCTTCTCTGGTGGAAACTAAATATTTCATAACTGATTTAGTACCTTATTAGGATTGTTTATAATCCCAAACTCAATGTGAAGGAATTATGGGGGTTAGTGTCAATGGTGAAATTTCTACATCCTTTCTCTGTCCATGAAAGTATCACAGACATGCTATTGCTGTCTCAGTTCTTCATCCTTTCATTTGCTTAAGCCATTATTAATTTGGCCAATTTGGCAATCAGTCTGTAATTTTTCTAATAAAACTTGCATGCTTTATTTATTTATTTTTTGTTCTAGTTTTCTGGGTCGCTTCCAGTCATTTTCAAATAAAAGTTTCATATCAGCACCTGTAAAGCTAAATTGTGTTTCATGACTTTCTTACACCCCTTGAACCTAAAACAATACATTAGCATTAAAATTATAATGATAATGTGAACAGTACGCTATGGTATCCTATCTAAATCTGCAATGGTATCTTTTGAGCATTTTTAGTGGATAATTTTATATAAACACTAATATATCTTAGATCTTACTCAGTATCATTTTTGTGCTACAATGATTTGCATTTTTGTTTTCAAAATTGTTGGTAACAGAACCTTATTTAATTGAGCTGAATGATAAGATGCATTGTTTAATGCTCTCAGCTTGTGTATCATCTTTAAGAAATAGAATTTTTTTGCTACAATATTAGATTTTCCAATAAAAATGTTTTTGAACATTTTTAGCATATCACAATCTCACTGCCCATATGTTGTCCATAAATAAGCTCCCTCAAAGCTTTATGTGTAACAGAAAATTAGGAACAAAATTTGTCTTGGAATAAATTAATGATCTCTTCTGAGTAGGATATTTGGAACACTCTTTATGGTTTCACTTACATGAGATTTACTCAGGACATATGTTTTGTGGAACTTTTGCACATCATCAGCTGCTGAACTACTGTTGGATCATTTGTAGAAGCTGGATGGGTAGGTACATATCCGGGTTGATGGGTGTTTCACTGTATTTGATTTCGAATTGAATTAATTTTTAAAAGGAATAAATTGTTCTCTTAATTAAGGCTAGAAGAAGGTCCAAAACTGCATCTTGAAAAAAAAGCATGTTAAGTTTTTAATAATCTCTTTTAAGTTATAATATGCATGTTCACTGTGTCAGATTACAAATTGAATTAATATTGAAATATAAGTTTTTGCTCTTAGCGTACTACATCCTAATCTGATTAGATACTATTTTAAAACAATCATTTATAAACTTTATTTTAATAACCAAATGTTTAAATCCTCTTATTTGAAAAATATCTAAATAAAAAGAGCATATGTTTAAGATACTCAGAGCATATGTTTTAGATACTCTTATGGAGAACATTTCATCTTCTGAGCTATTACATTCAACCCCACTTTCTTCTCTCATGTTCTTCTGCTGATGCTTGGCAAAAATGTATATGAAAAATCCTTACTCTCTTCTTTTAAGGAAACAACAGGTTCTGAAAATATTTCAATTTAAGAGGAACCTGATAGGAAGGCTAAAGTGGAATGTCCTGAGAAACCCTCTTCATATAGCTGAGTGGTTCAGAGACTTCATAGTAAATCTTATGGAGCCTGATTTCCAAATGGTTTGTACATGAGAATGTAATACTGTTCTATTCTGAATGCAACACTTTTGTTCATTGTTTCTTATCAAAGAAAGAGGAGCATCCCAATCATGTGCAATAGATTTTTTTTTCCCATTTATTTATGGATGCTCTTCAACATCTCAGGTCATCAGCGTCCCATTCAACTCAAGGCGTGAAACGGCCAACAAATTTTGCTCAGAGGCCTCTCTTTCAGGCTTGAGGTTGTTTTTTGTGCCATAAATATGTGACGAAGGACCCATGGCTTTACTTCCCTTCCAAAGGAAGCCATACTTAGAATTTTTACACCCGAAAAAATCCATCGGTCCTGGCTGGGTTTGAACTGGTGATCTTGCGTGTAGGAGGCAAGTATGGTAACCACTACACCACCAGTATATATATATATATATATATATATATGCAATAGAGATTCACATATGAGATGAAAAGGAGATGGATTTTTCACACCGCAAGTATCCTATTGGCAGCTTAATCTCCATTTTCCTCATAACCTGTTTACATCAGATGTAAAGGGCTTCAGAGGATTATTGAAAACATGTTCACATACAAATCATAAAAGATAAACTAATTAATATGTTTTTACTTAAATTTTGCATTCCAAGAAAGAACACTATCAACTTACCAATTATGTACATCTAATATGATGGTTTAGTATGGTACACCTCAAAGCAGTTTGGCAAATGGAAAGCAATCCTACATTTTTTTCACTGCCATGCATTTATGCTAAGGGATATGCATCAGAAAATGAGTTGAACTTTTGTCTTGCAAATGCAAAGCTGTAGAACTGGCAGATGGTCAACCTCAAACAGAGTACTCGGGCATTTCTGCAGACCCAAGCAACTGTGGCTTAACATTTACATTAAAGTCAGAATAATTTTTCTTTTTCTTCCCTTTAAGTTTGTAGAGAACATTTTAAGCATTGAACGTCTAGATATCTAAATGATAAATATTTTATGTATCCCTTGTCAGTCTGACTCATGATAGGAAACAGCCATGACTTTGCCTTGAAAATCTAATTCACCCATCCTTTTCTAGCAGGAGGGCTTTATCTCCTCCAAAAGTGTTTGTCCTTTCTTCCTTCAGAATTTCATACCTCTAGTCAGCTGTTTAGTGTTTGGAGGAAAGAAAATAAGCACTTTCATTGTTCCAGTTCACACACAATAGGCTGTTGGCCAACAATATTTATTATTCTCCACTATAAAACTGCTGTACCAAATATCACTCAAAGAAACCAATCTTTCTCACTCATGACTTAACAAAAACTAATGAGAGTTGGGGATTTAGACACCATGCTATTTTCAATGTTAGTACAAGTGTTTCAATGGAACAGTGCTGTGGAGCAGCAAAGGCCTGAACATTCTCTGATTATTGTTCCTCATATGACTTGGATGGATTAATGGTAGACTTCATGACTGAAGTTTCTGTTGTGCTATCCAAATGAATGCCCTCGGACTGAAAACAAATGAATATCAACATGATACTACTTGGACAATCAACTGCAAAATACATCATTATCTGACGTATTTTTTCCACCAGCACTACCTGATAAGAGCACACTTTTTTTTTCATATTTGGATATTCATTCAGTTTCTTGGCTCTGCAGTCAAATAGGAAAGAAACTAACGTTGTTGTTTTTTTTTTTTTTATGCTCTGAAAGTCCAAGAAGGTTTAAAATAAAAATGGTATGCCATTGTGGATATGAATATTGGGAGAAAAAAAATTATAATAACCTCTTTTGAATGATGTAGCCAGCAATTTTGCTGATGGATAACTGGTCTGTTGCAGAATGTTTGCAGTAAGAACATTTTTTGAATGGTAATCGATCACTCATGTACATAGAAGATTTAGAAATGAATTTAATATTGCATGGCATGGAAGAATTCTGTCCCGAAACATTATCCTAAAGTGGGTGAGGAAATTTAACAATTCTGGCAATGTTTGTGATAACAGTCCGCGTGCCTGAGAACATTGCGAGGGTTATGGAAGCTGTGAAGCAATGTCCAACTTGCTCTGCAAGGCATCAGTCAATGGCTTTGAATCAATTGCACAGAAATGTTTGCTGCATCCTGCGCTGTGACCTCTAATTTCATTTGTACAAATGTCAATTTGTGCATTGAGTTGAACCAACGGATAAACTTCTTTGAATGCAATCTTGTAAGTAGTTTGCTGACATTTTGAATGCTAATCCAGATGTTCTGAACAGATTGATTTTGTCGGACGACAACATTTTCACCATTCTGGTTATGTAAATAAATAGAATTTTCACTACTGGAGTGATGAACAAGTGTGGGAAAAACCGCTGCACAGTAACAGTCTGGTGTGGCATCTCTGCCTTTGCAATTATCGTACTGTACTGTTTCAAAGAAGGTGGTCGTACTTTGACCTTCAACTCAGAACGGTACCAACAATTGCTCACTCTTTGAAATTCCTAACAAAATGTAATTTTGATGATGAATTATGGGTCTCAGTAAGATAGTACCACAGTGCAGGCTGCTCGTGGTTCAATGAATTGTCTGTGAAACATGTTTCCAGGATGCATAAAATAATGATTAGGAAACATAGCTTGTCCGCCAAGATCTCTTCATCTGACTGCAGTTGATTACTTCCTATGGGGTTATTTAAAAAGTAGGGTGTATCACAACAAGCCTTGCACCATCACCCAACTGAAAGAAAACAAGGAAAGAAATTAGTGACATTGATCCTGTTTTGTTGGGGTGAAATATGCAGAACTTTCACAGCAGATTGCAGGAATGTATTCGTTGCCATGGAGGCTACTTACAAAATGTGGTTTAAATAGTGAGACATTAATATACTGCATTGTACCAGCTTACTTCCAGTATGTGTGTTTTCTTTTAATTCGTTCTGAGTGTCCCACAACAGGTCTGTGAAAACCATCATATCCCACTGCTGCACCCAGTAGAGTTGCTTGGTTATTATAGGTTCAGCAATGGAAGGTTTTGAGAATAATAAAACTCAAGAACTAGAATATTGTATTTCTCTCTTGTTTCTATGTTGTATTTGTTATTTTAGTTTTTCATGTGTGTCACATGTATGCTTGTGCAAAAGTACTACAACCATTTTGTCGATTATTGTGCAGTTTGACTCACATCCTTAATGGTAGTCAGATGTGTCACTTTTGTTTTTCAGAAAGTGAAATTAGTTTGCCTAAGGGAATTGAAATATGTTTTGTACTTGATCTGCAGTTATTTTTCAGTTTCTTCCTGAAAGTGTACTTTATACTCACTAAAAGATATTCTTTATAGTCAGGTCTGGATTATCTAAATGCAACCTGTTTCTTGCATATAGTGACTTTGCTTATGTGGTATATTTTTAAATGATTTAAAAACATCTTATAAAACTGATTCCAATTTTCCTATCCAGGTTTTCATTTTCTTGTAGAGGAATCTTTTGAAAGTTTTTTTGTTATTTTGATAAAGTCAAATTTGTTTAATGATCACCTGATAAGACACTGGGCAAGAAATGAGTGATAAATTAGATCAATTTTTCTTAAAAAAATAGTGCCATGTTTTATGTCTATTAACTTTAAGCTTGTCTGATCTCTTGAGTTCTTCAGCCAAGCTCAAGTAGCATAACCAGAAAAATGTCCGTTGAGATTCCTTGATTGCAATATCAGAAATAATTCAAACCATTCTTGCTGTTTCAGAGGAGGTAAAATTTCAGAGCACTTCATTAAGCAATATTAATTTTTATGAAAATAAATTTTAGCTGGAATAGTTTGTCTGTAATTATTTCTAAAATATATATTATTATTTCTAGATTATATATATATTCTTCAGTTTATTATTTAGGAAGACTTTTTAGTGAAGTTATTTTAAATTATATTTAGTTTGATTTTTGACTATGTAACTTCATTAATCTTTTTATTTTCTGGACAATTGTAGAGTGCAGTTGTATTCATTTTTGTCTGTATTCTCAAATGATTGTTTCCTCACTTCTTTTTTTTTTTATCATTTGGAGAAAGTAGATAAGGATAAATGCAATTGTATTTTAAACATGTTCAGAAAATAAAAAGGTTGATGAAGTTCCAGTGTTGAAAATGCTAATTATCTTCTATCCTCCTTCTGATTGATCTAAAATGTTCTGATCTCAAATGTATATTTAAGAATAGTTATAGTTGTTTAGAATAGATTTAGTAACATACAAAATGCACATATGAGATTGCATCAAATATAAATGAGACATTTTGTCCTGAGCACATAATATTGAACAGAGCAGGCAGCACTACCTGTGTTGCCTCAGTAGTTGAAACACTATTAAAAAAAAAAGAGCAGGCTGCTGCATCTGCACAGGTTGGATAGGGGAGTTGGGAAGGTAGGTGGTTGACCTCAACAGACCCATCTGGTAGTACTGCTCATGATCTGAGCTACAGGTTCGCCCCTCGACTGTGCAATGCATCATAATCATATTACTCATGAAGGCATGAAACTGGCAGAAATTTTGCAGAGATTGATAGCACAGTTTGGTGATCAAAGACTGTCAACACCTTGTGTGCTTGCTTGGCATAAGGGGTTCAAGGAAGGCCATAAACTAGTTGAAAATGAGAGCCACCAACAAGCATTACAGAACAGAACAATTAGGCCATGCAGAACAGAAGTTGCCATGTTTGCAGTGAGAGGCAATTTGCAGATGGAGGTACATTTATGAATTGCATTGTTACCTGTGATGAAACTTGGGTACTTCACTGAACACCGAAGTCAAAACAAGCGAGTATAGAGGCAAAGGAAGAGTAAGGCAGCTCCAATGAAAGCCAATACTTGGCTGTCAATTGGCAAGGTGCTTGCAACTGTTTTTTTTTTTTAAACAGCATTTTGCACATTGATGTTTTGCATGAGCATTTTACCATCAATTTGGCTTATTACTGAGACCTTTAGAGTGAGGTTAGACTTGTTTATCGCTGCAAAAGATTTGACAAACCAATATGAGAAGTGATTCTTCTCCATGACAATGTTCAGCCTTATACTCATCTCTCACTCATAAAAGATTTGAAAGAAATGAGACTGCATCACTTGACCATCCTCCCTATAGTCCGGAACCGCCATGGGTGGCCGAGGCCGTTAAGGCGCGAACTCGTGAGCGGGAGGTCTGGGGTTCGAATCCCACCAGGACCGTCATCCCTGATTGGGTTTTTTCCCAAGTTTTCCTCAGTCCTCATAACTGGCAAATGCCGGGGAGGTACCCGAAACTTAAGCCTGGAACGCTTCCTTCCTTAAAAAAAAATCCTTTCCCAATGTATGATTTCATTTCATGTATCATCATTGCCCACCACCTGTGATGCCTCAGTAGTAAAAATGGGCGTTAAACAGTACTCAAAAAAAAAAAACCTATAGTACTGACCTATCGCCCTTCAAATTTTCATTTATTTGGGTCACTTAAAGTAGTACTGGGAGGCAAACGATTTGAGGATGACACAGGTGTGAAAAGGCATGATGCTCAATTGGCTTATCACACCACCCCCTCTTTTTATGATGAGGGCATCATAAAGATCCCAATATATTGATCAAAGTGCATTTCTAAAGCAGAAGATTACGTAGTTGGTTATTTTGTAACAGCAAATAAAAAAAAAACCTCATTTAAATTTGATTTTCCCTCCTACAACTGAAATGAAGCTAACTGATTAAGATATTTTCATTGCTTTATTATGAATCTAAAGAATCAAAATTAAGTGATGAAAGTTTGTATGGATACACATTAAAGTTTGGAGAATTTTTTTCTGCATTTGGGAGATCCCAGAGTTCTATAGGCCCCTCTTCCAGTTACTGCTTCAATTGCAGATACAGTAAATGGATCTATATTCCTGTATCATAGTCTGTTAGGCCTTTTCTAGAGTTCAAATGTTTTGTTCCTTTTCTATCAGTAGTTTTCTTTTTGCTGAAGATTCTATAAACAGTAACATGTAGTATATCCATTACAGCAATGGTTCTTACCTTGACATCAGCAGTGTTATAGTAAGCTCTCTATGTTTGGCGCATCATTTTTTTTTTTTTTGTAAAGAGCTTAGAGACATTCATTACAGTGTCTCTCTTATTCAACCATAGTCCCTTTTACCTACTTTTGGCTCTGGTGGGAATAATAATTAGCACCAAAAAATATTGTTAAATATGTAAGTTAATACTTTTGTGTTCTGAAGCACTTCAATAAACAAATAGCATTTTTTTTAAATAAACAAAGAAGACACAGATTTTCATAATAGGTACCAAGTATTCATTGTTATAAAGTAATACAAAAAAAAAAAAAGAAGCAGAACATTAAAATATACACATATGGAATTATTGCAGTAAAACTAATTGCAGCATTACCTGCCTCTGACTAACTAAAGAATTGTAATGATTAAAGTGGTGATTGTTTCTATTATAAAAGCATCCCTCTCATTAACTCAGATTCATTATTGATCAAACATTAAAGGCCCCTTTAAAAAGTTTCTTCAATTCAGTGAGTTGTGCAAAGGTGAGACAAGATCGTCCAGGTCAAAGCTGACACCATTAGCAAACTATTTAAATAGAATGGCCAAAGTATATTTTTTGTTTTTTTTTATGGGATATTACTTATAACTGAGGTATAATTAAAGTTATTGTGTAAAGATATTTCCAAAGCTGAGATTTTTAAGAAAACTACCAACAATGTTTGGCTATTTAATAGGTTACACGACTTGCACACTTTGACTATGTGCAAGCAGAGGATCTGGAGAAGATTGGAATGGGAAAACCAGGAGTGCGCAGGCTCCTGGATGCAGTGAAAAAGCGTAAGGCCCAGCAATGGAAACGCAGTATCCTAACGAAGCTAATCCCAGCAGCAGCTGCAGGTAACAAAACAGGCACAACCGGGCGGCGAGGCGGACATAATGAAGATGGCCTCATTTCACTCAGTCTGACCTGTCTCATCCAGGAGAAGGATGTTAGGTTAGAAAAATACTTTTATTTTCTTTGTAATTTCTGCATACTTTATAACAATAGTTATGTTAAGGTTTTATATTTAGATCAAGTAAATATAATACAGCACCATCTTCTTTTCAAGTGCAGCTCACATGGATTAATGTTGTCCAGTATGCTGCTCTACATCAAAAGTCAAAACAAATGTTATGTATAAAATATGTGACTCACAGACAAAGCACTTATCTTTGAGCTTTGACAATGGGGGTTCGGATTTTAGGGTCAGCATTTTCTTTTTCCTGATGTCAATCATGTTTAAAGGAATGGGTAAAAGGGTTTCTCTCCTCTATTTTGCATTCTTACTTGTATATTAAACTAACATCAATTTTCCAGTCTTTGGTTATAGGTGTTAGATGTACATGTATATTGTGATAGCCATCTGTAAATATTGGCGATAAGGTCTGATTCCTCTATCAGTCTTTTTTTCTTTCCTTCTTCCTTACTTTTCTTTCATCATTGTTACATAATTAAGCTCACTTCCATTTATTACCAACAGGTCAGCCATCATTCCTCTTATCAGTTCCACTTATTACCAATAAGATCAATCACTGTTCCTCTTATTGCACTACATTAGATGTGTAAACAGAATTGTTACATACATTTTATTTTCTTCCAATTTCTAATTTACATGCAGATGTGTTTTTAATACATAAATATAACCAATTTCATGCAATTTCCACAAACAAGTAAACGTATTAAAATGAAAATAAACAATCTACATTTCTATATTTTTGGTACATGTAAAGTTACTACTATGAATGACATTTAAATTTCCCATTAATCACCCTCACTTTATGGTGTTGCATTTATTCTTCATCCCACTATAATTAACACTTGGTTGAGTGTGTAATGGGGGTATATATTCACTCTTAGATAGTGCAATTGTGAACATTGTTGTTCCCATTTGTCTTGTCAACCTTCCACAACCATTTTTATCTCACCTTACATATGTATATTCCAAGTTTCTTAATTTTGTCTGATTGTAGATTTAAAATTCTTCTTCCTCTTATTTCATTTAATAAGTTTTCCCACTTTTGTAATAGGAACTATTCCCTCCAAAACTTGGTTTGCTTACATTCTAATATACAATGCCAAGTACTCTCTGGTTCTTCATACATAGGACATATCCCCTTAATATATCCATTTCTTATCCCACTTAGTCAGTACTGGTGGTGTAGTGGTAACCATTCTAAACCCAAAATTGCTGGTTCAAACCCAGCCAGGATCAATGGATTTTTTTCGGGCATAAAATCCTAAGTATGACTTCCTTCTGAAGGGAAGTAAAGCAGTGGGTCCCGTGTCATATATTTGCGACATGAAAAAGAACCTCAAGCCTGAATGAAGAGGCCTCTGAGCAAAATTTGTCTGCTGTTTCATGCTCTGAATTGAATGGGACGCTGATGACCTGAGTTGTTAAAGAGCTTTGATAAATAAATCAATCAAAACAAAAAAAATATCTCACTTAAATATATTACTCCTGCTTTTAAACCATGTCAGTTCTTCTCTTCCTGCCTTATCACAGGTTTCAATACATCTTTTCTTCCCCAAATATTTTTAGTGTGTTATATAATTTCAGAAAATTTTTGTCATTAAGACCAGTCCATATTTCCTATTTTTCAATATTCTCAATTCTTATTTTTTCCCAAATCATTTTCCCATTTTTTCCCCCTCACACCATATTAATCTCATGACCAGTTCTTGTAGAATATTTTGGATTTTAGGTATGCAAGTTTCTTTTCCCTTAATTTTTTCTTGTGCTACCAAACACTAACTGATGATATTCTCCTGTTCTAGTCTCCTCATTCTATACCAATATTTTAGTACTCTTTATGACCTTGCTTTTATAGCCCAATCTTCCTAGTTCCATTAGAGCAACCCATTAGGTGAAGATCTAATAAGCCTAGTACTGTTCTACAAAATAGTCCATCACGTTTGTTGCTTTACATCCTCCACCTGGCTCCCAAATTTCTATTCTATAAATCAATCTACTCTCAACTATTAAACCATATATTCTCTCTAATCATTTTACTAGCTTATTTGGGCTTTATTTACACAAGATCTGATTACACTAATCGCCATTTTTCCTTCTGCTACTGCTTTTTGTTCCATTTCCCATTATTAGACAGTCTGACACCCAAGTAATCAGTTTTCTTGACAGCTTCTATTTCTGTGCCCTCCTCTACATGTACCTATAGCTGCAAGTAATCATTTTAATCCTACACTTGTTAAAGAACCTGTTACCAGATCATCTGCAAAGAACACCAGATAGATCTCTCTATGTTATTTTTACATTATTTTTACTAATTTCTTCTAAAGCATCAATAAATAGTTCGAAGAGATCTGGGCTTAATTTACCTTCTTTGTCTGAGACCTTGGTTGTTTGATATTTTATCTGTAACCCATTCCCATTCATATTTAATACATTTTTCATTTTCCTTATAAATATTTTGAATTACCTTTGTACAGTTCTGACTTACTTCTTTTTTTCTAAGGTTGATCTAATGTGTTTCCCTAAAAATTTTGTTGAAAGCATTTTCTAAGTCCAAAAACAACAAAAAGAGTCTACCTCTTTTGTTACTAAGATATTTATCAACTAATTATAAAAATATTGTCAACTGTGCTTTTGCCTTTCCTAAAGTCTGATTGTAATACTAAAATTTTCCTTTTTTTCTCTGCCCATTCTTGTAGTCTTTTTGCTAATACCCTATTGAAAACTTTCTCAATAATTGAAAGTAAATTAATTCTTCTATAATTTGATGGGTTCCTAATATCTCCTTTACCTTTGCAAATTGTCATTATAATTGCCACTCTCCAATTTTTTGGTATTTTACCTTCTTCAAAGATTAAATTCAGACCTGACCAATATGTTTAATCTGTTTAGGTCTTCTACCCAAGCTGTCCAACATTCCCCTAGAATTCCATCTATTCCACTTGCCTTGTTAGGTTTTAACTTTTTGATTTGTTTCAGTATACTTCATTTGAAGTAATTTTGCTAACTAACAAGTCTATTTTCCATGGATCATCTTTATTCAAATTCTTGCATATATGAAGTTGTGGCTCAGTGGTAATTTTTTTTTTTTTCTTGATGTAAACCATGTTTTCTTCAGTGGAATGGGTAAAAGTGTTTCTCACTTTTTCTGGGCGTAAAATCCTAAGTATGGCTTCCTTCGGAAGGGAAGTAAAGCCATGGGTCCCGTGTCATACATTTATGGCACGAAAAAGAACCTCAGACCTGAAAGAGAGGCCTCTGAGCAAAATTTGTCAGCTGTTTCACGCCCTGAGTTGAATGGGATGCTGATGACCTGAGATGTTAAAGAGCGTCCATAAATAAATCAATCAAAAAAAAAATTTTATATTAAACATCTCCAAATATTTTTGATAAGGCCTGCTTTCATTTCAATCTTTTTCCTTGTTTCTTTCGCTTTGTCATGTTTACAGATTTATTCTCAGTTCCATTTTTTACCAATAGTTGGTACATCGCTCTTGTTACCCTAAAACAATGTGATGCATATATTCCATTTCTAGCAGTGGCAGAGACCATTGATAAATGTGCTGCTGTTCTCACTCTTATTTTACATGGCTATATGCCCACCAGAGTAGGCAATATTTGTGATGTTCCATTGTCAATTGCAAGGTGGTGGGCGATACTTTATTTAGAAATGGGACAAGCTGCTGCAAGTAAGAATACAGGTCATATATGCATCTCTACAGAGGATGAAGACATCAGCTCTCTTGGTGGAAGTTAAAAGACACCCCTTATAAACGGCCACTGAGTACAGGTCTAAATCTTTTATTCCTGAGTAGTGCACAGACTGTTAGCAACCATTGAAGGATTTAGGTGCAGACATACAGCAGTTAATGACCACATAATTTACAGGTAGGTGTTTGCAGAGTTTTATGAGAACTTTGATTAAGTAAAAATAATTTTTTCATATGAAGTTACATTAAGTAGCCTCTTTTACTGTGCCTGTTTACAACAAATTTGAACCCAATAGAAAATGTTTGGGCAAAAATCAAGAGGAGGTTTTCTCAAGGTTACAGATTCACAAATACTGTGCAACTCTGGTATGTCATAGAAGATGCTTACTTGGGAGTCACTAGCAGAGGGTCCCAATTATATAAGAAAGTTGGTGGATTCCATATCCTGAAGATTGAGAGCAGTGATAGAAAATCATGAAAACCACACAAAATATTTTTTTCTTTTTCTTCTTCTTTCTTTCTATCTGTGTGTGTTTTTTATGAGGAATAGAAATTTAAGTCTCTGTATATAAATTTATTTTCTTTTTTTACAAGAACAGCAAATAAATACTTCATTGCATCATACAGTAACATAGTATTATAAAATGTAGTTACATGAGTATATCAAGTGATTATATGGATAATTTAATAATAATAATAATAATAATAATAATAATAATAATAATAATAATAATAATAACTGGAATCAAACCTTTTTCTCAATTAAAACTTTAAATCTCTAGTCCATTATGCAGGCACTTGGCCATTTCTATAATGGAAAGTACCTCTCTCTTTTATATACTAATGTTACTAATTGTTCGAGTCAAAAAGTTGGACTTCATGATAGATATGCAGTATTTTTGTGAAGAATCATTCTTTGACCTACTTCCCAGTATTTATTTTTCATTGTGTAATATATTGCTTCTTAACTGGATTTATGTCTGATTTGTAATGTAATGCATGTTCACCTGTAAACCAAGATCTTTGAACTTTATGCATTTCCATGAGGCCAAAACCATAACTTTATCATGCTTAATAATTTTTTCCAGCATTGTACATTGCATAGAGCCTTTAATGGCCAACAGATCAAAACTGTGTAACAAATCAGCTTATATTTCACTGAAACATCTGTTTGCTTCTGCAGTGCTCATCCATGCACACTATGAAGGGCAGTCAAAGAAGTGGTTGTTCAAAATGCTGTTATAAACTATAGCATCATGAATACGTTTATAATATATCTGAGCTCCATCACTTAACACATACTGCTGGAGAGCACCAACCAAACTATGGAAGGCTTGACAGTATTTGATCAAGAGATTGCCAATACAGCTAAATTTAGTTTGTATTAGGCAGTTGGACATTTGCAACCTGCAGTTTTTCATATTATCAACTGTTTGGTGAATAGAGGCATTTTCTTCCAAAAGCAGTAATTTTGAATTCCATTTATTGGGTGACTTTTCCTTTAACAAGATTCTTGGCACATTTCCTCATAGCACTTGCCATTTGTTATATGTTCTTCTAAGATTTAATCAACTAAAAGTATTATTGCATTGCTTTAAAAATTGTAAAAGTTGCTTCAAACAACAGAAATATTGTCAACAGCTAGTCTTGTATCAACTTTACCAAGCAGATCATAGAAAGGTGTTTGATCTGATTTTGTATAGAAAAAAACTATTTCATCAGCTAGCTGTGTGCTAATTTGTCAGTTGTTGAGGACCATTTAGTGAAAACATATTACTCAAATTTTTGAACATTCCTTACTTTTTCCTAATGCTCATAGAATGGGACCCAAATTTTTTGCATTTTTAATTGTTGATGGAGAAAGGTATTAGTGCTGCCAATCTTATGGCAATAGCTGAATTCAGCATCTAAATTTAAGTATAAGAGAGAGTATGTGAAAACAACCTCATCCAGATAACCTGATCCTAATGGTATTCAAACCCTATTGCTCCTTTTTTCTAATAATCTAGTCAACCAAGCTGTTAAGGGATGGCATCTCTCATGTTCACATATCTCAAAGGAGTATGGAGTGAGTGTCTTGCCTCAAAAGTTTAGATATATTTTGCAATAGTATCAAAAGAATACATTTGAAGAATTGTTCATGGATTTTCTTTGATTATTATGTTTATGATAGATAAAAATGTAAACTTGAATGTTTTCCATAGATAAATACTCTACTACTTAGTTGTTAGCTTTGGAAATAGATTGTGCAAGCTGTGTATATAAACTTGGGAATATATATGTACAAATAACAATAGTTCATTATTCCCAACAGCATTTAACAACATTTTCTGATTGTTGTTGATCATAATAACCAAAGTTACTGGAAGAACTCGTGTCTTGTTTATTCTGGGATAAAATGTGTTCTAAAGATGTAAAAAATGAAAATAAACTACTATGCATTCCATTCACCCATATGCCAGCAAATTGATAGCGCTGGTATTTGTTTGATCAGTGGGGAGCATATGGTTGACTGGTATGTATGATACTAACAGATGAGAGGGATATTGCTTTAGTATTTACTAAATATTACACTTAAATCCTAACAGTTCTAAAACAGTTTAAACAGCAGGAAAAAACATAGAAAAACACATTTTAAAAAAAACACAGGGCAACAAATCCTGATAATTGCATTAACTTTAAAATGTTTCAGAAGTATGCAGATTCCAAATGTATAGTCATTCATCTGATCAATATTGCTGACAGAGAAATTAAAGTAACTCTCAATAGCCGAATTTATTAATTTTATGATATATATATGTTCTTTATTTTATTTTATTGTAATCTGAAAGAGATAATGCAATTAACTGAAAATGTAATATATTCATTATTATTGGCCTCTTCTATAAGTTATTTGATTATTTGAATATTTGAATTGAATATTTTATTTATGTGCTAAGCAAAATACAAAATAAAATAAATAAAGGTCTATAAGAAGTTTTTTGTATTGGGATTTTCACAATGTAATATATTATAATATGACAAATTATTGTTACGAAATCACTCATACTTCACTAATTTTGTTCCACTTACTTGGACATGTTTCAAAAGCGATTGCCAAGCTGAAGATGGAGGCAGGTCTATAAGTTTTGAACCTGACTACTTTTCTTATAGACCAATACAAATTTCTCAAATGACAACACAATTAATGAATTACAGTTGTTACTATATAAATTTCAGAATATTCTCCTTTTCTTCTTATTATCATTATTTCTCTTTTTAGCTACCAGAAGGTAGAAACACAGGTCATCACCATAATAATTTTAATGAGTGGAGCTACTCCTTCAATTTACCAGAAGGTAACTCTCCTTTATCATCCATTCTTGTCCCCTCAGGGGCCCAATTTATTGGGTACGGGGCGTAGCGACCCCGAGGCACCCGAGCTGCTCCCTCAGGTCCGCGCTTAGCGCGTTTGACTCCTTTTTATTTCGCCTCTTTTATTGTTTTATTTGTCCTACTTCCCTGTTCTTTGTCTGATGGGTGCCCCCGTGTTTGACACGGTAAAAAGTGACTGGGTAACAGTGTAACTCCCAGCACTGGGTTATCATGTAGGACGGGAGCGTATCCCCTGGTAAAGGCCAGGCCCGGGGAAGGGCCATTGCATGAGCTGTAGACTTCCTGCAGGCGATTGGGTCCCTTCGTCCGCCCACAGGAAGGTTGACCCTGAGGTTACTTTGTTCAGGCCAGAGCCAGTAACCTAAGCCGGGGTGGCGCCCAGGAAGCAGCCTGCCATCGGAGACAGTTGCAATGGTGGAGGATGATATCGCTATGGTGAACGAACATAACCTCACACAAGTTAAAAGAAAACGAGTGGATGTTAAAGAAGTAATCGAGAAGCCTTTTCCTCGTTACTTGGTGATTAGTCGAACGGAAGACGGACAATCTTTTACCCAGGTGAACCCGTTTATCATTCAGAAGGGCATTGACACCATAGCTGGACCTGTGAAAACCTGCACCCGACTTCGTAATGGATCACTTTTGGTTGAGACCACTGGAATGTCTCAGAGTAACTCGCTGCTCAAGGCGACGATTTTCCACGGTTATCCCATCCGTGTTGAGCCACATCGCACATTAAATTCGTCGCGAGGAGTTATTTTTACTAATGTACTGGACGGAATGTCTGACCCGGATATCCAAAGTTGCTTGGAAGACCAAGGGGTCACGTCCGTGTATCGCGTGCAGGCGAGGAGAGAGGGTGAATTGCAGCCTACCCGAACACTTTTCCTCACTTTTAACAGGGTCGAATTGCCGCAGAGAATAAGAGCGGGCTACGAGGTCATTGAGGTGCGCCCGTACGTACCGAGCCCCTTGCGTTGTTTTCAATGCCAGCGCTTTGGCCACACCCGCGTCTCTTGTAAGAGTGCCAATTCTATCTGTGCTACCTGCGGCCAAGTGTCTCATGAAGGAGCATGTACATCCGCTCCCGTTTGCGTTAACTGCCGCGGAGATCATCCAGCCTCATCCCGCGAATGTCCTCGTTTTAAGGAGGAGCGCTGTATTCAGGAGATCCGGGTAAAGGAAAAGCTCTCCTTTACTGAGGCCCGGAAGCGTTTTCAATCTCGCCAGCCCGTCGTGCCTAAGACCGGCACATACAGCGCAGCATCTTCATTATCGATCAAGAAGTGCGATAGCAGTACGCAGACTTGCGACCTTGTTTTTACCCGGGTCCCAAATGTGCCCAGTCCTCCAAAGCGCTCTACTGAGAAGCCCAAGCCCATAGTTTTTAATGCATCAGAAATCAAGTTTAAGACCAGTTACACAAAGACCGACTTTTTAAAAATATCCACTCCTGCTGAAAAGCAGAAGAGCCCTTCTCCTCCTCGGAGGTCCCGCTCCCATGAAGGGAGCAAACCCGCTAGGCGGTTGCCATCACCGCCCCTCTCTACATCCAACCGGTTCCAGGTGCTGGAGTCGGTGGATGCTTCTCAGCGGGAGAGCCCTCCCTCTGAGGGGGTCATGGAGCAGGATGTGCCTGCTCCTGAAAAACCACAAAGTCCCACGCGACTTAAGAAAGGACGTTTGATTCGTCCTGGGCCTAGTAAAAAGTAAGGTGGTATCTTTAACTTTTTTTATCTAATTTTAACAATGGCTATCCTTTCTTGGAATGTGCGTGGACTCCGCAGTCGAAGAACTGACTTGGAGTTAATTTTACGATCGACTGACTCTCCGGTTGTGTGTCTCCAAGAGACAAAACTTCGACCACAAGATTCTTTTATTATCCGCGGTTACTCTTCGGTGCGATTTGATCTCCTTCCCGAAGATGGCACTCCCGCTCACGGCGGAGTTTTACTTTTAATACGACAGGACGTGTACAGTACTTCATTACAGCTCCAGACTCCTTTGCAAGCAGCTGCTGCTACTGTTAATTTCTCTGGCCTTGGTTTTTCAATCTGTAGTATTTACCTTCCTCCGTCTGTTACAGTCACTACAGCTGATCTAGATCATCTGTTTTCTCAGCTACCGCCCCCTGTACTTCTTTTGGGGGATTTTAATGCGCACCATCCTCTATGGGGTTCCGCCACGGAGTGTGCGAGGGGTAGCATTATAGCCGACTTTCTGGATCATCACCATCTAGTACTGCTCAATACTGGTCTACCTACATTTCTTTCAGACAGCACTCACAGTTTTTCACACTTGGACTTATCTCTGTGTTCTGCCTCACTTGCTGTACATTTCACCTGGAACGTCATCTCCGATTTATATTCCAGTGACCACTTTCCGTGTCAGATCCATATACTCTCTTCGAACGCACATTCACAGCGCGCGCCAAAATGGCTCATTGAAAAGGCGAATTGGCCTCTCTACCGATCTTTGGCCGAATTTTCAGGGTGTGAATTTCCATCTATAGACATCGCCATCGAGCACCTCCGTACGGTCATCATAACAGCTGCAGATAAGGCTATTCCCCGGTCGTCTTGTCACCCCAGACGCTTACCGGTTCCCTGGTGGACCGATGAATGCCGGGATGCGTTGCGTGCACGCCGAGGTGCTCTCCGAGTTTTTCGTCGCCACCCTACTTCTGCAAATATGATTTGCTACAAACACCTTCGCGCCAAATGCCGACGAGTCATTAAGGATAGCAAAAAGGCTTCTTGGATTTCTTTTACCTCTTCTTTTAACCGCACAACGCCTTCATCCGTAGTTTGGGAACGGCTACGCCGCGTTGCCGGCAAACCAAGTTTACACCTATACACGGTCTTAGGATTTTAAATCGAGTGCTCACTACTCCGACTGACATCGCCAATGTTTTAGGGCGAACCTTCGCTGATGTTTCAAGCTCCGCCAATTACCCGGCTACTTTTCGCGCATTAAAGGAGCAGGTTGAGAGGAAAGGTTTCTCATTTGCCTCCGACCATCAGGAGAGCTACAACGTTCCTTTTACCGCCAGGGAACTGGGGCATGCCCTTTCCACCTCTCGACATTGCGCACCGGGGCCGGATGGCATCCATGTTGCTATGTTGCAGCATTTATCAGCGGAAGGCAAAGCTTTTTTATTACGAACTTTTAATTTTATTTGGTGTCATGGCACATTTCCCAACGCTTGGCGATTGGCCACCGTCATTCCTATACCTAAGCCTGGAAAGGACCCCCATCTTCCTTCCAGTTACCGTCCGATTTCCCTCACCAGCTGCGTCTGCAAGGTGATGGAACGAATGATTAACGGGCGGCTTATGTGGTGGTTAGAGTCGAGGCATTTTTTAACGAACGTTCAGTGTGGTTTCCGTCGTCACCGTTCCTCGGTCGACCATCTTGTGTCTCTAACCACACATGTAATGGACGGTTTTGTGCGTAGGTGCCAAACGGTGGCTGTATTTTTTGATTTGGAGAAAGCGTACGATACTTGCTGGAGAGGCGGTATCCTCCGAACGCTTCACGGTTGGGACATACGTGGGCGTATGTCTGTTTTTATTCAGGAATTTATGAAGGACCGGGTTTTTAATGTTCGCGTGGGATCAGTTTTATCATCTAGTTTTATTCAAGAGAACGGTGTACCTCAGGGCTCGGTACTTAGTTGCACACTGTTTGCCATTGCGATTAACTCTATCACCGAGTGTTTACCGCCGGGTATACAATCGTCGTTGTTTGTAGACGACTTTGCCATCTATCTTTCTTCTCGGAGAACCTGTCTCTTGGAACGCCGCCTCCAATGCTGTCTCGACCGCCTTTACGCTTGGAGTGTATCTCACGGGTTCCGATTCTCCGCAGAGAAGACCGTCTGCATGAACTTCTGGCGCCACAGGGAGTATCCGCCACCTTCGCTCCATCTTGGCCCAGACGCACTCTCTTTCGCAGACGAAGTTAGGTTCCTTGGCTTGGTGTTTGACAGGAAATTATGCTGGTCATCGCATATAGCGCAACTCAGAGGCAAGTGTGAACGTCCTCTTTGTATTTTACGTGTTTTAAGTGGCACATCTTGGGGGGCTGACCGGACTGTTCTTTTACGTTTTTATCGCTCACTTATCCGATCGAAACTGGACTATGGCTGTGTGGTTTACGGTTCAGCGCGACCCTCTGTTCTGCGCCGCCTGGACCCGCTTCATCACCGGGGTATCCGTGTTGGCATTGGAGCATTCCCCACCAGTCCTGTGTTGAGTTTATGTGCGGAGTCTGGAGAACCTCCGTTGTTTTATCGTAGGGATGTTTTACTGGCCGCGTACGGTTGTCGCTTAGCTGCGCAACCTCGTCATCCCACGAATGGGCCGTTTTTTAATGTGTCTTTTGATCTTTTTTATGCTGCTCGGTCTTTTACTCCTAAGCCCGCTGGCTTTCGTTTTCGGGAGATTTTACGGACGTTGGACATGGAGTTACCTGCTTTTTTCTTAGCCGGGGAAACTTCATCTCCCCCCTGGATTTTAGCAGAGGCCCCCGTTCATCTCGGGCTCACGTCCTGTCCGAAATCTTCAACCGCAGCACATATTATTCGTTGTTCTTTTAGCGAGATTAAATCCTCTTTTAATGGCTGGAATTTTATATATACCGACGGCTCAAAATCTGACACAGGTGTAGGATGTGCTTTTGTTTTTAATGGTGCGAGTTTTACCTATGGTCTTAATGTTGCAACATCTATTTTTATGGCAGAGCTTTATGCTATTTATCAGGCGATTTTATTTATTTTCGATCAGGGGCTGGGGAACAGTATCATATGTTCCGACTCTTTGAGTGCTATTTTAAGTTTCAAACAGCTGTACAATCACCACCCTCTTGTACAGACGGTCCAGAATGTTGTGATAACCCTTTTAGACGCTGGCGTCAGGGTAAAACTACTGTGGGTGCCTAGACACGTCGGACTCCAGGGTAATGAGGCCGCAGATGTTGCAGCAAAATCCGCTGTTTTAGACCCTGCTGAATACGAGCAGCGTTTTTATTTCGGGGATTTTATACATTCTTTACGTAGAGCCATTATTTCGCGCTGGCGCGAGGAGTGGGACTTACTCCCAACTAATAAGCTCCGTGAATGTAAACCCACCCCTTTTAACTGGTCGACTTCTTCTCGCGATGTTCGTCGCGAAGAAGTAATTTTAGCTCGCCTTAGAATTGGGCATTGCCGTTTTAGCCACTCTCACCTTTTTAATGGTCAACCCGCTCCAGCTTGCCCTCACTGTGACCACCCCTTTACAGTGCGTCACATTTTAATTGAATGCCATCATCTGGCAGTTTTTAGACATCGCCTAGGTTTGCCCTCCTCTATTGAGGAATTACTTGCAGATAATGTGGTTGCTGTCGAGCGAGTGCTCCGTTTTATCCGTGTTTGTGATTTTTGGAGCAAGGTGTGAGGTGTTCTCTTTTTATCCATGACGGCATTTTTAGACGCTTTTAAGACTGTTGTAATTTCAGCGTTTGATGCATCGTTTTTAGTACCAGTCTTATTTGAGTGGTTGTATATAACCCTTGTTATTGTTTTGGTGTTTTATTGTTACCAGTTTCGACTTTTACAATACTGGTTTATTTTCAGCTTTTGCTGATGCGTTTTACTACCAGTTTTTATATGTTGTAGTGTAGTTGGTTATAGGGTTTTACTGACCCTATTTAGACCATTATAGGACTGTAGTTTTTCGCTATTGCGGCTTTATTTAATACCAGTCCCTTGTTTGTTGACCATTACACCCACTTGTTACTTGTTATGGGCTTTTATTTCATGCACAGCATGCTACTCAGACTTGCTTTGCGTTTACTATTTATTTTTTAGTTCTGACGCAGTTTTTTAGTATGATTGGGCGCTAATGACCTTAGCTGTTGTGCGCCCTTTAACAACAATCATCATCATCCATTCTTGTATTCAGCTCATAGGCAAATTAATTGTATTAATTTATTCCATTAAGTAAAATGAAATTAAAAATTAATAGAAATTGATAAAACAACATTGAAGTCATATATATAAATTCATTTAAAATATCTCAGCACATAAGAAAACTTAAACTAATGCATGCAATTTACTATAATCATAAAAATGCACTGAGTAACAAAGAAATTGTGTATTACTACACAGAAATAAATATAAACACATGAGAAGCTGATGGCAATTGCAATATTTGGAAAGTATGTACAAAATATATTCATAAAATACAACAAGAAGTTTGCATATTGATGAGGAATATGTAGTTCTTCACAGGTGAGACAGCCTGGTTACTTTCATCTTACTTAATTATTATTTTAGATTTTTTTAATATGAAACTTCTTTTGGCTGGCTTCCTTTTGCAGGCACTTCAGTCAAATTTTCAATAGTGGCAACTGAGCATTGTCATGTTCCATCTACCTTGTTAACCTGCTTCATTTCTTCAGATCTTGGCGGAATCTTTCATGCTATTTTTTATTATAATCCCCAAGATTCTTGTAAATCGTTCTATAACTTGTAATTATCTCATCCCAATTCCCTTCTCTTTACCAGACCTTGTAAAATTTGGATCCCTTATATTTAAAAGAAGCTATGTAACAATGTCTAAGAATAATCAATATACCAATAACTCTTTTAAATTCATTTTATTTTCATATATATCATCACAAAGCAATTTCCTTATATTAGGCCCATATGCTTACCATTTTTCACTTTTTCATTGCTTAGAACCAGGAAATTCTCACAAAGCTACAAGAAGCATTGGCCTTCATTGCCAAGGCTTTGGCAAATTTTTTCTTGAGCCCAAATTTTATGAGAAGAAAGGGGAAAAGACCATCAGGCATCTCAATTAGAGTGATTCTCTTTATGTTTTTTGACCAACTTTCCATTGTCTTGTGGGCCATTCCTTTTGAGTCCAATGCCGAGATGTTACACCATTGTTCACACAAATAAAACATGGATATCCTGTTGACACAACAACTACTATATTTCCTAAACTTAGGTATTCATTTTTTTACACTAAACTCCATTTACTTACATAAAAGTAAGATGCGTTTCAGGAGAATCTCTCCTATCTTCAGTTGCTCACCGAACCACCGTTACTCGAAAGGATGGCTGGACACCCAGATGTTTCTGTGGTGGCCTCTGTTGGTTGAAGTAGGAAATTGCTGAATTCATCCATAGGAGGAAACTCAAAATTCATTAGGTTTTCTCTATTTTTTAATATAAAATTTTTTTCCCAAATGGATAACTTCAATGGGTTGTGAAAATGTTTCAGCAATTTAATTTCCGGTTTTATTTCATGATTTTGGTCCAAAAGTGAGCTGCTACTGCTGATTTATCCACCTGCCGAATATTCCTAAAATGTTCTTTCTTCTGAATTTCCAAACTTCTCTTTGTTTTGCCACCTTAGCTCTGCTCACAATCTGCACATTTTATTTTGTAAATTCCTGATTTCTGTTATGTGTATATGGGGGGTCTTTTACTGTGCAAATAAATTCTTGATGTTGTATCTGTTATTTGGGGCTAACATTATCCCATGTTCTTTGAAAATTTTCTTGAACTTGTTGTGGTAAATTGGATGGCAGGTGAAACTTTTGAATTTGTATTCTTCTTTTATGTTTTTCAGTGTGGAAACTTCCCTTATCCCTTTTTGTTTTTTAGATTTATTGATAATTTTTATCACTGTGTCTTTGTTGAAACCATTGATTATAGCTGTCTTTATTATTTGTTTGTATTCTATTTTGTACTCTGCTTCTGTGAGCAGAATATTCATCAATCTGTGTGCCAAACTGTGAAAAACTGATACTTGTGTGAAATGAGTTTATAACTCTAATTTTTTTATCTAGTTTTCCATATGTGTTTCTTTTCTGTAAATTACAAAATTCAAACAATCTGCATTTCTTTAAATGTAGAAATGGTAGCCAACCATTTCTTTATTCTTCTATGGTAAATTGTATAGATTCATGTTGCAAATTAAGAAGGCTTTTCCCTTTAATTTTCAAGTCATGGTAAAGGTATGTGGATGACATTTTTGCAATAATACCGAAGAAACAGTCAATAGATGCCCTGAAACTTCAAGACACATCATTGGATGTATTTGATAAATTTCTCTATCAGCCTATAGAGTATGCTTCTACCATTGATCTTCAGCTGATGATGGGAGCAAATGTTCCCGAAACATGTTCAATTAAAATAACCAAGTAAGTGAAGTATAAATGTCTCCAAACGAACTCTGTATAAGGATGCAGATAGTGGGTAATGAATGAATGAATATTTATTATTATTTCTACACATTACAATTCCAGTTTACAATATTTCCTTGATCCGTGCTTGTTAATTCAGGATCCTATACAACCTACACCCTGGTTGTTGTGTACATGGATCCTCCATTGTCCTAACCATACATATAATCAAGTGAACTTTACAAATACTTCCCTAAAAATGCCCATCTTCCCTCATTGTTACCCTATTATCTTCTTCCTTAGCCTTGATCCCTTTTCTCCACCCCTTTTCTCTTACTTTATGTAGACAGTAAAAATATGAGATATGTAATATCATATCTCAATTTAGGAAGTCTATTTCATCTTTAAGCCGTTAAAAGATTTCATGCAACAAAATTCTTTGTTGTCCATGAAGTATTTAATGCTTATTTTAATATGAATTGAAGCAGGCTGTAATACAAATAAAATCAATAAAAACCTTGGCCTGATATATCTGCATAAATGATGAACCATCCAAGAACATAGCCTTAAAGCTTCCTAAAATTAATTTCCTTTAAACTATGGAATTCAAAAGTTAAAAAAAAAAAAAAAAAATGTTATACCAATTTCATTGTTGAAAAACAATAACCAATTGGCTCAATCCAAAGTTGATTGATGAGTACCTTAGCAAAGCCCATAGAAAAATTGCTATGCAGCAGAGACAAGTTAAAATTAGATATTTTCAGAAAAAAACCCATATACTGACAACTATATTTAAGTCATTAGTCAACCTTAGACCTTACTAGCATACAATAATCAGTAGCTTAACATACAGACTGATAAATGCCCCCTTAAACAAAACAGAATATAATAAAGAATATACACATATAATAAAAATTGCAGAATGCAATGGCTTCAGTAAAGAACTGGTGCATAAAAAGATTAAAAGATTTGAAAAGCAAGTGTAGATGAAGAAAGTTCTATTTTCTATCATGACAGTGTCTTTCTCAGTTCACTATTAGGTAACATTACTATTATTATTATTATTATTATTATTATTATTATTATTATTATTATTATTATTATTATTATTATTATTATTATTATTATGTGAATGTGAATGTGAATGTGAATGTGCACATGACAGTGAGTGTGTGTGCATTGTGTGTTAATTATAAAAAATATGTAAAAAGGTTAAAATAGACTTAGGACCGATTTCATCCACTGATGTTAAAAATTCTCTAACACTTTATTTGTTAACATTGTCTAATATTTTAACAATACGTGAAGACTACTGCATTCTACCAAGCTTTTCCAGTATAATGTTAGTTTGTTCCTGAAGCATTCAGTGAGTTCGTGGAGCAGTCACAGAGACTAACAAATATAGAACTTGTCATATACAATTACCACAGTAGTTAATACATTGTTAAGGTTCCTGAGTATTGCAAATTGAACAGATGGAGAAGACAGTGCTATAACCGAAAGACTTCTAAACACATTCCGATGTACGTTTGTTATCATAAAATAATTAATACATGCAGCTCATGAAAGGAATATTAAATGGAGCAAAGGACAAAGATGTTCTAAACTCTCTCGTATTTCATCTACAAACCTATTATGCCTTTCACATTCTGTATCTTTGTAAAAATTATTCTTTTGCATAAAAATTTCAAACTACATCTTAAAGCCCTTTCTGTGTTATGAACCAAATATAGAATTTCAACATCTACAGTTGTGTTTATGGCTGCCATTTTTTAAGTTACCAGTAGTTAAGCATTTATCACATGGGAAAGGTGATGTTAACTTAACATAGAGTTTAACACATTGCTAAATTTAATGTTGGTTGATGAAACCTTTTTTTGTTAATTTGAATGTTAAAGCAGTCTAACAGCATGTTAACATTTAACATCTGTTGATGAAACCAGCCCCTAGGGTTTAATTTAAAGTGCTCTGACGTTAAGGCATTGGGGCCACAACATTGGGGATTATTTCAGAAGCAGTTGTACTGGATACTTTAAATATGAGTTTTTGTTTATATAAAACAGAAGAACTAACCCTAACTGACTGCCACATTATTGTATATGTTGGCCATATCCTGCCTGTGATCCATGATACTCAGAATGAATCATTGGAAATAAAACCCTCATGATTAGTAGAAAAGTGTTCAGAAATTTTAAAGTGTTATATACAATGCAAGATTAATGTGGTTAAATATATTTAAAAAAGATATGCTGGAAGGTGTAATATAAAAAAGTGATATTTTGGATAATGGCATATTTTCATCACATGCAATCAGATATAATTTTAATGTAATTTGTGGCATTTAATGTAGTTTCTAATGAATGCCTTAGCAATATTTCTATTCCATGATATGTCTATGATCTGTTTATAGAGGATGTGACATGGCCTTTTCAGGTACTTTTGGTTCACCATTTTCACACTAGAGTTAAATGAGGACAATACATAGAAGTATTATAGAAATTACATAGCTATTGGCATAGATGGTCATTTCTATTATGTTAATCAGATGTATTTTTAGTAATACCAGAATTGTAAAAATAAACTCTATACAGGCTTTGACAAAAAAAAAATGAGTCATCGCTAGATTCTACTTGTCGATCTGAGAACTTTTAGGGACATTCATAAATGTGTATTCACAAGCTCATGCAGAAAGTGCACACTGCAGTTGGTGCTTTGCCTATAAACATAATGGACTATCATAAGCTCCTGAAAAGAGAACATTAGGGTAGAGTAACTGTGACCCAGTGGTTTAGAAGGCACTACTCTTCTGTGTAAGCTCCTGGGTTCAAATCTCACAGAATTGTTTTATTTTTTAATTATTTGTTTTATAAGTGTATATGTAGAACATTGTGTTACCTTAATATCATATTATATGTAATGTATCATTTGCATTTTATGGCATTACCTATGCACATACAAAATCATAATCACAAATGTATTCCGTACAAATAACTAATTAAGTATATAAAAGAAACATTTATCTTCAAGTGAAAACACATAGAAATATCACAAATTAATATTGGGTTTATGAACCCTCAGCATGTATAACTGCCCTCACTCTTCAGGGCATAGATGGTATCTTTCCACAGTAGTGTGGACAAGAGGCTACAAAATCCCAGGTTTCTTGAACTTGTGCCCATAAGACCTATGCTCTTAATCATAGCATCACTACACACTCTTCCACGGAGCTAACAGAACACGCATACCTGTCAGCTTTAGTGCATGCCATATAACAACACTACTGGTGCAGTGGCTACACAATTTGATGGATACCTTGTGAACTGCATGCTGTAGCAAGTAGGACTTACAAGAATTTTGCATTGAATGGATGACTTCTCTCTCTCTCTCTCTTTTTTTTATGGTCGAAGGGTGTAAATACAATACTTTTTTATCATTTAAAAGTTCAAATTTTTCCACTACATTGGTTCCATGCTTTGCATTTGTTTTAATAGAGCACTTTCCCAAGAAGTTTTCTGTTTGTGCATAATTTAATAATTTAATCTTCTCCATTAACCCATTATTTTTCACCGTTAATTAAGCTAACTTTTCATGCAATATATTAACAACTGCAATTTAAGAAACCTCTGGAGTTACCACATATGTTTTGCCATTGTTTAAAATAAAAGTTGCTAAAATGTTTTTAGATAAAACTGTTTGGTGTGAATATAATACATCGAGCATTTTAATAATATTGCATTTTGTACTAAAGTGTAATGTAATAGTTGTGTCATAATGTAAATATTATGTTATGCAGATATTATTCTTTATTGTATCATGTTGTTTGTCTAGCACATGGAGTTATTTTTTTATCAGTTTGTAGCAAAAGCTGTCTTGTAATGAATTCTTTTTTTTTTTTAATAGTGTTTAATACCTATTTTTACTACTGAGGTACCACAGGTGGTGGACAATGATGATACATGAGACAAAATGATATACTGGGAAAGGATTTTTTTTTAAGGAAGGAAATATTCCAGGCCTAAGATCAGGTACATCCCCGGCATTTGCCTTATGAGGACTGAGAAAAACCTGGAAAAAACCTCAGTTAGGGAGGACAGTTCTGGCAGGATTCGAACCCCAGACCTCCTGCTCAAGACACCACACCTTAACGATCTTGGCCACTTGTGGCGGTGTTATGAAGTCATAGTTTAGTTTAAAGTAATGCAAATTAAATGCTACAAAATATTTACACAAGTGTTAATTGCTTAAATTGATGGTATATTTAAAAAATTATGACAGATTCACTTTCTCCCATTTTAAAGATGTACTTGGTATGGCCAGATTTTTACAGATCACATTTGATTGACCGTTTCAGTGAAATCAAGCATATATAGTCCCACCCCTAAATTCTGTTGCTGGTAGCAAGTGTCCATTGAGAATGGGGGCTGAAACGTAAGATAAACATATCCGCATTGAAATCATTCTAGTGTTTTCATTAGTAACAGCTTTTTCTCCACTACCAGTTTATGCTTGCAGCCTATCCCATACCCAGCAAAGTTGTACTGCTCTTTTATGCAAATTCCTTTTATATTGCGTTTGCTATAGCAAAATGTGTAATTTTAAAATACAAAAATGGAAGGATTACTTAATGTTGAACTTATTTTGCAAATTTAATTGAACAAAATATTTATGTTTGATACAGCTTGTCGGTAAAATTAGGTGATGGCTCATTTGGCGTTGTAAGAAGAGGTGAATGGACTACTCCAAGTGGACGTACTCAACCTGTTGCTGTAAAGGTACTGAAACAGGATGCTCTGAGCCAGCCAGGAGTGTTTGAGGACTTCGTAAAGGAAGTGCAGTCAATGCATCAGTTAGATCATCCAAATCTGATTAGGTACAGTTAATCATGTTGAATGAAGTCAACTTTATGGTAAATAAATATACAGCAGGATGATCATTTGGCTATTATATTTGTTTCTGGATCTTAGTTTGTACATTTGCTCTATGAAGAACTTTTGAATTCTTCTGTTAGAAAAGTTTAAAAAGTTTGTGTAGGGGAAAGTAAACTTCTGTGTAGGTAGAATGTTAAAATATGGGTGATAATTCAATTATTGTATGGTAAACATCTTTGGGATGACTGAATTGTATTCTTAGCTGTTAATTATCTCCCAATCCCAAAACAAATCACATTTGGATAAATTATTTAATAAATACTAACAGCCTTTGTTGTTTGCCAAATGCTGAGGAAAGTGGATTAATGTTAATACAAATGTGAATAATGCAGAAAACAAAAGTATACATATTTTAGAGTGAAGAAAAAACAGATAACTATTAGGCGCACACAGAAATGATTGAAACTGTCTTTTGTTCTAATTCTTAAAGTATATAGGAATGGAATTTCTGAAACAATAGCAGATATATTGTTAGTTGTTCATGAAAAATTGGTGATACTGATGTGGCTGTATGTGAAACAGCTATGTCTTTGAGTATGCCGGGTACATAAAGATTTCGACTAGCCATGGAGAAGGGTTATTACAGGCTGAAGTAGACCCTCTTGATTCCTTTTTAAGGAATGTAAAAGGCTTGCGAATGCTCACAGCAATTTATTCAGCATATGTAGCAATATATGTGTAACTGTCCCCTTATATGCAGTTGCCTTCAGATGGGTTTCCATTTTTAGTTGCATTGAGAGAAAAGCTGAGAAGGACAGAGCACATGTAGACTTCATCTTTTCATTTACCAGAAGTGATTTACAGAACAAATTAATAATCTTTGACAAATTGGAAGCTATGACTGATGTTGCTCGTGCCATATTGCATGAAATTATCCTTAAAGATTTGCAATTGTTGAAATTCTATGCACATTTTATATCATATATTTGACTCCAGAATAAAAACATGTGCAGAGGTGTCATCAAATTTACACAGTACAGTCCCTGAGCAATTTTTTTCTCATTTTGCGATGGGTAACGAATTCTGTTTTCACCATCACATGCCAGAAACCAAAGAGCAGTCAAACACAAGTAGTCCTAAACCCAAGAAATTCCAATCAACTCCATCCATAGGGAATCATATGCCTACAATTTCTTGGGACAATGATGGAATATTCACACTTGAATGACTATCATTGACATTATGATCAATATGAAGCTTATTGTGAGATATATGAGTTCTGCAATGCAAGATTCAACAGAATGATAAGGTCACATCTTACCCACTTTCCATAACCATTTTTGCCTCACCTTGCCTAGATACTTTCCCAGTTCCTTAATATTTTAGTCTGATTATAAATTTAAAATTCTTCTGCTTCTTATTTCATTTCATAAATTTTCCCACTTTTGCAATAGGAACTGTTCCCTCCAAAACTTGGTTTGCTTACATTCTAATATACAATGCCAAGTACTATCTGGTTCTTCACACATTACACATATCCCCTTAATATATCCATTTTTTATCCCATGTAAATATATTACTCCTATTCTAAACCATGCCAATTCTTCCCTTTCTACCTTATCACAGATTTCAATATATTTTTTTTGTTCTCCACATATTTTTTAGTGTGCTATACAATATAAACAAGTTGAAGTTTATCTATGGGTATGCTTGGAAACAGCGACTCTACATTGAAAGATATTAATGTGTCAGAAGGTTGACCTGAAATTTGGAATATACAGAAAGACATGCAGTGATCAACAGCTTAAAACAGGCTAGTTAATCTACAAATTTACAACTAAGAATACTGTAAAGAATACAAACAAATAGAAAGAACAGGGTTTAAAAATGGATGTAACAAACTTACTAGTTCATAAAAAAATACAGAAATTCAAGAGGCAGAAACTTATGAAAGACACCATAACACTTTCATCAGGAAAAGATAAGATAATTTTTAAAAAATTTCCATATCCATGGGCTTAGCAAAAATTTGAAAACATTCTAAAAGATTTTAATATCACATTGGTACCTATAAACAGATTTAATTTTAAAAATCTCGTAAATAACAATATTAATCACAGTATTGCACCAAAGAAAAAAGCAGGTATTTACCCAATAAGTTATGCAAAATGCAAAAAAGTATATATTGGGGGAAAAAAATATATAGCACACGGTTAAAAGAACATTTCAGAAACATAAAATAAACACAAACAAATGGAGACATCGGCAGTAGCATCTCACTTCTGGATTGAGAAATTTAGTAAAGAGTGCCATAATTTAGTGGAGATTTAAGGATAGAGGAAAACTGATGGAGTTAAGATCATTGTATTAAAGACTATTATAACAGGAGGTAGGAAAAAAAACGTTAAAAATACAAGCCAAAAATCAAAGCTGGGAAAGTACAACAAATATGGAATATTATAAAAAATTACACAAAAACAAAAGTGGGGAGATTATTAATTTTACCAGAGCAATGGGTGGAGTATTTTAAACGTTTATTTGAATTCAGAGATTCCAGGATGAGTGGTTAGAATTTGTAATTAGAATCAATATATAATGAAGCTCTGGACAGAGAATTTTCTTGCAAAGAAGTTTTAAAGCAGGTTCAATAGGGGAGGAAGAATAAGGTAAAGTTCCATTGCCAGTTGAATTTTTCCAGATCTAGTGTCAGAAGCAAGATTAATTAAGAGTGTTTGACTAGATTATTTATTTTAATTAAGTGTAGCAAAAGAAAAGTCATTATTCACCCCATTTTTAAGGGAAACAGTTCTTTTGATAATCCAGGTACCTATATGGATGGCCTTTTGTCTAATTTTGGTAAAGTTTTCACTGGAATTCTAATTGAGAGAATTAATGACTGTGTAGAAGAGAATATATTAATATCTCCATTCATGTTTCAGGAAAGGTTGAAGAATGGCTGATAGTGTATTTGTTGTTAAAACAATGATAGATAACTATTTGGCAAATAAACATGGCAGGTTTTATGCAGTATTTGTTGATTTAGAAAAGGCATATTATTGAATGAACAAATTATGGCAAAAGGAGATGAGTAAGGAGAGGGTTGTTTTATTGAAGGAGCTTTACAAGGTTAAATGTGGGGAAAGTTCAGGGGCTTTAGCAAGGATGCAAGTTGAGTCCTATTCTTTTCAATTTGTTTATAGATGATATTATGTTAGATTGCAGCTAGTTAACATATACTAGCCAATAATAAACTGGAAATGCCAGGTTTACTTATGCTGATTATTTAATGGCAGCATCTGTTTCAGTGATAGGATTAAGATATACATTATTAGAAATTATGAGATATTGTAAACAATGTCTTAAAATGAATCAGAAGAAGATTAATATAATGGTATTTAAAAAGGGAAATAAGCTGAGGAGGAATAAGAAGTGGTTTTTATTTGGGGGAAGGAATATACAGATTGTAAAGGACTTTTCATACTTAAGAATGGTTCTGAGTTCCCCGTGACAGTGGAAGAAACAAAAGAAATTGTATTAACCAAGAGCTTATTACTTTTGAAGCTAATTGGAGAAATGTATATTTGTTACACCAGAGATGAAAATGAATTTGTGGAAAAGAATATAGAGTTCTGGTGAGTTAAGATGGGCATATGGTATTAAAATTGGGGAATAGAGGAAAGCTGGAAATTAATGGATAGGATACTCAGCAGATTTTGTACGATTTTGTTGGGAATTCCACATAATGATGCAAATGTAGGGGCATTGAAATGGGGAGGTTGGTGTGAGAGGATGGGTAATGGAAAGAGTTTTAAAGTATTAATTTAGGATATAACAGATGCAGGAGGTTTCTTTGTTAAATCAATGTTTAAAATTTCAGGAACCTGGAGTAGTGGATTTCTATTTGTAAACAAAGTTATGGAATAGTTAACAAGGAATGAAATGGGTGATGTATGGTTAAGAAGAGGTGATTTGGAAGCAGGTTTTTGGAAATAGATTAGATTAAGGTTTGAGGATATAGATGAATGGATATTACTTCTATAATGAGGCAAGGTCAGTAGTGTTCTATTAGGAGATAAAAGGAGATGTTAAAAGAGATGGATAGTATGTATAATAAGCAGGAGAGAGAGCAGATGGTATGGTTTAGTTTACGAATCTGGAGCTTAAGCTATTTTAAACATAATTGATCCCTGTATGTCCAAATTTGGAAAATGTGAATTATTTTTTGTTTCAATGCTTAGGAACAAGTGAGTGGAAACAACAAGCAATACATGGCAAATGATTGAAATTTAATAAGCAAATTGCAGAAAAAAAAAGTTTGGTGACCAAAGACCAATTAGGAATTTTGGGGAATATTTGTATAGAGTTAAGAACAAATGATTAAGGTCAGTGAGGGATCTGTGAGTTCAATTGTGTGTGCCTTGTGCAATTGGTCGGTAGTAGTATTTTGAATATAGGTATAGTAGATTAAAAGTTAAAATGTGTATGGATGTAAGCTAGTTAAAGGGCAGGGGATCTACAAATAAGAACAAATTTATTGTTAATTTGGGTGATTATTGAATTGTATAACATGTTTTAGTTTAATAATTAAAATGTTAATTGGAACGGGCACAGTGAAGCCAATCATGTAAGTGTAGCATTAATAGCGTGTAGTTCAATTAAATCATACAATAATATCAATTATATGTTTTAATTTGTTGTTATAGTGTTTCTTTGTTTATTTTAGAGGGTTATGGTAGTGGAAAAGAGCTAGGGTAATTTTCAAACCGTAATTGATGCATTTAGATGTAGTGCAAAGATTTAATATAATAGTAGGAATATAGGTGTGGAATGTAGAAGGGCCTGTATATACTAGTAGGAAGCTACTGATGAACTGAGGATTCGGGCTTATCTAACATTGTTAAAATATGTTAGTTGAACGTTGAAAATTTGTATGTTAATTAGAATATTTTATATCAGAGTGGTTTAAAATATTGTCCTGTAATTGAACCTGGGATAGACCACATTATAATACTTTTGAACTTAGTGCTGTTTAAATAAATAAACAAGTATATATAAGACAAAAACTAAATCAACCGTATTAGAGTATGCTTTTAATTGTTTAACTACAAACAGTCCCTTTGTTTTATATATATATATATATATATATATATTACAGTCAAAGTGTTTATCCCATGTTAAGCTATCATTTATCATTTTTACTTTCTTAATTTTCTCATTATCAAATTTAACTGTGGGTTCAATGGACTGTTTTTTTGTGTAAAGTGTACTACTGTAGAGTAACCCTATTAACCCTTTAACGCTGTGCATGTTCATATGATCATGAGTTACCATAGCTTCCTTACAATACTTTGTGTAATTTTGTAGTTCATTGTTGAGTGTTTATATCAGTTAAAGGATGATGTGATGACCCTCTTTGCTCATATTGTTGCACTTCTGTACACAATCAATTGTCTGGCACAGTTTTTAGTTCCAGCTTATATTGTAGCAGCTGAAAGATGACTGTGTGTTTCAGATAAGTTTCCTTTTTTTGTTTTGAATGTGTAATATAATTGTCTAACACACTTAGATATGAATAGTATTCTTTGTACTAAGAAAGTAATTTATGTATATGCAATAGTATACTTTCGCATTTATGTTACATTAGACATTCTAAAGAATGATACAACTTTTTCATTAATTAGAAGATTATAGCTGCATTATACAGAATATTACATTATTCTGTATGTTTCTAACAGGGATATAATGCTTTAGAAAGCCCTGGACATCATAGAATCTGATGAACCTGTAGGATATATTGGCAGCATTTTTATAGAGCCTCCAGGAGCTAACATCTGCTCCAAAAAGGTTTGGATGAAGAGGATGGTTGTACTGTTGATAATCTTACAGGGCATCAGCTTTCTAGGCAAAGCAGAAATTGTCCTCACCAACAGTTTATGTGAAGGAGGTGTAGGTGATGATACCGAATCAGAAAATTTTGTAGTTCCTCCACCTCAGAAGAAGAGCAAAAATTTGAAGAAAAGGGTCATGTGGAGTTAATTGAGATTCAGTTGGTATATGCCCAGAAACATTCATTGTTATTCAACAAACTACTTGGGTGCTTTGAACTCATGTTTGACTATGAAATAATTCAGTTTATGGCAGAAGAATCCACGAAATATGCAATATTCAACAATTGTGATGATCCAAAATATCAACAGAGGAATTAAAAATATTTCTCTCTATACTTATTTTATCCAATTACAACAATGTCCCTAGTAAAAGATCATACTGGGAAGCCTTAGAAGATCTTCAAAATATGCTTGTTGTCAATGTCATTAAAAGAGATTGCTTTCTGGAAATCTTCAGTTCATTCACAATGCAGACGACACTCAACCTGATATGAATGACAAGATGTGGTGGAAATCATGACCACTTATGAATGTGCTGAAAAAAAGATTCATCACCCATTTCAGACCAGAGCAAAACATTCCTTTTGATGAGTGTATAGTGGAATATTTTGGAAGATGTGACTGCAAACAATTTATCCATGGAAAACCTATTCATTTCATTCATTTCAGCTGTAAAGTCTGGTGTGTGTGAACACTCCGTCAGACTTTGTCCATTATCATGAAAAAAATTCTCATTGAAATGCAGAATATGAGGAACGCTTTGGAATTGACATTCTTTTTACTGGAATGGAATTGTTGGCTGATTTGAAAGCTTGTGGATATGGTGCTACAGGAACAATTAAAGATAATAGGATTAAAACAAATTGCCTTATCATTCTTTGAAAAGAAATGAAGAAACAAGCATGGGGTACCTTAGACATGGCATAAGTATTGTATGTTGAACAGACAAATCTGGTTATCATAGCCTCCACATGTCATGGAGTTGAGCCAACTTCTTCAGTATCCAGATATTCTCAAGCAGAAAAATGAAAAGTACGAGTTAGTCGAACAGCTGTATTTCAGGTTTATAATGCAGGAATGGGCAGAGCTGATCGAATGGACCAAAATGTATTGTACTACAGAATATAGATTCGTGGAAAGAAATGGTGGTTTCTGTTCATATGGTTGCTAAATGTATCAGTTCACAATTCTTGGTTATTTCTAAGAAGTCTGGGAACAGCATCTTGCATGTTTACGGAATTTGGGAATCCACACAGTGAAACTTTTGTTAATCTTATTTTGATTTAAAGTAAAACACTAAAAATCATCGTTGTTTTGGTTGACAATGTGAGGAATGTACCTCACGAAACATGTACCAAAATTACTTTTATAAGTGTGTTTGTGAAACTTAAAGAGAGTTTTAATGTGACGACATGATTTTTAGTGTTTTACTTTAAATCAAAATAAGATTAGCATCTTGCATCTTGACTTTTGCCAGTATATTGTGCAAGCATATCTGAATAAATACAGAAATGCACCATTAGGATGAGTCCATCCCATCATGTCAAGAGACAGCATTAAGCACAGCAGTGTTAGTGATATTCATCTTTGGATTGAATCATTTTGTGGCACCCTGTGAATGACAATGCTGCGTTGGGAAAAAAATGCACTAGCACTGTTAGCACAGGGTGCAAAATATCCAATCTTGGACTCAGCATTATGTGTTTTGATCAGTTCCATACACCATATAAAAGATGACTTTCTGTACTTAGTCCTAATACTCCATTTCAGTGGAATTATATCTGTGTTTTCGTGTGTTTAATATTGCTAATTCACTTTAAAATTACCAGTTTATGCACTAATGAAGCAGCATTGTAATTTTAGCTTCATGAGTGAAACATTGCTAATAAAGAGTAAAATGCTTACAGAAGCTCCTAGCATGATCACAAGAACACGGACCTTTCTGATGAAATGGATAGTTGTACTGACTTAATATTTTGTTTTTGTGTTTTACAGAGGTATTGGAATGATAAAAATTACAAACTATTTGAAAAATAATAAATAATTTCGGCATTAAAGGGTTAAAGTACTGTGCTACAGTGCATGCATAAATATTTCCATTTATTTCAAATTTATTGAAATTTGCATTTCTGCATTATGGGGAAGTATAATCAGTGTACAGTAGACAATGTAATTAACATAAATCATAAATAACATAAAATTGACTTATGTGGCATACCACTCAAGAAATATTTTTTGCCATGAGTGAACATTTATGTTTTTATTTTTGATACGAACATATTACTTTCTTAAATGTAAATTGGAACTTGCACAGTGAAGCCAATCATATTAATTGATATCATAGTATGATTCAGTTGAACTACACACTTTAAAGCTTCACTTACTTTTCATAAATGTATGGAACCGGTTTCGAGAACATTTAGTTCCCATCTTCAGCCAGGCTAAAGTTCAACTGTCGGATCATTCGTTGAGCTGTGGGAATGTATATTCTGCTCTGGTGGTGGTGTGATAAACTTGTAGTTTATGTTTTCATCCCTGACAATGTCGAAGTTCATTATGCTGTCTTTGTATTTGTAGATGTAGATTTTCTCCCATGTTGCTAATTCCGTAGGTCCTTGTACTGATTTTAATAATTTTGCTTTATTTATTATGTCGTGATTTTGTGTCCAAAAATGATATGCTACTGCTGATTTCTCTATTTGCTTGTACTTAATGTTCCTGAAATGTTCCTTTAATCGTTCCGTAAATGTTCCTTTTACTTTCTGTTAGTTAAATATGACTTAAATTATGGTGCAGTCCAGTTATATTAAGGAGGTTAATAATATTGCAATCAAATGCTCTTTGGAGGTCATGGAGTGTATAAATGGTATGTGCATTCTTCCATCCAGCAAATGATGTAGATCATTGGTAAACTGCATAATAGCTATAATAGTGGATTTTTCTTAAATCAAACTGCTGGGAGGATGCTACATTATTACTCTCTGGGAAATTAGCTAAAAGTGTACACAATTTTTTTTGCAGATATTTTGAAATTATGTATTGCTAAAAACAATTTCTTTTGGTATCCTCGGCTTCTCATTGCACTTGCAATGAATACTAGAAGCCTTTGAAGAAAGTAATTATTACATTCATTTTAATATTTCCCTTATCTCAACCTAAAACTGGAGAACCTAGTAACAAAACATATTTTACTTTATTTCGCTTTGGTATTTTCTGAAATAGAGTTGATGTAATCTTATAGGTTATATGGAGTGGTTCTGACAAATCCCATGATGATGATCACTGAGCTGGCACCACTGGGTAGTTTGCTGGATTATCTTCGGAAACAATGTCAGCATACTCCAATAACCAGTAAGTGAAGCTAGATTGAAGCTTAATTTCCCTTCCCCCATTCATTATTTATGAATGAAGTCATATTAAAAGCTTTTTTTTGAAGCTTATTAAAATCATATATCTGTAAAGGCATCTTTTTTTTCTCTCAGGTATAAGATCATTTACATTTTAGACTGAAACCTGAAGGTGTGTGTTATAATCCTTTAATGATTTACAACTTTTTTGGTGCATTACAGTGCTCTGGGATTATGCACTGCAGGTTGCTACAGGAATGGCTTATCTTGAATCTAAAAGGTTCATACACAGAGATTTAGCTTGTAGGAATGTGTTGCTGGCTGCTGCTGATAAGGTAAGTATTTATTTCTATGAATGAATTTATTTCCAACAAACACAACATTACAATTAAATATTCTTTATTAGCACTTGAGTCAATTTAATACTCTTATGCTCCACTTACCATTGAATTATACAGCTCCGCTAAAGTGCTAATAAAGGATAATTAATTGCTTCATTGTATTCACTGTATTAGTTGCAACAAGAAATTAATTTTAAATTTATTGCAATTAAAATTTACATATTCTCATTATTTTACAAATAACCAAATGTAATTAATTTTGAATACTAGTCCATAGTTTGTTAGTAGTAGCCTACTGGAATATCCTAGGGACCAGGCTACAATGATAACCAACATTATATGTACTCTTAATAAAAATAACTACTAAATACAATCAGCTAATTCTAAATTATCCATTTATCCCTAAACAAACAAACAAAATATCTAAAAATCTAACTTTACCAAAACTAATATTAATCAAAATAATTAAAAAAATAACACTTTATTATAATTTCTGATCAATCAATTCACAAATCACTACACGAAATTGCTGATTTTCTATGGAGGTCCCAATAGCCTCTAACATAGTAGTTATCTAGCAATTAGGCCTTGTTTTCTCTTTATATCTAATAATCCTATTTACTTTCATTATAATCTTGCTTACTAATTTTCCTGAGCCATTTGGCTCTTTCATTACCTAAATGTCAGTCCTAGTGGTAACCATACTTGCCTCCATGGGCTCAATCTCGGCCAGGATCATTGGATTTTTTTCAGGCATAAAAATCCTAAGTATGGCTTCCTTCGGAAGGGAAGTGAAGCCGTAGGTCCCATGTCATACATTTAAGGCATATAAAAGAACCTCAAACCTGAAAAAAAGAGGTGTCTGAGCAAAATTTGTCTGCCGTTTCATTCCCTGAATTGAATGGGACACTGATGACAAAGAGTGGCCATAAATAAACCAAATTAAAAAAAATTTGTAACTTATGTAATTAATTACACAATTATTCCCTAAATAATTTCCTACTTTATATTCTTTTTTAATTTTACAGTCATTTTTTTTCCCTGATTTCTCTTAGCAAATTAAACCATTTTTTTTTTCATTTCTAATTTCTCTTTAAAATTTTTGGTTTCTTCACATTCTAACAATATATGCCAATTATTATCCTTTCAGTTGCTGAGTGGGCCTTTTTTTAAATCCCTTCTTACACTTAACCCTTTCAATTTCTTAACCCCCTTTCTAGCCAGGCAAAACCTTCTCTTGCTACTTTATCATATTGATCAACATTATCTTCTCTTAAATGTAAAATTGGAACTTAAACACAGTGAAGCCAATCATATTAATGGATATCATTGTATGATTAGTTGAACTACACACTCTTAAAGCTTCACTTACTTTTTATAAATGTATGGAACCGGTTTCGAGAACATTTTGTTCCCATCTTCAGCCATGCTAAGGTTCAACTGTCGGATCATTCGTTGAGCTGTGGGAATGTATATTCTGCTCTGGTGGCGGTGTGATAAACTTGTAGTTTATGTTTTCATCCCCGACAATGTCGAAGTTCATTATGCTGTTTTTGTATTTGTAGATGTAGATTTTCTCCCAGGTTGCTAATTCCGTAGGTCCTTGTACTGATTTTAATAATTTTGTTTTATTTATTATGTCGTGATTTTGTGTCCAAAAATGATATGCTACTGCTGATTTCTCTATTTGCTTGTACTTTATGTTCCTGAAATGTTCCTTTAACCGTGTGCCAATGTTTCTCTTTGTTTTCCCTATGTAGATTTTTTCACATTCTGCACAGTTTATTTTGTAAATACCTGATTTTTCTTCTTGTGGAATACTGTCATTAACATTATCTATCAGCAAATTTTGAACATTAAATCTATTAATCGGTGCCAACCTGATATTAAAATCTTTAAGAATATTCTGAAATTTTTTTTGTGGCCCATGGATGATATGTGAATTTTTTAAAAGTAAGTTTATCTTTTTTTGCTGAAAGTGTTGTGGTTTCTTTGATATGTTTTTGTCTCTTGAATTTCTGCGCCTTTTTATGTACTAGTTCTTTCTTAAAACCATTTTTAACTGCTGTTTCTTCTATTTGTTTGTATTCTTTAAAATATTCTTCTTTGCTAATTTGTAGGTTAACTAGCCGGTGTGTTAAACTGTTAATTACTGCATGTTTGTGTGCTGTAGGGTTTAAACTGTCAGCTTTTATGTGATTATCTGCATGTGTATTCTTTCTGTATATTCCAAATTTAAGTTTTTCTTGGCATTTCATTATTTTAATATCCAGGAATGGCAGCATGTTATCTGTTTCTATTTCGTATGTAAATGAAATGTTTTTATCTTGAATATTTAGAAGTTTTAAGGCATCGTCAATGAGTTTTTTGTCAACTATGGCAAATATATCATCCACATATCTGTACCATACCTTAAATATGAATGGAAACGCTGTGTTGATGTGTGTTTCAAATCTACTCATGAAGAGGTTAGCTAGAAATGGAGATAAGGGGCTGCCCATTGTAAGTCCTGCTTCTTGTTTATAAAATTTTCCTTTGAAAGTGAAAAAGGCTTGGTTTATGCAAATTTCTGTCAGTTTGATGTATTCTTTGATGTGTATATCATTAATTCCACTTGTTTTTAGCCAATCATGTAGATAAATCAGGAGTTTTTCTTTTGGTATGCTAGGAAACAGAGATTCTACATCGAAAGATATAAGAGTGTCAGAGGGGTGCAATTTTATGTCTTTAATTTTTTCTATTAACTGATATGAATTATTTATGCTCCTGGTTTAAATAATTCATATCAGTTAATAGAAAAAATTAAAGACATAAAATTGCACCCCTCTGACACTCTTATATCTTTCGATGTAGAATCTCTGTTTCCTAGCATACCAAAAGAAAAACTCCTGATTTATCTACATGATTGGCTAAAAACAAGTGGAATTAATGATATACACATTAAAGAATACATCAAACTGACAGAAATTTGCATAAACCAAGCCTTTTTCACTTTCAAAGGAAAATTTTATAAACAAGAAGCAGGACTTACAATGGGCAGCCCCTTATCTCCATTTCTAGCTAACCTCTTCATGAGTAGATTTGAAACACACATCAACACAGCGTTTCCATTCATATTTAAGGTATGGTACAGATATGTGGATGATATATTTGCTATAGTTGACAAAAAACTCATTGACGATGCCTTAAAACTTCTAAATATTCAAGATAAAAACATTTCATTTACATACGAAATAGAAACAGATAACATGCTGCCAATCCTGGATATTAAAATAATGAAATGCCAAGAAAAACTTAAATTTGGAATATACAGAAAGAATACACATGCAGATAATCACATAAAAGCTGACAGTTTAAACCCTACAGCACACAAACATGCAGTAATTAACAGTTTAACACACCGGCTAGTTAACCTACAAATTAGCAAAGAAGAATATTTTAAAGAATACAAACAAATAGAAGAAACAGCAGTTAAAAATGGTTTTAAGAAAGAACTAGTACATAAAAAGGTGCAGAAATTCAAGAGACAAAAACATATCAAAGAAACCACAACACTTTCAGCAAAAAAAGATAAACTTACTTTTAAAAAATTCACATATCATCCATGGGCCACAAAAAAAATTTCAGAATATTCTTAAAGATTTTAATATCAGGTTGGCACCGATTAATAGATTTAATGTTCAAAATTTGCTGATAGATAATGTTAATGACAGTATTCCACAAGAAGAAAAATCAGGTATTTACAAAATAAACTGTGCAGAATGTGAAAAAATCTACATAGGGAAAACAAAGAGAAACATTGGCACACGGTTAAAGGAACATTTCAGGAACATAAAGTACAAGCAAATAGAGAAATCAGCAGTAGCATATCATTTTTGGACACAAAATCACGACATAATAAATAAAACAAAATTATTAAAATCAGTACAAGGACCTACGGAATTAGCAACCTGGGAGAAAATCTACATCTACAAATACAAAAACAGCATAATGAACTTCGACATTGTCGGGGATGAAAACATAAACTACAAGTTTATCACACCGCCACCAGAGCAGAATATACATTCCCACAGCTCAACGAATGATCCGACAGTTGAACCTTAGCATGGCTGAAGATGGGAACAAAATGTTCTCGAAACCGGTTCCATACATTTATAAAAAGTAAGTGAAGCTTTAAGAGTGTGTAGTTCAACTAATCATACAATGATATCGATTAATTATCTTCTCTGTTCCACACTGATTTCAAATCTCTGTATATACTTAATAAAGTTTTGAAATTAAAATGGTAAATATATCTTGCCTTTCAATATTTTCTATTCTTAATTTAATTTCTTTCCAGAAACAGCTTTCATGATTCCCTAGCTCTCCAAATTTCTCCAAAATAATTTTTTCCGGAAATTCCTCAATCCTATTGAGCCATGTTTCTCCTTGATTTAACCTTTCCTGGATTTTCAGACACTGATGTAAGCTGTTCTACTCATCAAAATTTCTTATTCTAAACTAATATTTCGATACTCTAACTAAAATTTTCCCTTTGCTACCAATTCTTCCTATTTCTACTTGTGCAACACCATTGGGTGAAGCTCTAGGCAAGCCCAAGATTTGTTTACAATAGTTCCTATGGATCATTTTCATTTTTGTCCACCAGTTCTCTAAACCCCAGATCTGCATTCCATAAAGCATCTAATTTCAACTACTGCCAGATATACTCTCTCCAACCATTTTATTTGCATGTCTTTATTTTTTCTAAACAAGATTTTATGATCTTAAGTATCTAGTGAGTTGATTTGATAGTCTTATGCTCCATTTACTGTTGAGTTATGCAAAACTAGTTTCACAGGCATTTGCTTGCATCCGCAATTGGGAGTCAACTATCGGATTCGTTGTTGGTTGGCTGGATTAGAGACCAATAATCAATTATAGAAACACATCTTCCTACCTACTAGCAAGGTGGCTCCTCCAGGGATTTAAAAAAAATCCAAAATTTGATAGCTTAAGTGTAAAGAATTCCAAAAAAGTAGTGGAGAAAATTAAAGGTTTGTTTCTCCAAAAGAATGTTCTTTTAGTGTCTTTCAATGTAAAGTCACTTTTTCCCAGCATTACAAAATGCAAACCTCCAACATCTCTTCGAAAATGGTTACAGTCTGTGAAACTAAGCAACAAGGAGATTTAGGAATACATTGAGCTAACCAAAGTATGTAATAGTCAGAATTTCTTTAAGTTCAATGATGAATTTTACAAACAAGAAGCAGGTTTAGATATGGGGAATCCATTATCACCTTTTCTGACTGATTTATATATGAGTAGTTTAGAAATGCACATCACCATTTCCATACATTTTCAAAGTATGGCACATATGTAGATATCTTTGCAGTAGTCAACAAGAAACTCTTTGATGATGCTTTGAAATTGTTAAACCTACAACATAAAGAAATTAAATTCACTTCTGAAACAGAACAAGGCAACATGGTTCCTTTTCTTGACTTAAAGATTATAAGAACAGGCAATAATTTGGAATTTGGAATATACAGAAAGGACATGCAGACTGAGAATTACATAAAGGCAAGTGGATTCAATCCCACAGCACACAAACATGCAGTTCTCAATAGCTTAGCATATATACTCATTAACATACCTATAAATGAGTTTGAATACATCAAAGAGTACTGTTATATTATACAAACAGCAAAATTCAATGGATATGACCAAGAAATTGTAGACAAGAAAATCAAGAAATTCAAACAAAAGAAGAGGTTAAAGCAGGTTACAACGTTGACAGCAATAAGAGAATCTACCATACACCTGAAATTCACTTATCCTTGTGCCACCAAAAAATTCCAAAAAATACTTAGAGAGTTTGAGATTACTTTGTCCCCAGTGAACAAATTCAACCTAAAAAATATGCTCAATTCTGGTGACACTGATAGAATACCTGAGGAGAAGAAGCCAGGAATATGCAAAATCAACTGTTCAGAATGTAACAAAGTATATATTGGAAAAACAAAAAGAAGCATTGGAATCAGGCTGAAGGAACACTGGGGAAACATCAGGTACAATCAGATAGAGAAACCAGCGGTTGCACATGACTTTTGGAGAGATAAACATGATATGGAAATGGGAGTGAAGTTATTGAAATTCATAGATCGGCCCATGGAGCTGGAAATATGGGAAAAAATTTATATAAAAAATATGAGGATAAGGTTATGAACATTGAGATATCAACAGAAGACAAATTAATCCAGAAGTTCATAAAATGTCCACGAGAGCTACACCAAGTCCAGCCAACCAACAACAAATCCGACTAGTTTTGCATAATTCAACAGTAAGTGGAGCATAAGATTATCAAAACAACTCACTAGATAATTAAGAACATATTAGTCGCTTCACTGTATTGGTTGTGACATGAAATTAAATGTTATATTTAAGATTTTCAAGGAGAGTTTTCTTTTGGCTACTATTCTTATCTTCTGCTCACCATCCACCATTATTATTAATCGTACTCCGGGTAATCAAATTTATTAACCACCTCAATTTCTCGTCCTTCCTAATATTACTTCTTATCTTTTCTTAACAGGCAACTCTTCTTAAATACAGTACTTTTTCATTTACTTATATTAATTCTTACACTCCATTTCCTATCATACAGAACTCATCCAGTGCTTTATTTATTTTTATTAATGCAACATTGGTTATTAATCCTGCTATGAGACCATCTGCAAATAACAAACGAGGTATTTATATCTTGTTAATTACTGGAACATGTATATTAACCATATTAATTTCCTCTAGAATATCATCAATGAACAAATTAAAAAATACAGGACTTAGCTTATAGCCTTGCCTTAGCCCTGTATTATTTTGAATAGTTTTAGTCACTTTGTTATTTGAAATCCTTTACATAAACCATTATCAGTATGTATTCTTTGTAATATTCTTATAAGACTATTACTTATTTTCTTCCTATTCAATTGTCCAGTACTTCCCAATTTATTGTTTCAAAAGCCTTTTCAAAATTTATAAACATATATAATTTTTCTCTTTTTGTTGCTAAATATTTACTTACCATTGAAGCTGTCACAAAAATATTATCTGAGGATGTGGATGAGTGTCCACTAGACAGGTCCTGAGTAAATCGCCAATAAGTGAAACCATAAAAAGTTTTCTAAATATTTTCACTCAGAAGAGATTATTAATGCATGTTTCACTGTGTTTGATTTCAAATTTAATTAATATTTAAAACATCCACTGTTCTTTATTCTTAAAATATTTTGTATAGAAGTTCAAAATTTATGTAAATTTTTATTTGAATCCTTTTTAAACTTTCAATAATAGTCTATGATGTTTGATGCTGTTTGTTAGTGTTTAACACAAAAATGAACCTTGCAAATATTCTGTTTAACTTTTCACTGAAGAACAAACAGCATTAAAAATAAATTTGCATTAAACTAATGACAAATCATTTGAGTTCTTTATCCAGATTATCAACAATTATAGTGTTCCCAAAATTTTTTTCATCCATATTACCCTTCAGATAACAGGATATTTTCACATCACCCTAATCAGAAAGCATGCAACAGCTGCATTTATGCTAATGCCATTTGTTAGGTTTGACTTTTTAGAGGAAAAAATTAAACATTTCGGTTAGAGGAAAAATATATGAATACATTTAATTTGTATTTTCTCTCACTACAAGTATAGATGTAATGGAAATACATCTTTGGGTGCAAAATATTTGTGTTATCTGATGGACTCTTTTCTTTTGTCTTGTATTGAATACTATCTGTTTATGGATATTGGATTTTTAACATGCCTTCTTGAAGCTTAAGTGGTGAGAAAAATGGAAATCTGCTCCTGTCAAAGCAAAAGCTTGCCTGTCATCTTAAAAGGCACTCTTCACAATTTTCGGGGACTCCCAAGGCATTTTTTACATTGCATTTCTTCATGAATATCAAACAGTCAATGCAGCTTATTGCTGCCAGCTTCTGGTTCAGGCAAAACGTGCTTTAGCGAAAAGACAACTTATTAGAGATGTTTTTTTTCTCCAAGACAGTCCTTGTTTTATTTATTTTTTAATTTTTATGTACAGAAGCTCTTTAACATCTCAGGTCATCAGCATCCCATTCAAATCAGGGCTTGGAAACGGCCGACAAATTTTGCTCAGAGGCCTCTTTTTTCAGGCTTGAGGTTCTTTATTGTGCCGTAAATGTACGACGCGGGACCCACGGCTTTACTTCACTTCCAAAGGAAGCCATACTTAGGATTTTTACGCCTGAAAAAATTCCATCGGTCCTGGCCGGGATTGAACTTGCAATCTTGGGTTTAGAAGGCAAGTACGGTTACCACTACACCACCAGGACCGACACATTGCTTGTTCACATACAACTGCTTTGACAAGGGATAAGCTTGAGGAAATCCACTGGACAATGTTGGAAGACCTCCCTATAGTACAGACATGCCTTGCAATTATCATTTGTTTGGATTGTTCAAAAGAAACATTAGGAAGTCGGCAATTTGACAGTGACAAAGGTGTGGAAGCATTCATGTCCAACTGCTGGAAATCCAATCCCACTCTTTTTTTGATGAATGAATGAATTTTATTTCAGCAAACATTACAATTAAATTTATACCATCTTTTACAAATTGTACAACTAATCTTGGAGTGCTTTGTTCCCCCCACCCTTTAGGATCTTATACAGTTAATACCCTGGTTGTATATATAATTGATTCTACTTTCCAATGACTACCCCTTTCAATATTATCTCATAAATATCCTCTTCCTTAATTAATCACTTCCTTTCACCATTTCTCTCTTACTTTCCTTACCCAGTTACCCATTTTCACAAAAACTTCTTACTGCCATTTCCAAAATTTATAATGTCATGTCAAAATTGCTATCAGTAATTATCCCATTTTCTCATGCACACTTCTTCTCTACATGTTTTTGTTTAAGGGCATTCAATTATACACTGTGAACCCTTATCTGTTTTCCACCTAGTGGATTCTTCCTTTTACACTTTTAATCCAATCAACTCTATTTTCCTGCTCTATCCCAAGCAAATCCCTCCCTTCTCCTTTTATTTTATAATTCTTCCATATAAAGCACTCTAATTTCTCCTTTGCCCTCCTCTTGTCCGTCCCTGATTTTTTTGGCACCCTGTGTTTCAAAAATACTCCCTGAGAGCAATGTCACCACACTGGATGTTCCTGTGTCTTTCCAAACACATGGACTGGCCTGCAACCCCCAAGCCATCTGCTGTCCAGCTGGAGTCCCCGTTCCTCTCCTCCCCACCAAACCATCTTCCTCATTCAGCTGTGTTCTGCTCTTTTTTTTTTTTTTTTTTTTTTATTGGTTTATTAATGGGCACTCTAACATCTCAGGTCATCAGCATTTGATTCAAATCAGGGCTTGAAACAACTGACGAATTTTGCTTTGAGACCTCTTTTTTTAGGCTTGGGGTACTTGATGTGCCGTAAATAATGTACGACATGGGACCCACGGCTTTACTTCCCTTCCGAAGGAAGCCATACTTAGGATTTTTAAGCCTGAAAAAAATCCATCCATCCTGGCCGGAATTGAACCTGCAATCTTGCATTTAGGAGGCAAGTATGAACCACTATACCACCAGAACCGACTCTCTGCTCTTGAAGACATTATCTGTGTAGACATGTTTGCTGGTAATCACTTCTCCCCTCTTTGCTTGTTTCTTGGCCACAGGTTGTTACTCTTTCTTTTCTTCTCTGGCCGCAATTCCTTGACACTGTTGTTGCATCATTAGAATGCCATCAAAGCAGTTGCATTCCAAACATAAAGACTCTTCTTCCTTAGTTTCTGGCTTTTTTCATCTCTTTTAATAATTTCACTTTTACTTCTGGTTCTTTGTTCCCATAATCATTCTCAATAAATATTCTTGTTCCTTTTAGCTTGCTGGTATTACCTAAAACTTTCCATTTAAAATTCCTTGTGACCAATTTGACTAATATTGATCTTGGTCTCCCACCCCTTTGTCCAATTCTCCAGGAGTCTATAATAGCTCATCCATCCAGTTTGATATCCAGTTTTCCTTCAATAATTTCTTCCATTTTCCATATATTTTTTCCTCTTATTTCTTCCACTCCAAAAATCACTACATTTAGCTTCCTGCTTGCATCTGCCAATTTCTCCAGTTTAATTATTCTCTCCTGCTTTCTGCTAACTCTTCCCCGAATTCTTCTTCAAGTGTTTGATGTGAGTCCTGGTGGTGTAGTGATAACCATACTTGTCTCCTAAAACCAAGATCGCGGGTTCAATCTCAGTCAGGAGCATTGGATTTTTTCGAGCGTGAAAATCCCAAGTATGGCTTCCTTCTGAAGGGAAGTAAAGCCTTGGGTCCCATGTTATACATTTACAGCCGATAAAGAACCTCAAGCCTGAAAAAAGAGGCTTCTGAGCAAAATTTGTCAGCCATTTCACACCCTGATTTGAATGGGACACTGATGACCTGAAATGTTAAGAGTGTCCGTAAATAAACCCCCTCCCCAAAAGCTGTTTGATCTTGTTTTATATCTTCCACATCACTTCCTCCATAACTAGTCCTGCATTTTGTTCTACTCCTCCAATTACTAATAGATTTGTCAGCACTAGAACTTTCCAGAATCTTATTGTCTGTGGCCAGTATCTTTATCTGTACTTTTGAAGTTTCTACTGTTGAACTGCCAAATTTGCTCTATATGACTGTAATATAATACCATTTTCCCTGCACTCACAAGCGTTCACTCTACACTTCTGATCTCTTTGCACTCGTGCAAGCAACTGTTCTTCTTTTGATAATGGGATTAAGAAGATTTCTATACAATGGGAAAAATGTGTTAGTAAATTGGAAAGTTATAGATGTATGTCAGGTTTATTTAATTTGGTTTCAATAATTTGAAAGAAAATTCTGTTTTATATTTGATTCACCCGTGTATAAATGATTTTCTTTCTTTGCTCTTAGTGCATGTGAACTCATCCTGCTATGTGAACTCATCCTGCTTTGGCATATTAACATTATTATTTGCTCTTTGAAATTCACCGTTATGGAATTTCTTATTTGCATAAAACTTAAATTTTGGTTCAGTGTGAAATAGTTCCAGGAAACTTGTTTATTATGTGCCTAGAGCCAATGAAATTTCAGAAGTCATAAATGTCCCGAAAGATTCCACAAGTAAGCCATTGAATGTTGCTATTATCTTATATCAGATAAAGCTTATTTTAAGTGCCTCAAAGAAATAGGGCCAATTATGGTGCTCTCGTGTAGTATTCCAGGGCACAATGATGAATATTTTGGCAATGTTTGGTAATTTGTAAGATTTTGTTAAATAGCATGGGCTATATGAGGTGGTATCCACATATTCTGGACTGGTGCTGCCATCTCGATAGTAGTTGCAGTAGAGTTTTGTACTGCTGGGTGGCAACACTAGCACATCTGATGAGAAACTTTCATGCAGCTGGGTAGATGTGTTGCGATTCTATAGTACATTTCATGATCTCTGTGTGTAGTGTGTGGCAATTTTACGATGGATCCAAGATTAGAACAGAGAGTGTCCATCAAATTCTGTGCAAATGTCGGGTAAAATGCTATGGAGACCCTCGCAATGATTCAACAAGTATTTGCGGGACAAAGCATGAGCCGTGTGTTTGAGTGGCATTTTCGGTTCAGGGCCGGTGGTACAGCTATTGAAGGTGATGCTCACACAGATAGGCCCGTAAGCTGCACAACGCCTGACATTGTTGCCAAAGTTCAACACCTCGTTCGTGAGGATCGACGTCGAACCATTGAAGACCTTGCTCATGAAGTGGGAATTGGTTATGGGACATGCCAACGAATTTTAACTGATGAATTGGGCATGCATCGTGTCGCCGCAAAATTTGGGCCAATGATCCTGACTTCTGGTCAGAAGGCGTAGCGTGTTGAAGTTTAGACGGAGCTTTGTCGGGCCATATCCGATGAACCAACCTTCTTGTCCAGGGTCATCGCCGGCAACGAGAGCTGGATGTACGCTTATGACCTTGAGACAAAACAACAATACTCCCAGTGGAAGAGCCTGAACTCGAGACAAAAAATGCTATCAAGTGAAGAACAAAATAAAAGACCATGCTCCTCGTTTTCTTTGATACGAAGGGGATTGTGCACAATGAATTTGTCCCACCAAATGAAACAGTGAATTTAATTACGTACTACTTTGACGTTTTGCGACGTCTCTGTGAAAATGTGTAGAGACGACGGCTCGAACTTAGGCGACAAGGGAACTGGCTGTTGCATCACGATAATGCGCCCTTGTTCACCTGGAGTTTTTTGACGAAAAACAACATGATGGTTGTCCCCCATCCACCATACTCACCCGATTTGGTACCCTGTGACTTTGATCTATTCCACAAACTAAAAATGAAGTTGAAAGGATGTTGGTTGAACACAATTGAGAGGATTCAAGAAGAAACGCTGTCTGTGCCAAACACCCTCAAAGAACATGACTTCCAAGATGCACTTGGAAAATGGCAGAATCGCTGGGACTGGTGTATACATGTGGAGGGGAACTACTTCGAGGGTGATAATGGTAATTAGTCTCAAAGTAAGTTTTTGACCAGATGGCAGCACCATTCCCAAATATTCTGGATACCACCTCCTATATAGTCTTTCCTAAAAACCTTGTATATACTTTAATTTTGTTAAGTTAAAAAGTATTAATACATTTTCTGTTTGGCAGATAAAAATAGGTGATTTTGGACTGATGAGGGCTCTACCTCAGCAAGAAGACTGTTATGTGATGACGGAACACAAAAAAGTTCCCTTCCCATGGTGTGCTCCAGAAAGTCTTAAGAGTCGGCAGTTTAGCCATGCTTCAGGTTTGTTTTCAGATAGATTAAATGTTAAAAGCAATGATTTATTTATTGCATGAACTGAGCAATGAATTTGCCAATTTCATGAATTTAACAAATGCTCTGCCTAATCTCTGAAAATGGTAATTTTTTTTGTTCATTTCACAAATTTAGGCAATTCCATAGTTTGGACATAATACATTCATTGCATTAGTACCCGACTGCCACAATACTTAAGTTGAACCATTTTAAAGTGGCTATGTCATAGCTGTACCAAAGCACTTCAAGTTATTTTTCTGTTTTATGAATGAATATATTCAATACTCAATATAATAAATACAAAGAAAAATACAGAATTATATAGTCAATTTATGAACCCTATACACTGTTGTATTTATTAATTATACATTTTTCTACTAATATATATCCTTAGTATAGTTGCTGACTGTCCTGTTGATCCAAAATTCGTAATACTGGTTATTACGATCCTGGATTATATGATATGAAGTTTCTTAATTATAAAAATAGAGCAATTTCCCAGTGTGCATGAGTCTGATGAAGGCCACAGAGTTCAGGATGACCAAAAGATTAATTTATATTACTCTGACGTGGTTGATAACCTAAGAAGCCTAGTTAAGGATATTGGATTCATTCACACAATTAAAAAATGTTGTCCATAATAATTTATTGCTCATTTATCTTTTACTTGATTATTGATCCCCTCAATCATTTTTTTCTCTATTTCCTTAAGTAATTTCCTATTTCTTTAAAGTTTTTTCTCTGTGTTTAAATTCATTATCTTATTCCCAACTCTTCTGTTGGGAGGATTATTCCATTTCTCCAAAATAGATTTCTCTCTCAATAACCTAGTTTATGTACATTCTATTAAACTTTGCCTGATATCTCTCTCCACACATTGGACATTGAACATTGAACCATGCACCTACACTTTCCAATTTTACAACTCCAGTCCTGGCCCATGCAAATCCTTCTCTGTCATCCTTATTACAAAACTCAAAACTCAACTTATTTTTGCCTACTCCAAGTATATTTCATGCATTATATAAATTCAATGAATTTTTGTGAAGCTGCAAAATATTTATTCAACTTAATTATCTGAGATCTTTAGTTTAATTTCTTTCCAAAACTTTCTGTTTTTAATTCTGCCTTTCCATATTTCACTGCATCCTTTCCAAAATTTCCGTAGTTGTACTGACCCAGATGTTTCTTTGTTGTGTTCTTCCTTGTAAAATTAAGTATTGTAACATCCATATTGTTAATCTGTATATATCTCCATAATGGACATGGACTATATGGGGGACAAAGATTAATAGTTATAAAGAATTAATAGTGTTAGTGCCTAGTATAATATGGTGATTTTTTATTTTTATCTCAAAATATTTTCTTCCTCTACTTTATTAATCCTGAATCAATACTTTAAATCCTTCTGTTATAGAAGCATGTAAGAAGGAAAATTTTACTGTGCCAAAGCATGGAATCACATGTGTTGAACAAAAGAGGGAAAGATATGCATGTATTTTATTCCAAAGAGTAAGAAATGAGCAGACCTTTGACTAACTAACTTCAGACAGATTGTGAAGATAATCAAAGCAGAGCCTAGAAGTCCAGGCATTTAAATAGGCAGGAAAAAAGGTACTTAAATACTGAATAGAGATATTTATTAAAAGTGAAAATAGAGAGTAATGTTGCTCATTATTAATGAGTATACCTTTGACTAACTTCAGACACATTGCGAAGATAATGAGCAGAGCCCAGAAGTTCAGGCATTTAAAATAGGCAGGCAAAATAGCACTTAAATACTGAAAATAGGCATTTATTAAGAGTGAAAACACAGACTAATATCGCTTATTATTAAAAAAAATAAGCATTTTAGATACTTAATACTTTTTATCACATAATAATTAAAGTACTTAGCTTACTTCTCTTGGTTACAAGCAACAACTAGAAGTTTTTGTAAGGTATCAACTGTCATAGTCTGCTGTCAGAGAGAACATTTTTCACCATGGAAAAAAAAATGTTCTAATTACACTGAAGTGATTGTAGCATATTTAAAACAACTTTTCTAGGTATGATAAAGACAAAAACTATATTTCACTTTTCAGTATAGTTACCCTTTATTGCAATACACTTCTTACATCTTTGAATTAACATTTCAGTCCTCCCTCTCAAAAAAAATAAAAGTCTTGTTTGCAAGACAAACAGCTTTTGTCACTTCTTCGTCATACTTAAATTTCCTTCCTTAAAGGTCCTTCTTGAGTTTTGAGAAGAGGAAATAGTCACTGGGAGCTATATCTGGGCTGTAGGATGGATGGCCAATTTACTTGATGCTACATTTCTGTACAGCTTCTTTTGGAACAAGAACTGTGTGAACAGGCACATTGTTGTGAAGAGGGCGCACACCACCACTCAGCTTTCCTCGCCTTTCCTCTTTGATGGAAGCACGCAGCCTATGCAGTAGACCAGCATAATACTCCCCATTTACTGTGGTGTTCCTCTCCTTGAAGTCGATGAAAAGTACTTCCTCATAGTCCCAAAAGATTGTGACCATGATCTCCTTGGTTGTCTGAGTGACCTCGGCTTTTATAGGCAGTGCTTTGCCAGGTTTACAGCACTCCAATGATTCAATCTCTTTTGGACAAGGAATCATAGTAGAGGACCATATTTTCATTTCCTGTAACAATGGTTTGCAGAACTTCTCTCTTTTTGCCATGGCAGAGCTCCAAAAATGCCTGACAACAGATGACTAGTTGCTGCTTTTGGACTGAAGAAAAGAGGTATAGATTGCACTAACCTTGCACTAACCTTATTCATGTTTAAATGTTCATGAATAATTTAAGGGACTGTTGTTTTAGAAAGGCCCAACCTAACTGCTATTTCTGTAACTTTAAGCTGTCAGTCTTCCATAATTTCTCCTTCCACAAGAGCGATGTTTTCAGGAGTGAGCACTTCCAAAGGCCAATCTGCATGTTCTTCGTCTTCAATGCTTTCTCGACGCATTCAAATAAGTTTGGTCCATTCTTTTATGGTAGAATATGAGGGGGATACTTCACCATATACACCATCCAATTGCTGTTTAATTTCATTTGGAGTAATTTTTCTTTTGTGAGGAATTTAATAACAACTCGATACTCCATTTTGAACGTGTCACAATCTTCTACACATAGCATTCTTTAGCAACCATATCTGAACAATTGAACACAGGGAAGCAGAAGTTAAAGGTTGACTATTATTTATTTAATAGATAAGCTATGACACCAGATAAGGATTTTGTGGAGACAATAATCCTTATTGGCGATGTCGGAAACTTATCAACCTATTGTCATATACAGCTGAGAAGCTACCCTCACTACAAATTTCCTAAAATTGTTTCATGCAGATCGATACAAGGTCATTTGCCAGGACTATTCAGAACTATAGTACATCCCTCATGCTATTTCCTTGTGTTCTTATGCCCAAAGTAACCGTGCATATGAAGGAAGACTCTGCTATTTAAAGAGCTTAAGTGAATGGGATGAGGAGAAAGATTTTGACTGCTTGAAAAGAAATGTATAACCAGATTCTCAATGGGTATTTTTGTGAGGCAAACAAGGCACCAATTTTTTTTTTTTTTCGCTACTTTGATATGTTGAAATTTTTATGTGTTTTTTAAAAAGCGTAAATATTTGCAGAAAAAATCCATAATGGTCCAAAATAGGAGGGGAAAAAAAGGCAAAATAAAAACAGGCCTTACTAACCCCCAAATGTACAGAAACATTAACATTTTAAAAAAATTGAGTTGAGATTGTAACATACACACCACTAAAATTCAATAAAAAGGGTCGACCAGGAACTGACGATAGGAGCGATGGCTCCCAAAACTGGTCTTCCTTTTTATTGAATTTTAGTGTTGTATATGTTACAATCTCGACTCAATTTTTTTTTAAATGTTAATATTTGACATCACTGTTACAAAAATTCACTATATTTTGTACAGAAACATGTTCATTTCTCTTAAATATATCCACCCGGATAGAAAAGGCAATTTGCTTAACTTCCAGGTTCGGATAATCAGGTGCTTGGTCTCAGGCAGTAACCCAGCTGCACAAAAAAAGACATTGCATGTTTTACAATTGTCAACAGAACCAGGATTTGAAGTTGGAAAAATCACAAAAACAGAGTGTACAAATTGTTGCATCCTCACATTTCAAAATGTTGCACAAGCAATAGGAAGCTATGTGAAAATTGTCTGCAGAAGAAAAGAGTTATAGTCACTTTGAATGAGACATGTCTTAATGAATTCACCAAATGCTATATAATTTCTTCCAACATTGGGGAAATTTTTTAAAAAATGGTATTGTGAATGCAAGGAAACTTTAAAAAAGGATAATTATTGCATAATATTTAAAATGAAGGTTGACTATTGTGTGTTGCTGTACTATCAAACCAAAACTATGTATGACTCGTGATAAGGAGGTGTGGGGTTCGAATCCTGCCAGGACCGTCCTCCCTGACTGGGACTTTTTCTAGGTTTTCCTCAGTCCTCATAACTGGCAAATGCCGGGGAGGTACCCTAAACTTAGGCCTGGAATGTTTCCTTCCTTAAAAAAATATACTTTCACAATATATCATTTCATCTCATGTATCACCAGTGTTCACCACCTGTGGTGACTCAGTAGTAAAAAGGGGTGTTAAACATTCCTCAAAAAAAAATTGTATATCAATTTGCTGCACTGACATGTTCTCTCTGGCACAGACACAAACTAAACTTGTGTGCATCAGGATGAGGCATCAAATTATACTTAAATTCTTTGAGAAAATGTAAAAAGAAACAGGAATCCATGCTTTACCTTTCAGTTGCATTCCCATGAAATCACCTGGTGTTTCTCAAATAAATTTTTTACTTTCAGATTTCCGAAAAGTGCGCTGGGAGATAGGCATCTTTATATTATAGATGGCCCATGAAACGCCAGTAAGGGGAGAGGTGAAATATTGACATGGTTAATACAAAAAGCACTCTTCAAGGGAAGTTAAAGTGCAGAGCTATAGCATACAGGAAGGGATGTCAAATAGTTCATGATGGGGGATGGAGATATGACTTTTCTGAAGATAAGGCACAATTGAAATTTGTTTGTAGAAATCTCAAATAATTCCCTATTTTACTTGACTCTTTAAAGCCTTATATTACAATCTTTCATATTTCCACATTACATAATTGACAACTCTATGTCCAGTGTACTTATAAATGTAAATTTCCTTTTTTATCTTCTCCCCAGCAGTTCAACCATTTTCATTAAATTTTTATTTTTATTATAAGTTTTTTTCAATTTATATCCTTACTCATGTAATATCAAAGTTAATTTATTTATTTGTTTATTTATTATTTGGCTATCATCTTTGCACATTCTCCCATAACTATATTCCCTTGCTGGAGTATTTCCTATACCCCAATTGAAAGTCTTTTTCCCTTATTTTTCTTCCAGTTCATTATTGTAAATTTTAAATGAAGGCTTCCTGAGTAACTTATTTGTGGCATATATTGCTGGTTGCTTCGTGGTGCATTGTTGAATTGACACATTTTTTTTAAAATGAAGATACATGTAGATTGCCTGCTTTTTGTAAAATTTCATAAACCATTTGGAATAATGCAAATCATGCATGGATCATTCTTCCTATGATTTTCCTTCCAACCCTAACAGGAAGGATTTGCACACTTTTATCATGTTTAAATCTGTTTAGAAGCTATTGACAGTGAAGAAATATCTTCACAACTGAGTGTGTTTGAACTTTTGACACAAACTCCACTTACAAGGTTTTAAATTAGGTCATGTTCTCTCCCTCAGCTGCTTACTGTGTGAGGATGGGAACAGAGGTTCATGAAACATGTCCTAATGTAAAAATTTATTAGTAAAGTTTGTACAAACATTTGGACATATTCAATTTTGAAAATAATCTCTCATATTATTAGCTTCACACATAAATGTTTTTTTTATTCTCCTAAGATTTCTTTTACCTCTTGATATAGCCAGTTGCCTCATCTTTCCTTCATCCCTTTAAACACAATAAACCGGTATCTATACTTCAATTTTCCACCCTCACTTTAATTTTTTTCACATCCTTTTTAATTCCCAGGACTTCTCCCTTAATATCCTCTTCTTAATGTGGGCAAGCAAATTAATTGTACCATTCAACCATTCTTCAGTTCCATCCATTAAGCTAAAAATACCTTTTATTGTGCCCTCTAGCTCATTTGGACCTGGAATTAATTCAGTACTCCCAACCACTAACAACAAAATTATATTTCTGTATACTAATAAATTCATTACTGCTACTTCTCTTTTCCTCATATTTATGTTGCCTTAATTTCAAAATAAGCAGACCAGTACTTCTCAATAAGTTCCTTCCACCATATCCATGTTCACTTATTCTACTCTTCTGTAACAGATTAGGAGCTCCCAGTCATTACATTCTTTCTTTAGTACTTGTAAGTTTGCTCTTGCTGAATAGTAACAATTTAAAAGCAATGGCAATTATAAAAAATACTCTAGATTAAATTCAACTTGATGCATCTGCCCACTGTTGCCAGTGCACTACTGAACATTATTTGTGATAAGGCATAGCATTGGTAAATTACCATTTTTGAGTCAGTCACTTTTAGTAATTAAATCTCTAAATTATATTAGATGTATGAGGCTATTTATACAGAGCATAAACCATTGTTTTAGGCATGCTTTCAATTTGTTTATGTAGATAGAATTAGTTTGTTGTTCAGAGTTTAGAATTATAGTAGTGTTTGTTCTCTATTCATTTAGCTGCAGTTCTTTTTATGTCTAAAAATAAAAAAAAGCTAGAAAATAATTGGGTGTGAACTTATAAGGTAAGTATTTAATGTTTTTGGAAGAGGATGTATTCTTACTTCCGGAGTCTCGTCATAAAATAATTTATTGCCTCATTTTATTAGCCCTTCCAGAAAATATATTCATTAGTTTTGCTCTGCTTTTGTTAATCATTGCCATTAAATTCCACTAGAGCTACTGGAGTAGAATCCAGATCATGTTGGTGGAAGGTGAAGAGTGTAATAATTCATAGTGGTGCCACCCAAATGGCTTAGGTAATTTAACTTATTAATTTCTACACGCACAAAGATTAACCCTTTATTCTTCAAAAAGTTTTCAAATATAACCCTTGCCCTAATATAGATACCTATAGATACCTACTTAAAGGATAGAAATTTGCAAAGCTATTATAACATTAATAATTATAGATACTTGGATGTTTGGAGTTACATTATGGGAGATGTTCACATTTGGTGAGGAACCATGGATTGGATTGAATGGGACTCAGATACTACATAAAATAGACAAGGAGGGTGAGCGATTGCATCAGCCAGAAGCTTGTCCTCCAAACCTTTATCAACGCATGCTGCAGGTAATTATTGATTTCAGAATGCAGTGGCATTAGCAAATGACCAAAACTCATTAAAAGTAATTTCTTAACAGCATATTAATAATGCAATTTGGATAGTAGTTGCAAAGAGTTTCTAGACACAAATACTAATAATGGAATTTGGATAGTATTTGTAAAAGAGTTTCTTAACATAAATACAATTAAACTATCACAGTAAAGCAAATGACATCATTAATATGTCATTTGCTGGAGAGGTAATTGAGTAGACATTACATTGCATGAAGCCATTTCAAGTTTTTGCGTGGTTTTTGAAAGTGTTCACATAGGCCAGAGAAATTACAATGCAAAAGTAAAAATTTGTGCATATTTAAAAAATAGACATCAGTGTAAGTCCAAGTGTCAATTCATTGTAACTTGCACTAATAAATATATACTGAAAAATATGAATTTCTTTCATTGCTGTATTGGAATGTTCAAAATTTGTATAATTTAAACTTATGGTCATGTAAGGTGCAGCACAAGAAATAGTAATGGAATTATTTTGCTTCAAGAAAGGGTAGAAGAGTACTTCTATTTGTAATTTTGGGTATATATGTGTTTCAAAATGTGTAATTTTAAGTAAAAGAGGAAAAGTAATTCTATTTTTAATTATGATTATGGTCTAAAATGTTTAACTTCAAGAAAGAATAGCAAAGTGATTCTCTTTGTAATTTTGGTGTTATATAAGTTCAAAATTACTTCACTTAGAAAAAATTGCAAAGTAAATTGATAATTTTGGTATTGCACTTATATTGAAATATTAAATTATGTTTAGGTGCTGAATTTAAAATAAAAAGTAAATTTGTGCATTTTAATAATAAGTAAAAGTTGTATAAAATAATGATTATGATGCTAATAAAAATAATAATAATAATAATAATAATAATAATAATAGATGAAATACAACTGCATCCTGTATTGTTCTAGGTGTCATTTTAACCTTACTGCACTAATAATCAAAAAATAAAATGCTCATTGTTCACATGGCCTAACCAGCTTTTGACAGATATATATAATTTTTTTTTTCCTCTAGTTAAAATCATGTATTAACAGTGGCAACTATTATTACAATATGCCTGAAATATTATTAATAGCATTGTACAATGGCTTTTATATAATTTGCCAGGAATTTGAAAAATGCCTAGGAATTTTGTAAATAGACTAAATTTATAATGTCTTGACCAATCCCATCAATTCTTTGTATTACCTGTCCTTGTGAAGGCTTAATGTGGACAACTGGGGCAATAACACAATGACAGTGGTAGAGTTAGTAAAGAAAACTCAGTATCCATAGTAGTTGTTTATTAATTAAGCTGTGCACAATAAACCAAGAGATATAGCTTACGCTATTTTCCTAGTGCCTGCTGAAGCCAAGTTCTTACCAGCAACTGGCCTATTAGACTCCTATTCTAGCCACAAAAAGATGCAGTGTCCTACACAAGAGAGACTCAACCCATCAATCCATCTTCATCGATCCTATTTAAACAGAACCTTATCCAGATGGCTTTGGCAGTATCCTACCCTTCTCTGATGAATAATTGATTATAGCAAATAGTTTTGAAGATTGTCACTGATGTCATCAAGATTTTTAAGATGTTAATTTTGTAGTTTAAGCTTTTGGGAATACTCTTTGGGCAGGATTTTTCTTGGGAGATAAAAATTACATTTTCTTGAAGGTTGCACCTAGCTGGAAGTAATTATCTCATGGTGCATCCCAGCATACTTAAATAATAAACAAGAAGTAATTAGTGACTATAGTCAGCTGAGAGTTGCTGATATGAGCAGAGGTGTTTTGTGTGTTCTGTTATTGTGACATAGGATGGGGATACATCTGGAAATATATAGGGCTAGAATTGGCTAATTTTACAAATGTATACAGTCCTGAGGGTGGAACATCTGGCAAACAGTTAACTATCTTACTATGGTATCCTTATTTATCTAGTGAGTGGATTTAATGCTATTATACTCCACTTACCATTGAATTATACAGAACATATAAACAATGTATACAGTTTTTTTCACACTAACTCCATTCACTTACATAAATTTGGAACATATGTTTCGGGAGCGATCCCTCCCATCTTCAGCCTGTTGACAAACTGTCGTTATCAATGACATAATAAATCAGGAGTTTCATTTGTAAAAGATTTTAATTTTCTGAATTACAAAGTATTAGTGAAGGTATAATTTAAAGATGAGAGATGCCTCCATCAGCAGTGTTGGGGTATGGAGTTGATTGTATGCCACTAATTTTAAGTGTGTCTATATTAATACGTTTAAGTACGTATAACTGAAATTAAGGTCATTTGCAATGTTTGTTTCTGTCAGTTTTATATGATCTCAAGATTTGGAAAATTGAGAAATGTAGTTGTAGTGAAGAAAACATATTTAACAATAGCCTTGGCTATGTATATAGCACTTTAAAGTATGCATTTTCAGTGTTGGGCAAAGAATCCTGCAGACCGTCCTACATTCCTAGCTCTGAAAGACTTCTTCTCAGAAACTCTGCCTCCTGTCATGAAAGCAACACAACATTTTGAAGAAGCAGATAAAATGAGCATTGAGGCTGGGGACAGCATTGTAGTCATTGATGGCAGGTGGGTTCAGAATGTTTATTTTTATTTTTATCTTCTGCTTTTTAGCTAAAAGATTTGTTCCTTTTATTTATTAACTTTCATTTTATAATAGCATATTCTGGATTGGACAGGATGTCATGTGTGAATAACAGACTAGAAAACACACACACTCTCTCTCATGCACACATCTGAAGAAATTTAATTAACTTTATTCAGGAAAATTCTCTCCATTATAATAAATGCATTTCTGATAATTTGAACCACATGTGTGCAAAATGCAAGGTTCCTGGTTCTTACGGTTCTGCATACATTTTTATTATTTCTCCAAAGAAAGAAGTGTTTAAGAATTTAATAAAGTGGAGAAGAGGCAAATTATTTTGTTAATAAAAGGAGTTATAAGTTCCTAGTGCAGGGTAAAAAGAAAGAATGACAGCAGAGAATGGGTGAAAAAATTAAGAAAGCTGTGACAGCGAAAGATAGTATATATATATGTTCAGTTGTGAAGGATATTTCCAGAAAAAAAAGGGTAGGAAATAAGATAACTGCAATGAAATGAAAAAATCACTTTAGAAAATTGATAGTTGATGGGAAGGTTCAGAGTTATGAATTAAATCTAGATAGTACTGTGAAAAGGATAAAATATTTAGATAGAGAGTTTAATATGAATGAGGTAAGTTGTCAGATCAAAATTTTAAAAAGAAAAAAGGCTTTAGGAATAGGTGGAATTCTAGGAGAATTTTGGAAAATATTTGAGGAAATGGAAGGAGGTATCAGGTTGCTAACAGAATTATTAAATAGAATTAAGGAGAGGAAGGTAATATCTGAGAGCTGGAAAGTGAGCATGATTGTACCATTATATAAAAGGAAAGGTAATATAAATAACCCAAGCAACTACAGAAGAATTAATCTGTTATTTATTTTATGTAAAATATACACTGGCATGTTAGCTGGAAGTTTGCATGAATAGGTATACATGGAAGGTAAACAATCAGAATTTCAAGCGGGAGTCAGAAAAGGAAAAAGAATGATAGATAATATAATGATAATTTACATTTTTGAGATTGAAATTTGTTGAAATGCTAAGAAAAATGTAACAAATGCAAACTACAAAGGGGCTTCCATTTATCTGGCCCAGGCCATTTGCAGTGTAACCCCTCACAATTACAATAAATATAATACAATAATTGATTTTATACTAACACCTTTATCTAAGTTCTAAATAATTAAACAAAGTTTCCACCTTAAATGCATCAGCCCCCAGTCCTCAGTTCATCAGCAGCACCTACTGAAATTCCAGGGGACCAAGCTCCGACCCAACCCAAGATACTAAAATAAAATATTTCAATACTCTACTTATATTACATACTTATTATATCAGCTAGCTAAAATCTCTACAAACTTCTAATTCCTTTATTTCTCAAATAACTGCTATAATGCTATATTTATTCACCTTTAGAACAAATTCCAACATCACAAGCTCAATAATTTAAATTAAGTAATATAATATAATTCCATTCCCAGGCCAATGACATTTTCCCAATTGCAATTGTTTCCTCCTTAAGACATTTATTTATTTATTTATTAAATTATTTGTGTTAATCTAAACAAGATAATAGTACTAAGATTAAATCCAGGTGCTTTGCTTTCTATGACATACACCAACATTTCCGTATTATCTAAACATAGCAATTATTAATTATCCTTTAAGTTCAATTAAATGTACTTACGAAGCTGTTGACAATGGAGTGGTATATATATATAAACAATGTATAGTTTTTTTCACACTTACATAAAATTTGGACATATGTTTCGGGAGCAATCCCTCCCATCTTCAGCTTGTTGACAAACTGTTGTTAAACGTGGCGGTTGGGTCTCTTGATGTTCTTGTGGCGGCATCTGTTGGTTCTATTAGGAATTTGCTGAGTTTTTCCCTCCATTGGATGAACTCAGCAAATTCCTAATAGAACCAACAGATGCCGCCACAAGAACATCAAGAGACCCAACCGCCACGTTTAACAACAGTTTGTCAACAAGCTGAAGATGGGAGGGATTGCTCCCGAAACATATGTCCAAATTTTATGTAAGTGAATGGAGTTAATGTGAAAAAAACTGCATACATTGTTTATATATCCTTTAAGTTATTTGATTTACTTCCCTTCTTAGTGCCCAAATCCATTTATTTTTAACTTTACTCAAGAACTCCCAGACATTCCTGCTATCTTTACTGAAGATCTTCATTAAGGCTATCTTTCTATCTAATTTAAACCATTTGTCATTTAAATTCTTTCTTCCAGAGTGTTTGCATTCAAATACTATATGTTCCATATCTTCCTTTCCCCCACATACTGGACACTGATTATGAGGAAAGCCTTTCCTTATTCCTTTTAATCTCCATGCAGCTGCTCTTACCCATGTAATGCTCTCTCTTTGTTCTTTGCTTGATATATCTATATACTTCTCTCTTTCTCATTTATTTTTTTATCGGTATATAAAATAATAAGGATCTTTGCCTGCTATCTCGCTAAACAGGTTTTGTATTTCTGTATCTTCCAATCTCCTCCTTGCACTTTTTCAAAAACCATTTTCGTTGTTCTCCCTCTTCCAAATATACCCCAATCCATTGTGCTCCAAAATAATCCTAAGACTCCTATTGCTCCTTAAATCCTTTTCTTGAAATTCTAAGATTTTCTTAACAAATTTCTTTCATTTAAATTTAATTTATACTATAAATAAAAGATGTAGCATGTGTATTTTCTTTGCAGATTGTGAGAAAGCATTCAATACAGTAAATATAGTTGCATTGGCATAGAAATTAAGGCTCAAGGGAATCAATACTGAATTTATTCTAGGACTTCAAAAATTATATGAAGGAATCAGGTTTTGTGCCAGATGTGAAAGTAATGGGGTCACAGATTATATAAAGCAAAATTTGAGTTTGAGGCAAGGATATAAATTGAGCCCAATATTATTTAATTTGTTTATAGATAATATCTTAGATAGGATTATGAAAAATAATAAGCACTGTCCAGTTATTGGAAAGAAGAAAGTACCAGAATTGCTTTTTGCTGATCTCATTACAGGATCAAGTCACTGTTATAGGATTACATATCATTGATGGAATTACTAAAAGTTGTGCAGAATGGGGTTTAAGGATAAATAGTGAAAAATCAAAGGTATTTATTTAAAAAGGGATCAAAATTAAGGAAATGTGAGAGATGTTTATAGAGACCCAATAGATGTAGTATAAGAATTTATTATTTGGGAGTGAGATTTACAAGTGACGGAAGATGGGAGGTGCAGTCTAAATGTGCATAAGCTAAAGGTAAGTTAACTATGAAAGCTGTCAGAATATGTTTGTTTTAAGTTCCCCCAATGCCAATGAAATGGTGAGAAAGACTATATGAGACTGTGGTTGAGTCAAAGATGCTGTATGAAGTAGAAATTTGGGAAGTGTCAAAGGGGTGGACACATGTTTTGTAGAATAGTTTTGGGGCTACCAAAATGTTTGCTAAGGGAGGTGAGTTTGACAGAACTAGGAACAGTAGGATGGAAAGGTATAATAGTGGAGAGAATCTTGAAATATTGACACAGATGTTTAAAATTAAATAATAATAATAATAATAATAATGATGTAATAAAAGAATGTCTTAGGTACCAAAGAGATATATTGGGGAGAGAGAGTTAGTTTGGGGAGTTAGGGAAGTTATTAAATAAAACTGGAATGAGGGATGTGTGGTAACTGGGTGAAAGTAATGTCGGTGGATTTTGTGAAGAAGCAAGGCAGGGGGTAGAAGATATAAAAAAATCAAGAGATTTGGGCTAGCTTTGAGGATAAAAGTCTTTAGGCTTATATAAAATAATTAAAAGAAATTGGGGATGGGGTAAAAGAAGCATGTATTATACATGGGAAAATGTATAGCGCTCTCCATTGTCTAATAGAATGTGAAATGTTAGAAAGGTGGAGGAATAATATCTGGGTTGAAAATGGGACAAACTACAACAAAATATAGTGGCAAGTAAAATGTTGATAGATATGAGGATAGATAAAAATAAACAAGATTGGGAAATTCTTATGAAAAGTATGAACGAATGAATTTATATATCATATATCAACATACAAAATGTTTATAACAAAACAAACACAAAAAAAATTAAAATATAACAAATAGGATCAGTGCCTTCAATAATTCCAAAAGGCACCAACTCCAATCGAAACTTAATAAACAAATATGTAATTAGTAACATCTTTATAACATTTTGAATGTATTACAATATTTTTAATTCTTAATACTTCAAATCAAATATTCCAATTTGATTAGCATAGCCCTCTAGTTCCCTTTTCATCAGCGGCTACATACTGGAATATCCAGGGGACCAGGCTTTGATTATATTTAAAAAATAAAAGAAAAAAAAACACACAATACTATAAATAATTTATACACAAATCATTATTTTAACCAATTAACTGCAATTTCTACACTAATAATTCCCTTATTTCTGAGTTACTCAATTACACCTAAACAAACAAACAAAATATCTAAAAAATTTAACACTATCAAAAGTGTTTAAAACCCTGTTACATACTACATTCTGCTAATAATAAATCTAACATCCATGTATACTAGGCTTCACTACACTACACTACACCAGATTATCTGCATAATGAATCATCCCACTTTGTGTTTCCCTTGCTAGCACTATTTTATCAGTCATACGCTAATTCTTTCATCCTTCTTAACTATTCTAATCCATTTCTCCCTTACTTTTCCTAGATATTCCCCTATCATTTTATTTCTCTTTGTCCCCATACCAGTCAACATTCTATGTGCTATACTTTCTTTCTGTAATTTATTCCATTTTCCTCCCCATACACCCTCCTTCCATCTCTTTACTCCTTCACACTAATAAATAAACAAACAATGAAATATTCCTTCAGGCATAATACACCCTTCCCCAATATCTCCTCTGAGACCCCTTAAAAACAATGCTCCTGCTCTCATTCAAGCCAGTTCTTCCCTCCCAAATTTATCACAACATTCTATATATTTCTGTCTCCCCCACTCTTTTTTAATTATTTCATAGAATTTTAAATATCTCTTATCTCTAAAACTAGACCAAATCTGTTGCCTCTCTATATCTTCAGTTCTTTGCCTTACTTCCTTTAACACCCTTGTCTACTTTTATCTCCAAATTCCCAAAGTTTTCCCAACCCATTTTCTTGCAATATTTCACCCACTTCTCCCATTCAGCTCTTATCTCTTATTTGTTACTTTTTCATGCACTCTTTTTGAACATTATAGTCCCCTACTTTCATAATCCTGTACCAATATGTTAAAATTCTTTCCAGCACCAAATTCTTCCTCCCTAACTCAGCTAAAGCTACTCCTTTTGATGAAGCTTTAGGCAATCCCAATACCTTTCTACAAAACATGAAATGAATTAAATCAATTTTCAACCATCCTTTCGAAGTTCTCCAAACTTCTACTCCATATGACATTTTTTATTCCAAAATACCATTTCTCCAACCAATTTACTGACATACTTGGAATTTTCTTCAAACATATTCTAATTACTATCACTGGTAATTTACCTTTAAAAATAATATTCTTCCCTTGTGTTTCCAACCTTCAGTACTTGACAATCTCGCTCTCAAATAATCAAATTCTTTAACCACTTCCAATAGCTCCCCATTCAAGAACCATTTCTCATTCCTTCTTAATTTACCCCCTTTCTTAAACACTACTATTCTTGATTTCTTAACATTTATTATTAATCCACATTCTGCACAAAATCTACTTATCTCATTTATAGCTTGTAGCCATCCAATTACTGTAGTTGCACCTATTGTTAAACCATCTGCAAATAGTAAACCTGGTTTCATATAACAAATTATTTTTGAAGAAGTCACTCAAATTTCCTTAGTTTTATTCCACTTACTTGGACATATTTCAAAGACAAATTTCCTTCATCGTCAGCACGGTTCCACTGTCAGCTTTCCAGCCTGGTATTAAGATGTCGCTCTTTGGATTTTATAAACTTTTTGATGAGGTTGCTGTTGTTTGGAAGATCAAAATTAACTAAATTTTCTTTGTTTTCATTCAAACAAAGGAAATATATTCTTGAATGAAAATAAAAAAATTTAGTTAATTTTGATCTTCCAAACAACAGCAACCTCATCAAAAAGTTTATAAAATCCAAAGAGTGACATCTTAATACGCTGGAAAGCTGACAGTGGAACTGTGCTGACGATGAAGGAAATTTGCCTTTGAAACATGTCCAAGTAAGTAGAATAAAACTAGTGAAATTTGAGTGACTTCTTCAAAAATAATTTGTTACATGAAACTATATTTCACTGTGAAAATCCCAAACTATTCAAATTTATAAGTAAACCTGGTATTTCTCTCTTTCCAATAACTGGACAGTGTTAATTACTCTTTAAAATTTGTTCCATAATATCATCAATAATAAAATTAGACAAAACTGGATTAAATTTATAGCCTTGTTGCAAACCTATCCAGCATCTCTGTAATCCCATTTCCTGAACACTTCAGACAAAAACTTAACTCCGTCCTATAACTTTTGAACCACTGCAATAATTTCTTCACTTCTTTCCACCTCATTTTATGCATAAATACATCTCTTCTTATTGTATTGAATGCCTTTTCAAAATCCTTAAAGAACATACACACTCTACTCCTTTTGTTTCTTAGCTACTTGTTTACTATAGTTTGAATTATCATTATGTAATCAATAGCCCTTCTACCTTTTCTAAATCCTGCCTGATATTCGCATAACTTTCCTTCTGCCTCTAACCATTCCTGTAATCTATGGGCCGATATATCTGTATAAATTTTACCTAAAATTGTTAACAAATTAATTCCTTTTTTATTCCCATAATTATTAAATCACCTTTTCCTTATTACAGCAGTACCACTATACTTATTCTCCAATTTTCAGGCACTACCTTGCACTTTTTAACCATATTAAATAATCTTGTTCCAACCAACACTTAACTTACCAAACATTTACCAAAATTCCCCCACAATCCCGTCTATACCAGCTGCCTTATACTTTTTTAAAATTTTTAATTCATTATTTAATCTCACTACCTGTAATTTCCTTATCTAAACATTCAAATCTTTCTGCTGTTTTATTAAACATCAACACTCCACTTTTAACAATCCTTACACCAATCAAGTTTGCAAAGTATTTTCTGCATTCATTTGGTGTAATTTCATTTCCTATTCTATTTTTCTTATAAACACTCTCCATAATAGCCCATATTTTTTATTATTTTTATCTCTCATTTCCTTTTTTATCTTATTATTCATTTTTTGTTGTCATTCTTCCTTCTTCCTTTCCAGTAAATATTTATATCTCCATTTCTTTAACCAAAAATACTGTCTATCCCTATCATACTCTGTTCTTTTCCATCTAGCCAAATCTCTAAATAATTCTTTTCTAGGCTCAAAGCATTCTTCATCAAACCACCATCAAGATAACTTTACCTTGAATCTAGTTGTTACTCCATCTGCTGCTATTAAATCTTCACTCCTACTCCCATCATTCACTTCTAATATACTGCCCTGTGGTGTGGAACAATGCTCAAAATGCCAATATTAGCCCCATTCCTTATATCTGCTCACTTCAAGGCTGCTGCCTCCCATTTCTCTTGATCATTTGGCACCACTTTTCTTCTTGGTGATGTTGCACTACTCGCCTCCTCTATGTCATTCCCCTTTTCAGCTGATCTCTCTGATACCTGCTGTCTCCTTTCTCCTCCTCCTTCCATAGTTCTGCTTTCCATGTACGCTGCGAAGTCAACAATATCCTCTCTTATCTTGATATGCTGACTCATATCCTGTTTCCTTCCATTGATCTACTACCTGGTTCCTTTAACAAATGCCTTTCCCTTTCTCTTGCATGTTTCATTTTTCCAAATAAAAACGATTGTTGGTCTCTGTCTTCCTTAGCAAAATCTTGGTCAACGAAAATCATTCCTTTTAATTTCTTTGCATTCTTCAAAACTTGCCATTTAAAACTCATTGTGGTTATCTTTACAATTATTGGCCTGTATTTATTTCCTCTTCTTCCAATCCTAAAGCTGTCGATATCTCCCATCCAGCTAATTTCAATTTCCTCCCAAATGTTTCCTCCACCAGTTGAATTAACTGTCTTTCTTTATCCTTCTTAACTCTAAATGTAATCAAATTCATTTTCCTTTGTTCCCCATGATCCTTCCTTCTACTTGTTCCATTCTTTCCTTATAATTTGCTAATTCACTATTCACTTCTCTTATTTAACTTTGTAACATTGCTTTAAACTCCTCCATTCGCTTACCAACTCTCTCAATCTTCTCCATTTTCTTGAACTTGATTACATATTCTGAAATTATTTTTAGCACTGCTAACACTTAATTCAAGTCCTCAGGTCCTGGATTCACTTATATTCCTCCTATTATCAACAATATGGCTAATATTACCCCTATCCATAACTGCTCCTTTGTAACCTTGCACTGTCTCTTTCATTTGTATATTTCTTTCCGCCAAACTTCTGATTCTCGCCTGATAAGCTTCTAGATCAACCTTCATCTTTGTTACATGACAGCATTGTGTATGTACGTCTGCTCTGTCGCTGCTAGTATTAGACTCCACTATGAATAGTAAGGGATAAGTGAAGAAGAAGTAAAAGGAAGGAGCTTGAGGGCACAAACAGTTGTGAAAATGATAATTAATTTCACAGGTTCTTAACATAGATATAACGTGGTGGTTAAGCTATGGAAGAACTTCAGTTTTGGTAGTACTAAATTGTTAGATATTTTGTTTGTTTAGTTTTGGTAGTACTAAATTCTTAAATATTTTGTTTGTTTATGTAAATTTAAATGTCGCTGAAATAAAAATTAATTCATTTTTATTATTTATGTTTATGGTGCATATCCAGGTAATCTCGGAGAAAGGAAAACATGCTATAGAGTTAAATTATAATTAATTTGTCGTCTAATGCTCTTATGCTTCACTTACTTTTAAATACGGTGGGAACAGTTTCAAAGAGACATCCTCTCCATCTTCAACCAACTTGACGACTGGTACGAGAAACCAACATGTATGAGGACCTGTGGCTCCGTCCTGGTGGTATTTTTTTTTCTTTATAAACTGGAAATTGGTATTACATTCTCCTATAATGTCGAAATTCATAAGATGATCCCTAAGTTTATGAATGTAAATTTTCTCCCATGTGTCCAATTTTGTATATCCGTGTGCTTCTTTAAGTAACTTTATTTCTCTTTTTATGTCGTGATTATCTTTCCAAAAATGGTGTGCCACAACTGACCTATCAATCTGTTTGTACTTAACGTTCCTGAGATGCTCCTTTAACTGTGTTTCTATGTTCCTTTTAGTTTTTCCAACGTATATCTTATCATATTCTTTACATTTATTTTGTAGATGCCTGACTTTTTCTCTTGTGGAATGTTATTAAAACTGTTGTCCACTAAAGCATTTTTGAGTTTATCTGTCAACAGGTGCCAATTTAATATTAATATCTTCAAAAATTTTTTGGAATTTATTCATAGCTACTGGATGGTAGGTGAATTTTTTAAAAACCGGTCTCTCTTTTTCAGTTAATAGTGTGGTGGTATTTTTATCAATTTTTTTCTTTAGGAATCTATTAAGTTTTTAAAGATTTTTAAAGGTTAAAGGATTAATTATAATTTACATTTAACAAGCATCACTGTGTGAGTTCCAACAGAATTTTTTAAAAATATCTTATTTTTCGAAAGTCTTTAAATGAATGCTATAGAGGCTTCATTTGTTTCTCATCCAAATGTCTGTTGTTTCCTGATTTTTGTTGAGTATATGTGGCATTGAAGGAGACTTTATGATTGACTCAATTTACCTCTCATTTTATAATTATAGTGTATTATAACATTAAAAGTTAAGCAAACCTGTTTAATTCATATAAGAACTTTCAAAAAATAAGAAAATTCTGTTGGAACTCACATAGTGAAGCTTGTTAAATGTAAATTAATTCTATCTAATAGTTGTCTAACACACACTTATACACTGGTCCGTATTTAAAAGTAAGTGAAGCATAAGTGTGTTAAATGATAGATTAGATAGAAACCTGTTTAAATTAACCTACAGCTAAGAGAATTTTTCTGGAAATCCTAAATTGCTTCCAACATATCTCTTTGCAAACTTTTAAGCTAAAAATAAATAAATCTTGCATATTATTGTAGTCTATTGCCATGCCTTTACGCAGAGGGAGGGAAAAGTCGGTTCTAATGACATAACTTTAAAGATTATTATATATGGTACCAATCATTCCATTTTGCTGTCTCTATGCACTGTTGAATGTCGGTAGTCTATATTGCAGTTTTTTTCTCATGTGGTAGTATTTGTGAGTAGTCGGTGAATCAGTTTTTTCATTGCTGTTAAACATGGTATAAATGTTACATTTACTAGTAATTTTAGTTGTTATCAAGTGGTGAATCTAAATCTAATAGTATATAAAAAGAAGTTTTGGATTTAGGCAGGTCATTTGAAGGTGAGATTCTTTGTATTGAAATAAACAACAAAGCAATCTACTTAATTAGTAAAAAAAAAACAGTTGCACTATAAATTATGGCATTGTCGCCAAACATTTGTTGTTATATAATAAAGTTTAAGGTTTTATAAAGACAAGTTGAAGCAATAGTTTTATGAATATATTCTCTCAATTTTGAATTACTTGTAGCAGAAATTATTGCTAAGAAATCAAAAATATTTTTAGACAGCAAGTGTTTCAAAAATGTAGCTATTATTATGTATTCTCACAAGTTTAGTTAAGTTTAGTTTTCAGAGCGTTCTGTAAGTTGATACAAGTCATTAAGACTTACAAATATAGAATTGTTATAAAAGTGCAGTTTGCTAATTTAAGCCCATTGCAACAGAATGTAGTAGTTAATCATATGGATAAATTAGCCAGCAATGTAGAGATAATTTTAAAACAAGCAATTTATTTCATGTTCTGTTCTCTGGCACTTCACAAGAGTTGTGAAGTGATTCTAGTAACATTGCCCAAGTAGCAATTATAATAAGGGAAAGTGATAAAGATTCAATATTACAGAAAAATGAACTACTTTCTCCTTAATAAAGACATACCAAAAGCCAGTGGTTTCATGAGATGTATCATGAAATTCTGAATGCGCCTGACACGATATATATAAATCTATCAAATGCAGCTCCAGTGTTTGCAGATAAATAGAAGGATTAATTAAATTACAAGGCACAGCTAGCAAATAACTGGCAGAGTGATACTTTGTGGAATTGAGAAAATAGTGTTCAAGCTTATAATTCAACATAATCTAGGCAGTTTCACTTCATTTGTACCAGCCACTAAATGCCAGAAGAAAAGAACTCTTTTCATTGGCTCCTGAGCCAATTGTGAAGAGCATATGCAACACCAGCATCAAGAGTTAAATTTGCAATTCCTTTATTAACCCTAAAAGGTGAAAATTAAATAGAGGCAGATCTGGGTATAAGGAGGTTGTAGCAAATTCATGTCTTGTCATTGTGCAATTTGCCTTATGAGGATTGCAAATGTAAAGCCTAATGCTTACTGTGAATAACTGGCTTCCGAAGGTGGTAACAATAGGTCTAATATTTGCTATCTAGTCCTTAGGTAGATAATGTTAAAAAATTATTCCATTCTTGTTCCAAATGATTGTCAGACCATCAAGGGTGGCCGAGATCAGTGCAGATTCATGAACAGGGGTCTGGGATTCAATTCCCACCAGGTCCATCTTCCCTGAGAGGTTTTTTTTTGGTTTTCCTCAGTCCTCATAAATGGCAAATGCTGGGAGGTACTCTAAACTTAGATCTGGAATGTTTCTTTCCTTTAAAGAAAATCCTTCCTAATTTATCACTTCAATATACCAGCAGTAAAAATGGGAGTTAAACACAATTAAAAAAATAAATAAATAAATGATTGTCAGCATCACCAGTCCTTCAGAAGACTGTACATATCTTTCATCTGTAGTGATCATTCAATCAAGACAAGCTCCTTCACATTCAAGTCGATCAAGAAACTTTTGGCAAGCAACCATACAATTTTTTGTCTCCTGTGTAAGATAGCTGAGATACACCCCGACACATATGAACTTATGATAACCCAGCTCATTGCTGATCCATAAGTTATGTTGATTGCTGCAGCCACTTCAACATGTAAATTCCCCTGAATGAGATCCTTATTTACTTAAACTAGGTTCTTCACAAATATTTTTATGAATAAACCTATCCCTTATTTAAAATTTACAATAATGTGCTATTAGAATAATTGATTTGCCAACATGTGTCAAGATTTACATGTTAACAGAATGGCCAGGAAGTATCTTCAAGGCACAGGTCACCATTTTTTAAAGTTTTTCTTCCTACTCCTTGGCTTGGTTCTCACATAAATTTCTAATGTCCAATGATCGGTCTCACTGGGCTTTAAACTTTCTGCATGCATAAATCACACCAATTCTTGTACATAAATTTTGGTTCAATACTCACTTACCCCTACCATGTGTACCTCAGCAGTGGATAATATAATATCTATCATATCTAGATGCCATCACACACTCTTCCTGAGAATTTACATATAAATTGTTTCCTGGTAAACTTATCATACTTAACCGGTTATTTCATGACTAACTTCTGCTTCAAGTAGAAGCAGCATATAAAGTGAGAATCTTTTTGTAATGCAGTATTACTGCTCAATACATCAATATAATCTTTGTGTTAAATCCATATTTGCGAAGGTTGTCATTAAAATAATAAATTTAATTTGTTTACATGGTTTGTGGCTTAGAGAATTTCAGGACTTCCAAAGTCTCAATTTATAACTTGAGTAGCTAATTGCAGGAAAATCAGATTGTTTAATTTGGGGAAAATGCTGAAGGGAATACTTAATCTCATTGATGAAATATAAAAATCATGTAGGAAAGGGAAAAACTCATTTGTTGAATTCAAAGATGTGCAGGTGTGTCTGTCTTTCCTATAACAGTGTATTTAAATGAACTGAACTCACATTTCCAAGGTAAGATCAATTGATCAGTATTAAGTATGCATGTGAGGGCCTCCAAAACAAAATTATGAGTTTAAGAATAATAAATAAAAAACGATTTTCCAATCTCGCAATAATTTAGAAACTATATACAAACTAAGAAATAAATTCAGTACTCTAGATTTATAGATTTCAAAAGAAACTGATATTTTCATTCTCATTTCTTCCTCTTTATCCATTAACATTAGCTTGTATCACATTATCCTTCTTTCTTGTAGTCATATTCAATCTATTATATATTGTAAATAAACTTAGGTTAATATATCTTAATTGTATAAATTGAACTATTGATGTATCCTATATCAAAGTACTATGTACAGCATTGATTTTAGAGGATTAATAAATTGAATTGAACGCACATGAAATTTCTGAAGAGTTGCAAATGCAGTGTACTAATTTTCAATATACATAGATTTAAAATAATGAGGCATGTTAACTGCATTACAAGATCATGAATCACCAAATGTCATCTGGAAAGTTTACTTTGAATTGGTACATTATCTGTCAAAATTGATATTGGAAGCCTTGTTTGTGAAGTCTCACTCTGACAATTGAAGTTTAATGTTCTTTTTAATTTAACAGCTTAATTAAATTAATGAACTATTTTTACTTTTATAAAAAAATTATTTTCCAATATATTTAATTTTGTCAATTAAGCTTTTTGGGAATGAGTAATTATTTTGTAAGTTTAACCATGCAATTGCTAAACTAATGCACCATAACTTGTAATAGCCCTTTAAAAAAAGCAAACATGCTTGGGTTAGCTGACCCAAGTACATCTGAATGGGGAGAATTTTTTATTATGGTAGGAACTCATAATAGACTGTTTCTGTAGAAGGCCCTTAGATACTTCTCAAAATTTTTTATTGTTAAATCAGGCTTCTAAGTGTAGGATGATCCACAGAGAACAGTCTATGGAATAACAGCTTTAGATTGTTGTAAAAATCTATTTTTCATCTCAAATCAACACAGAGTCCAGTAAAGCACCGTGGAAATAATGATTTAATAGTTAACACCAGCTTTGTTGCTTATTTGTATTATGATCAATTGGCCATTATGAATCCCATTTCAACTTTGTATACCTTTATCATTTTGTGCATATGTGCACAAATTCCTTAATCACTGATGATATTTCTGTAGGTTCTAGAAATTTCTTGGTTCAACCTCAATTGTAGCCGTTATTTTATTATTAGTGGTTGTGCTAGGAAAATCATATGTTAATTCAGTCCCATCTTTAAATTTCTTGAACCACCTGTTTATACAGTATTTCCTACCAAATGCAAGACAGCTTCTTTGAGCTACATAATCTGCTTTAGTTCGGATTATAAATTAAATTAGTGCTTGATACACCTTAGGCACAGTCATTTTGTTTTTCACTTAATTCCACTAAACATATGGTGTGCAGTGCATTAAAAATCAGCACTAGACCATAAAACAACTGTTTTTAATGCTGAAATGATAGATGGTTTATTACCATTTGAACATTATCAATTTCTTGTAATATTTCAGAGCAGAATTGTATTGGTGGAAAGGCCAGAACCAAAGAACATTCAACATTGGACAGTTCCCAAGATGCTCAGTGGATCCAATGAGGAGAAAGGCTGTGGAGGACATCAGCAAGCCCTTGCAGAATTCTTTCATTCACACTGGTATGTTATTTTTTCAAATAGCTGCATTTGACAGTAATGTTTCTTTTGTCAAAACTTCAATACTAATAGTTGAAAACTCTGCAGGAAAAATAATAAAATACTTTAATATTTAAATAATGACATACACCTTATGCAGGTTTCTCTCTGCAGATAGAATAGAAAATTATTTAACAAATCTACAATTGTTAAATCAATCACATTTCAGTTTCATTTATTTGTAAACAACTTTAGCTACCATTCTACAATTATCTTGAATATTACCTAAACTTAGGTATTCATTTTTTACTCTAAACTCCATTCACTTACACAAAAGTAAGACGCTTTTCGGGAGAATCTCTCCCATCTTCAGTAGCTCACTGAACAGCCATTACTCGAAACGATGACTGTACAAACGGATGTTCCTGTGGTGGCCTCTGTTGATTGAAGTAAGAAGTTGCTGAGTTCATCCATAGGAGGAAACTCGAAATTCATTAGGTTTTCTCTATTTTTTAATATGAAAATTTTTTCCCAAGTGGATAACTCGAATGGGTTGTGAAAATGTTTCAGCAGTTTAATTCCTGGTTTTATTTCATGGTTTTTGATGTAAAAGTGAGCTGCTCTGCTGGTTTATCCACCTGTTTAAACCGAATATTCCTAAAATGTTCTTTCCTCCGAATTTCCAAATTTCTTTTTGTTTTGCCTATGTAGCTCTGTTCACAATCTACACATTTTATTTTGTAAATTCCTGATTTCTGTTCTGTTGGTATGAAGTCTTTACTGTGCAACTTAATAAATTCTTGATGTTGTATCTGTTCTTTGGGGCTAACATTATCCCATGTTCTTTGAAGATTTTCTTGAACTTGTGGTAAATTGGATGGTAAGTGAAACTTTTGAATTTGTATTCTTCTTTTGTGTTTTTCAGTGTGGAAACTTCCTTTATCCTTTTTTGTCTTTTACATTTATTGATAATTTGTATTACTGTGTCTTTGTTGAAACCATTGATAACAGCTGTCTCTATTATTTGTTTACATTCTATTTTGTACTCTGCTTCTGTGAGTGGAATATTCATCAATCTGTGTGCCCAAACTGTAAAAAACTGCATATTTATGTGGAATGGGTTATAACTCTCATTTTTTATGTAGCTTTCTGTGTGTGTTTCTTTTCTGTAAATTTCAAAATTCATATAATCTCCATTTCTTATAATTTTTAAATCTTGAAATGGCAGCCACCCATTTCTTTCTTCTTCTATAGTAAATTGTATGGTATCATGTTGCAAATTAAGAAGTTTCAGGGCTTCTGTTGAGTGTTTCTTTGGTATTATTGCAAAAATGTCATCCACATACGTATACCATGAATTGAAAATTAAAGGGAAAGCTTTTATGATGTGTATAATGAGCTCATGAATAACTCTGCTAGAAAAGGTGACAAAGGGTTTCCCATAGCTAGGCCTGAAACTTGTTGGTAATATTTTTTGTTGAAACTGAAGTAATTTTGTTTAATGCAAATATTAGTAAGTTTTAATAAGTCTTCTATTTCTTCTGTTTTTAAATTTATTGATGTTAAACCATTTCTTCAGTATAAGCATAAGTTTCTCTATAGGTATGCTCGGAATAAGGCTTTTACATAAAATGGAACCAATATATCTCCAGCCGTAATTCTGCTATTTTCAAGTTTTTTGTGTAAGTGAATGGCGTTTAGTGTAAAAAATGAATACCTAAGTTTACGTTATATTGCCACTCCATTGTTAACAGCTTCGTAAGTACAATATCTTGAATATTATTAAATAATTTAGCTATTCACTTGCTTCACTGCAATTACTGAGTTATAGGGCCCTTTCTACTATTTCAATCTAACCCCTCATATTCTCCACTTTCTTTGTTGCCTTGTGTACTAGCTTTTTTTAATCATTTTGCTCTCACTTTACCTAAATAAATGTCAATTGCCTATGACTTTTCTAGATTTAACATTTAACATCCTTTTCCCTGTAATTTCTATTGGTAAATTGGACCATCTCTGCATTCCCAGTTTCTCCTTAAGAAACTTAATTTCCTCACATTCTAATAATATATGCTGCCAATTATTGTCTTTACAGCTAGCATAGCGAAGGAGTTTTTGTGATAGGTGCATTTTGAAATAGTTTTTCGTGACAGCACTTTACTGTACAGTATGTAAGTGAGTAAGCATTAAGCATATATGGGGAAGGCCAGAACTTTTTAAAGGCAAAAGGAAAGCAATGCAGAAATCTAAAATAATGGAAATATTACCTTCATGAAACATATAAATGTATAATTTTTTAATGTTTAAGTCTGTTTGCCCCCATTTTTTTAGAATACTAAATATGCACTGAGACTTTTCTTCTTCATGATCAATAAAATTCATTCTAGAATCCTAGCTATACACAGGGTTTTCATTTTGCTGGTAATAAGTGCAATATGCTAATATCTATAAGACTTGAAGCTTTCCCTTGAAGCTTGAAACTGAAGAACTCATTACAGATGAGTTCTCGGAAAGCACCCAGTCTGACATGGTGAATGTAACAAGCTTTCAATGGCTCTCTCTGCCAACTTTTTCAGGAATCTGCTCTGAAATGCCATGAGGACTGACTGTGCCTGTATTATATATATATATATATATACACATATACCTCTAGTTGTGGGTATAGCTACTGCATTGTGCGAGCCAATGGGAAGCTTGGGCTACTTCCTTCACCCAAATTGGCTAGGATTGGTTTCCATGGAGCACTGAGTAAGAGCCCATTGTCTCTATTGAGGAGATTCTTTCTTAATTGGATTTTTAAGGTCTCTTTTATGAGGCAATCCTAATAATGTGAGGTTTTTACAAGAACCTTCGTTGACTGGAAGTCAATTCTATGGCCGGATTCATAGCAATGCTCTGCTAACGCTAACTTGTCAGGATAGTGCAGGCAGGTGCCTGGTCGTGCTCTGCCCGAATTTCGACTATAGTTCTCTGGGTCTGGCTATTATATTCCAGTGGGCAGTCTCAATAAGAAATCTTGTAGACTCCTGGTGTTCTAAGTCCCAAACATCTTTAGATAAGTGCAGGAACTAATAAATCTTGGTGACTGGAGTGATGACCATCTTGATGTTGAATTTGTGCAGCATTCTTCCGATCTTTGAAGACGGTGCTCCATACAATGATAGAAAGGCTTGCGTAACTGTCTCCTGCATTGAGGCGGCCTTGTCGGCCGAGATAGAAAAAATGGCCCTTTTTAGGGCTACATTAATATCAGAGGAAAAGTATCTATTTGGTCTAAATGTTTTCTTCAGATGATCCATCTAAGCTGATAAAGCGTTGTCTGACACAGATCTGGCCCTATGGATGAGGGTATTCAGGATGGATTGTTTCTGAGATGGTGGTGGCTGTCACTCTTAAGGTACAGGTCGATATGAATGGGCTTCGTGAAAACCCTGTGTCCTAAGGTACCATCTTCTTTCCTCTCTATGAGGATATCTGGGAAAGGTAAACGTCCATTCTTTTCCACCTCCATAGTAAACCGAAAATTTGGATGGATGTTGTTTAGATGGTTCAAAACTATGAAAGTGTCGTCTCCATATCTGTAAAAGTGGCCCGACATGAATGGACTACTCTAAAGCTAGGTGTTCAAATTCTTCCATGTAGAGGTTGGCTACTGCCAGAGACAGAGGAGACCCCATGGTCACCCCATCAGTTTTCTCAAAATATTGTGTTCCATACCTTAGGACACAGGGTTTATAGGAAGTCCACTCATACCGACCTGTACCTAAAGAGTGGCAGCTAGCATCATCCGACTCAGAAACAATCTGTTCTGACTACCCTCATCCATAAGGATCTATGTCAGACAACACCTCTTTATGAACTGAAATGGATCATCTGAGGAAAACGTTCAGACAAAATGGATACACTTCCTCTGATATTAATGCAGCCCTAAAAAAGGGCTGTCGTTCCTATCTCGGCCGACGAGGCTGCTACGACACAGGAGACAGTTACGCAGGCCTTTCTACCATTTTATGGCGCACTGTTTTTGAAGATTGGAAGTAAGCCACCAAGATTCGTGAGCTCCTGCACTCACCTAAAGATGGTTTGGGACTTAGAACACCTGGAGTCTACAAGATTCCTTACCAGCTGGAATATATTGGCCAGAATCAGAACTATAGTAGAACGTCAGGCATCGCTATGAGACCGGACATAGAATTGACTTCCAAGCAACGGAGGTTCTTGTAAACACCTCACATCATTTGGACTGTCTCATTAAAGAGGCGTTAGAAATCCAATTAAGAAAGAATCTTAACAGAGACAATGGGCTCTTACTCAGTGCTACATGGAAACTGACCCTTGCTAATCCGGCAGGGAAGAAGCAGTCCACGCTTCCCAATGGCTCTCGCAACATAGTAGCCAAAGCCCATGACTAGAGATACTAGAGGCACAGCATGGTGGCGGGAAACCACTCAACACTAAGCTCAACACAATATGGCTGAGTCCCCGAAGACTCTGTTCTCTCCCCAATATTATTCAACATCTACATGTCTGACTTCCCACACACAACAGACGTTAACATTGTTCAATATGCAGATACACCCTGTTATACAAAGCAAACTGAAACCTAAACAGAGCCCTCATACCCATTCAAAGATTGCTATACCTAATCGAAAGGTGATGTAGGCATTGGTGAATGTCATTCAACCCAGCAAAAAGCAATGCCATAATGTTCACAAAATGCCACATACCTGCAAACCCCCTACATTCATATACAGACATCAAAGGATAAAGAGGGAAAATTCCATAACTTACTCTATGCAACTCTATAAAGATTTAACTTCCAGGGGACACATTGCCAAGACTGCTCACAGGACACAGAGAGCAATAGCTCAACTGTTTCATGTGCTCAATTCCAAGGCAATGCCAGTGCACTTGAAATTATGCCTTTTTAAAGCCTTGTTCATCCCTGTCATGCTATACACCTGTGAAATTTGGAGTATGGCTGCTGACAGTTGGCTGGCACTTCTACACAGGGTACGGAATAGAGGATTCAGGTCCATCTATTCCATATATTGCTGCTTTCCAGTTAGGCTACTGTATGAAACCTCCTCCCTCCCATATATAGAGGATGAAATTAGATGCCGGGCCAAAAATTATATGCCCATATTTCTGATCATGAGTGTGCTCTTGTTTGTTCACTTGGCTGTTATACCTATTGTAATAGGTTTAAGCCAAAATTCAAGATACCATGCCTAGCGTGTGGACATCCTGGATAACAAAGGGCAAATCCTAATTACAGGAACACTTTCCTACAATTCTAAAAACCAAAAGCACAAACTCAAATAGGAGTATGCCCATGCTGATAACAAACCAAGTTTAACACCAAGCTACATCCAAGAATGGTAAATCTGCCTGCATCATCAAGGAGAAGTTTCAAGCACACTCCCATCCAAAACAATAGAACCAACCTACATAACAGCAGAGTTGAAGAAAATGGCAAAGACAGCCATTGAAAGCTTGGTATATTCACCATGTTGGACCTGCTCTCCCCATAACTCATCTATAATAACATACACTGGAAATGCTTCAAGTCTTACATTAGGAACCTCTACAGGAAGGAGACGCATAGGAGCATTATAACATATGAACAGCTGTAATTGAAAAGAGCTAGTTTTCTATGTACTTTAGCCTTTCTGCTGAGATGCTGTGACAAGAACATCATTTCCTAAATTTGCTGTTATTCGACACCATGTCTATTCAATGGCAGCTAAAAAGATTTGTAGATATGCTAACCATGCACTAATCAGGGAACGATTTATCATACTTAACGAGAACTTGATAGTGTATCTTGTAAGCAATTGTCAGTCCATCTCCAATTAGTGGGCACCACCTGATCCAGTGACTGGGGACTGGATTAGCAATTCATTGGCAGCCCAGAGACACTGGCTTATCAAGGAAAAGATAAGCCAAGCCAACAAGTTTGAACGACTTGCTACAGTGCAAATTCACATAAAGGACTTCATTAGCTGAATGGAGCAGGCTGTATGACATTTACCAGCGGATACAGCTGAAGAAATTCAGAGAGAGACATATGGGACTTTTAAAAGATTCGTCCTGCCTAAACCGAACATCACCAGAGAGGAACGGCTAGCCCTTCGGGCCCTCCATAACGACGAGAGTCTCATTGTTCTGTTTGCCAATAAGGGAAATGCATCTGTCGTTATGAAGTCCATCACCTACTATGATAAGCTGCCATTTTATTGGTTGATCTGGCTTACAAGACTGTGCCTCACAACCTGTCTTCTAGAATAGAGAGACGTACAGCCACCTTATTGAAAAAGTAGAATTTAAACCTGGAGGTAATTAAGAAATTGACACTGCATCCCTGTATTCGATCAAGATTATATGGGCTGATGGCCATAAGATTTTTTTTTTTATTTGAGTAGTGTTTAACGCCCATTTTTACTACCGAGGCACCACAGGCGGTGCCATAAGACTGATGTACCACTTTGGCCCATCGTCAGCACTATCAATTTGCCTACCTACTGTCTGGCAAAGTTCCGCACAGGTTTATTGAACTCTTTCAAGGGGAAGTGCAATCACCACGTCAAGAACCCTACTGACTTCAAGATTCTGAAGACTATGAAAGTCACTACTTCAGACTGCGTGTAAGTTTCTATGTTGAGTCCCTATTTACAAAGGTCCCATTGCAAGAATCATTGGAACTGCTGCGACCTCACTTTTCCCCAGAGATCATTAATCTTTTTGAACATACTCTCACCTCGACCTACTTTTTAATGGAGGACAATATTTTGAGCAAACTGGTGGGGTGACCATGGGGTCTCCTCTGTCTCCAGCAGTGGCCAACCTCTACATGGAAGAATTTGAACACCTAACGTTAGAGTGGAGTCCATTCAAGTCAGCTCACTTCTACAGATATGTAAACGACACTTTCATAATTTGGCCACATGGCCGCCAGACTCTACAAGACTTTTTGAACCATCTCAACAGCATCCATCCAAATTTTCGGTTTACTGTGGAGGTGAAAAGAATGGATGTTTACCTTTCCTGGACATCCTCATAACGGCAAGAAGATGGTACCTTAGGACACAGGGTTTACAGGAAGCCTACTGACCTGTACCTGAAGAGTGACAGCCACAATCATCCAGCTCAGAAACAATCCGTTCTGACTATCCTCATCCATAGGGCCAGATCTGTGTCAGGCAACAATGCTTTATCAGTTGAGATATATCATCTGAGGAAAACATTCAGACAAAATGGATACTCTTCCTCTGATATTAATGCAGCCCTAAAAAGGGCTGTTGTTCCTCTTGGCCTGTGAGGCTGCCTTGATGCAGGAGACAGTAATGCAGGCCTTTCTACCATTCTATGGTGCACTGTCTTCAAAGATCGGAAGAATACTGTGCAAATACAACATCAAGATGGTCTTCACTCCAGCCACCAAGATTCATGAGTTCCTGAGCTCACCTAAAGATGATTTGGGACTTAGAACACCAGGACTACCTAATAAAAGAGGCCTTAGAATTCCAATTAAGAAAGAATTTCCTCAACAGAGGCAAAACTATTAAAAACAGCAATAAATCATTCAGAATTAACACTGGGAAAAAAAAATTGTATTAAAATGACAACATGCAATGAATTTTTAAATTCCACCTGAGGATTACCTAATCAGGAAGTCCATCAGACAACCAGAAGAGGTAGATAACAACAAGACAACAACAGTTAGATATAGTAGCTGAGCATTGAATACATGTTCCAAATATTAAAAGGTTAGTGAAGTTCAAGTGTTATAAATTTCAAACAAATATTTAAAATTTGGTGTCTGAGAGTTGGAAAACTTTTAAAAGAGCTCATAGTTCCAAATTAGACAAACAATGGTTCTGCAATATAAAGGGGGATGTATCACTATAATGAAAACTGGTTCCAAAGTTTGAAAATAGTGCCATTTTTTATGTATTACATCTAATTCTGCTGTCATTTTATTCTTTATATGCAACATCATATAATATTCACTGTATGTTAGGCCAGGACACCCCTT